>CAMZMU010000037.1:52562699-52630048 GCA_947311845.1 Poa pratensis | reverse complement strand
CGGTTCAGAATTTTCGAGACGAACGCAATGGGCTTAAATTGAAGACCAGAAGCCCAACAGGCTGGAAATGGGAGGGTCCCACGCGGCCTAAAGTACATGGCCGTGGGCCCAGCTCGTTTCCACCTCGGAGCTCCGTGGCCGTCGATCTTTGCTCCACCGACGTCTTGACCTAAAAACGCCTATAAAAAAGGTCCCCTGGCGTTTCGCGAAAGGAGGCGGCGGAGAAACACAGAACCACGAAACAGAAGAGTCAGAAGGCTGCCGCCGGAGAAGATCGGAGGGGGGAAACGCCCGGAATCGCCTCCGGAGGGCTCCACCCCCCTCCGGCGTGTTCATCATCAACATCTACAGCAAGAACTTCTCCATCATCACCACCGTGAAGACCAGCACCATCTCCATCACCATCTTCGTGATCCACTTCATCCCCCTCATAGTTTGAGATTGTTCGAACCCTAGCTATTGTCTAAGTACTATTCTACATGTTTGTGAATTGTTACTTGTCATTGTTTTGTGGGGAGATTATATTTCAGATTGTGTTGTATCACTTATACCATTGAATCATACATGTCTTCGCGTTGTGAGTAGTTCTCTCATGTTCCTGGGGGCATAGGATGGATTGGCAATGATTTCTACTTAACATGTATTGAGTATTTGGTCAAGTTTTTATCTTTTATGATTGTCTTGATGTACAATGTATGAAGTGCACCATACATTGAGTAATGCATGAAGGTGTTTCACACTAGTGTAATGAATTGAGGGAGACTTGGGAGGACACGTAAACCTGAGACCGATCATGAAGTTACATTAGGAGGGGATTTATATCGGGGACCTTAGAGTGTAATGCTATGGTGGGACTTTTTGTCTTAATAACTCTTGTGCAGTCATTTACTTGGCCACATGATCCATCATAAGGGGTTTAGTTTATTTATTTAGCTACACCTAATTATGGCTCCGTCCAAAGAAGATTAAAACTTGACAAAATGTTTACCTTGTTGTTCTAGAAATATTTTTGCCATGAAATCCATGTAGCCCTTGGGAACGTTTTCCACGCATAAGAAACACCACTCAAGCTTGTCCTCTTGCTGCATAGGGGATTGGGCTTTCTCTCTCTTTGAGAGCTTTCACTCATCATATTTTATTTTCAGCTTTGCATTCTCTACACCAAAAAACCCAAAAACACTTGCATCATTTTAGTTTGTCTAGTGCATAGATAATAAGAGAAGTGACACTCTTATTTGAGAGGATAAATACTTATACCTTCTACTCCTCGTGGGATCGATACTAATACTTACACAGCGAAGACTTCAACGATCTCCTGCACTTGGGAGTCATCAAGACAGTTTTCTGGCGCCGTTGCCGGGGAGTGTAGCGCTTAAGTTTTTATTCTTGTTTGCACTAGATATTTATTTTCAGTTTTGCATTTAGTTTAGTTTTGCATACATCCATATATCAAAAACACAAAAAAATTAGAAAATGGAAAATACCAAAAAAACTCGTGTTCTGGGCATAATTCCGGATATAAAGGAAGCTATGTTTAGACAATTGAATGCTGCTAAGATTGCCAAGGAATATAGAGAATCAAAGGAAGGGAAAATACTAAAAGGTTTCATGATGGAATTAAATTATATTGCTGAAGAGTTGCTTTTACACCATGATGCAACTTGTATGTTTTGCTCTGAACAAAAAGATAAGCACTTTGAATTCCAATGTAGGTTCCATGAAGAATGTACTATTGCATCTTACCATGCTGACGATTATGCTTATTTAGGAATGGAACAAGTGGAGGAATTTGTTACTTTCAAGGCATCTTTTGAACTGCAAACTTTCATTCATGAAAATAAAACTTGCCCTATAGCTAATAAATTTGAAAGAGAGATAGATTTTATTCTTGAATATTGCATAATCAACTTCTCTCAAAATATTTATGTTGTTGAATATAATGAGGCTCCCCAAGAGAGCACTGATGTTTTGCAGGAAGAAGATGATGAAAACATAAGCTTGGAAGAGGAAGAATGTGAAGAAGTGGATAAAAACCTAAGCTTGGGGATGCCCATGCAATCTCAAGAGGATGATGGAAATGATGAACAGCTAGAGAATGAAGAGTTGGATCTCCCAACTTCACCATCAACAAATGATAGTAACACTCAAACTCAAAAATCTTTTGTTATTTATGAGAATCCATGTTATGATGATGTGAAACTGAAAATGCTATGGTCCTATATGATAACCCATGCTATTATGATGAAACTAAAAATCCCTTTACTTTCTATTAATGCTACTAGTGAACTTATTGATGATAATGAGGAGTATTGCTTAAATATGCTATATGATTTAGATGATGGTCCTATGCTTATTGATAAACCTCCATGTTTAGTTGTTACTAAATTATGTGAGGATAAAAATGATACTTGCTGTTTGTGATAGTGCTCTTACTCATGAGAGCCCTACTTTGTTCTTGAACTCTCCTACTTACACCATAAAGGAGAAATTTGCTTATGTTGAGAAATACTTATGTGGTTTGCAATTATCTTTAGTTCCAAATCTTTGTTGCAACCATGATATTAAACTTGATATTGATCTTATTAACTATTTTGAAAGAGGGAAGCATGCTAATAAACTCCAAAATAAATTTAATGATCCTCATTATGTTCCCAAATTATCTAAGTTGGAAGATTCTATTGGTTATATGGTTGAATACACTTTTACTACTTGCAACTATTATGAAAGAGGAGGTGATAAGAACCCTCTTTATGCTACTAATAATTATGGGCTGCAAGTAACTTTGTTAATATGCATTGGGAAACTTCATTCATATACAAAATGCCAATGCATAGAAAGAAAGTTAGACTTCGTTGTTATTACTTTTGTGTTCTGTTTTTCTCTCAACCAGGTTTCAACTTGACTATTATTTTGATTGGTTTGAGAACACCATGGGACCCTGGTATTATGCATGGAACACTTCCCAAGAAAGGGGAACATCAAAGTTCAAGCTCCCTCATGAGCTTCATCTTCAATAAACAAAAAGTAAGAAGCCTAGCTATATGGCTATAAAGAAAGCGCTTTGCGGGAGGCAACCCGGTTATTTTTGTGTGTGATTTTTCTTTGTGTCCTCTTGCTGTAACAAGAGATTTTGTGTCTAGTTAGTTTCTGGAGTTTTTAATAAAGTGCCAAGTTTTACCCATTTTGGTCTTGAAAAGTTGCTTATAGCGTTCGGAGATTTTATTCCTGCACGAATCAGTGCACGGTATGATTTTTAATTCTTATTCCGTAACTCCGAATGAGCTCATATTTGAACTGTAGTTGCAACTTTTCATCCTCTGTATGCATGAATTTTTTCGGAATTTTTCGAGAAAGTTTGGTAGGGTAGAAAAATACGTTTTGCTGCTGCTGTTTTTCTGGACAGATTCTGTCCCATTTTGTTTGATGCATGCTTTGAGCTTTTAAGTTGAATCTTTTTGATCCAATTGAGTTTATGAGTAGGCATACAACATTATACACTTTCTGGACATTCATATGAATTTTTGTTCAAGGATTATATGCAGCAAGAAACATATTTGTTTATCACTATTAATGCACCCACAGAAAAGAAATGGGAGAAACGGTGTTTTGAAGTTTTTTCACAGGGATTGGAGGAGATGCACCAAGAGCTATCCAAGGATGGTGAAGACCATAAGCTTGGGGATGTGAAGACAACCCTGGACCTACACACTCTCGGTTTGCACACGTCCAACTTCTGTTTTTCGATCGAAACACTTTATCGCATAAACTTGGAGCGTCGTTTTTGTTTTTGTTTGAGTCTTGAGAGACCACCACACTATCATTTATATATGAGAGAGCTACTGGAAATATGGGTTGAAATATGTTGGATGCTTTTATAAGATTGGGAAAAGGGATGTTTGAGTTGATTTTTAATGATACATATAGTTGCATGATTCATGAGCTTGTTTATGAGTAATAGTTTGCAAATCCTTTTTGAAGAGCTATAACTTATTCATGTTTTGGTGCTGATTGTTATTTTACTTGGTTTAACATGGATTAGTTAGTTCTATGGACACTCATGCATGCATCTAGATGGTCAACTTTCTCCTCTTGCTAGCCCAAAAATTCCAACAAATAAAAACTTGTTTCCAACGCCTTCAACCAAAGTTTTTCCAGTGAGTCCACCATATCTACCTATTAGCTTTATGCTATTCCGAGGTTGTTTATCATGTTATTTTGTATTATCTATACCTCTGAATTAAAATGCTTATGTTGTTGATTGTTATGGGAAAAGTTGGTTATATAGCTCTCACGAACTTGATGCACACTTTACTTTTATTGCATAAATAAAACATGACCCATTGTGATTAAAATTATGATGTTATGAGCTTGACAAATGTCTTTGGTTGAGAGTTAGCAGAAATGTGCTGTCACATGGAATGCTTTCAACATTGCACTCATTTATATTTAGTTGATGTCATGTACTTTTGTTTATGGATGCTTACCATGGGTGAAATAAATGAGGAAATGGAGTAGGTTTAAATGAGTTTGTATAAATGGTTAGAGAGACGCCTGGGCCGCTAATCTAAGCCATGCATCATTCATGGTGGAAATTTACTTACATGCTATGGTGAACCGTCTGTGATACACCTTACAATAAAAAGCTATCCAATGGTAAATAAAAAGGGTGTTGAGATTGTTCATTATGTTTGTTTGTCTTGTCATTTTGATATGGGCTTGTTCCATATCCTGGGACAAGAGGTACCCCAGTTGACGCTCTTGATGATACTATTTTACTTACAATGATATTTAAATTGAACTTGCTTTGTTTCCAGTTGAGTAACACATGGAGTAGGTACTCGTATTCAAGGGGCATGAGACTTTCAACCTTTACTTTGTCAAGCACATTACTCATATTTGCTTTCACTTTAAACTTAATCATTCAAGATGCTATGATAGGGGCAATGAGAGCTTGACACCAAGGATTACCATATTACAATCATTAACTTAAGTAGAGAAGTTCAGAAGTTAGATGAAACTTATTCATGTTTTACCTCTACTCATTATACATCTTTCCAAAGTGTCCACCATCATATTCAGATTTTCATCATCACTCTATGACCAATGTAGGATGTCCATACTTATCATTATGCATACATGTGGTCCATACTATACTTGTTATGTTACACTTTGTGAACTATCATGAACATCCTTGCATTGAATACTTGATATCACTTCATAAACTATTTGCATATTGCTACTCCTTTGAAGAATGAATCATTTGACTATATGTAGCAATAGTAATCATCTTTGATATTCATTGTTAAGTATTAAATTGCAAAGTCCATGTTAGTTTTATCATCTTCATACTCGAGGACGAGCATGGATTAAGCTTGGGGATGTTGATGCATGTAAAATGCATACATGAACTTTGCACTTTAATTGCTTATATTCCAATCATATTTGCATCATATAAGGGTTATATCAATGTTTTATAATGATTTTGGGAATACTTCATAGTTTTCCCATTTATTTGGAATTAACCCTTTTTCCAGAAAACGTCTTTTTTAGTGTTTCAGACTTTCCGGGAGCTTCGGGACTCCAAAAAGGGCAAGGTCAAAGAGCACGGTTCAGAATTTTCGAGACGAACGCAATGGGCTTAAATTGAAGACCAGAAGCCCAACAGGCTGGAAATGGGAGGGTCCCACGCGGCCTAAAGTACATGGCCGCGTGGGCCCAGCTCGTTTCCACCTCGGAGCTCCGTGGCCGTCGATCTTTCTCCCACCGACTAGTCTTGACCTAAAAACGCCTATAAAAAAGGTCCCCTGGCGTTTCGCGAAAGGAGGCGGCGGAGAAACACAGAACCACGAAACAGAGAGTCAGAAGGCTGCCGCCGGAGAAGATCGGAGGGGGGAAACGCCGCCGGAATCGCCTCCGGAGGGCTCCACCCCCCTCCGGCGTGTTCATCATCAACATCTACAGCAAGAACTTCTCCATCATCACCACCGTGAAGACCAGCACCATCTCCATCACCATCTTCGTGATCCACTTCATCCCCCTCATAGTTTGAGATTGTTCGAACCCTAGCTATTGTCTAAGTACTATTCTACATGTTTGTGAATTGTTACTTGTCATTGTTTTGTGGGGAGATTATAATTTCAGATTGTGTTGTATCACTTATACCATTGAATCATATCATGTCTTCGCGTTGTGAGTAGTTCTCTCGTGTTCCTGGGGGCATAGGATGGATTGGCAATGATTTCTACTTAACATGTATTGAGTATTTGGTCAAGTTTTTATCTTTTATGATTGTCTTGATGTACAATGTATGAAGTGCACCATACATTGAGTAATGCATGAAGGTGTTTCACACTAGTGTAATGAATTGAGGGAGACTTGGGAGGACACGTAAACCTGAGACCGATACATGAAGTTACATTAGGAGGGGATTTATATCGGGGACCTTAGAGTGTAATGCTATGGTGGGACTTTTTGTCTTAATAACTCTTGTGCAGTCATTTACTTGGCCACATGATCCATCATAAGGGGTTTAGTTTATTTATTTAGCTACACCTAATTATGGCTCCGTCCAAAGAAGATTAAAACTTGACAAAATGTTTACCTTGTTGTTCTAGAAATATTTTTGCCATGAAATCCATGTAGCCCTTGGGAACGTTTTCCACGCATAAGAAACACCACTCAAGCTTGTCCTCTTGCTGCATAGGGGATTGGGCTTTCTCTCTCTTTGAGAGCTTTCACTCATCATATTTTATTTTCAGCTTTGCATTCTCTACACCAAAAAAACCCAAAAACACTTGCATCATTTTAGTTTGTCTAGTGCATAGATAATAAGAGAAGTGACACTCTTATTTGAGAGGATAAATACTTATACCTTCTACTCCTCGTGGGATCGATACTAATACTTACACAGCGAAGACTTCAACGATCTCCTGCACTTGGGAGTCATCAAGCGACCGTAGAAAACACTCTATTTGAGGACGGTGATGGTGCAAATACCTTCCGCGCTTTTAACCCAACTCAAGCTGAAGAAACTTATTCAATGGTCACTGCTAACCGCTTTTGGTCCCAAATCTTTGGTGTTACTTTTTCCAATAAACGTTGGTTACATTTCTTTATGCTATTTGTACCCATCACCTGTTTATGGATGAGTGCTATTGGCGTAACATATCCTCCACCGCAGGCCGAAACAAAATAAAAAGCGAATGAGCAAGAAGAAAATGGGACTATCGAACGGATATGAAGGTCGAAGGGTTTATATATACACATCAACAATGTACACGGCAACAATCGAGGAAAACCCCATCTTGCCCCCAACGTACTGTAGGAACCAACCAATAGCAAGACACCATTAAGAGGATCAAAGATAGGCCTGATATATTTTCCTACGGTACCCCTGAGACACTGTATTTAGGTCGGTTCCGTCTGAACTACACCAATGGCAAGACGCCAGCTAGGACACAGCAAATCGGGCCCGAAGTCTTCTGCCACACGCATAGTGTAATGTACCCACAAACCAATGGAAGGACGCCATGTAGAAAGGTAAAATCGGGCCCGATTTTCACATAACATCACGAACAGTGCCGATAGTGCAAAATACCGACCGTGCCCCGATGTACTGTAGAAAATACGCAGCGACGACACCCGCAAGGGAAAGATCGGCGACGCAATGTCCCGTGCAACCGACCCGCGGGCCTCGGAAAGGATGGGGCCCATCGTCTGCGAGAGAGAGGAGGAAGGAACCACGTACGATGAAAGCTATCCCAGAGGGGCACGCAATGCATTCGATAAAACCCTGTACGGTAAACGAACAAAATAGACCAATGGGAGGAACACGAAGCGTGAGGCTCACGGGCGGGCCCTCGGTCTACAGCGGTGATCCACATAGGATTTCAGTGAGAGTGGGTGTAATAAGGCTGGTACGGTTAGCGACTTTGCAAATCCCTATTCATTCCGACTTCAGAAGCCGACAGGGATCGGACGGAGCAGAGGAATGGAGCGAGGAGGATCGGACGGCCAGAAAGCGCAAATCGCTGAGGAGCCTCCAATGGGTCTCACCGTTTATATCTTTAGATTTGTTTGGAGACTTGGTTAATGTGTTGATGCAGAAAATGGCATGTGGTAGTAGTATAAAGAAAAAGCTTACATAATCTTGTAGATCTTTGTCTTGAATAATTTGATGCTTGTCAATAGTTTTGAGAGATGAATTAGATTAAATGTTTAAACTTGCGGATCATTTACTTAAGAAGGGAGTAGTGGAGAAATACTGTAAAGCTTAAATTATGACGCTTGTTTTGATTGGTATTTTCTCAAAGTCTAGATATTCTTTTTGCAAAAACATGTTTGGTTGACAAGGAAGACGGTATAAGGTCTAATAGTTATGCTTAATGTATATCTTGTGGTCATTCGTGTATTGGGTTGATGATATGTGTTTGCTTGATACCTTGCTAAGCCTAAAAACTCTGTGCTGAGAGGGAATGCTTCTCGTGCATCCAAATCCTTGAGCCAAATATTCATGCCATTTGTGTCTGATTCGTCTCAAACATATCTATCATTTTTTAATGTTCCATGCTTGTTATATAACATTGCCACATGTTTTTATATCATTTTGGCATGATTTATGGAACTAACCTAATAACAAGATGCCCAGTGCCAGTTCCTGTTTTTTGCTGTCTTTTTGTTTCAGAAAAGCTAGTCGGGGAAGTTTCTCCGAATTGCCTAAAAATTTACGGGAATTATTTTTACATGGAAACAAAGACAGGGCCAGGAGGGGAGCCGCAGGGGGCCCCACAGCCCCCAGACGCCACCTAGGCAAGGCCTAGGGCTTGGCCGCGCCTGGGGCCCACCTGGCGCCCTCGGGCGTCTCCTCGAGTTGCCCTTTTGGCTATAAATTGCCTTCGGCCCGAAAACGCTCGACACCCGATCATATTTTCCAGAAAAGATCTGAGGCCGCCGCCGTCACCAACCCTAGATCAGGAGGGTTCTGAAGCTCTTCTCGGCACCTTGCCGGAGGGGGAAATCATCACCGGAGGCATCTACACCACCATGCCTGCCTCCGGAGTGATGCGTGAGTAGTCCACCACGGGACTACGGGTCCATGGCAGTAGCTAGATGGTTGTCTCTTCTCCTTTGTGCTCCGTTGTTTAGATCTTATGAGCTGCCTACATGATTAAGATCATCTTTATGTAATGCTACATATTGTGTTTGCGGGGATCCGATGAATTATGGAGTCATGACATTATTGTTCAGATTGTTTATTCATATGTGCTATTTATGATCTTGCATGCTCTCTGAGTTTATGCTAGATAGTGGGTTCATGCCTCTCTCGTCTGAGCTCGAGTTGACAGAAACGATTAAGACTTGAGATGTGCTGTTGCTACTAGGGATAAAACAACGGTGTTTATGGCTTTATGTTGTTTACATTGCTTACATTACACACCATGCTTATTGCATTTATCTGTTTCTTGCAAGTTAATACTTTTGGGTGACAGGCTGGATAGCGATCCCGGGGTGGATTATTAGCCATAGATGCAGTTGGATAACGGTCTATGTATTTTGTCGTAATGCCCATATTAGATGAAACGATGAAATTTGTGTCATGATAGTATTGTGTTGCGCCCATGTTTGTCAATTGCCTCGCTATAATTTGTTTACCCAACATGGTAATCTTTTTGGAGAGACGCCACTAGTGACCTGTGGTCCCCGGTCCTATTTTCCTATATTGTTTACAACCGTTCTAATAGCCTTTTTAAGTCATTTTGCTCGCTGGTCATTTTTTGCTCTCATATTATTTTACACCCATACGTTTAACCCTTTGTGTTCAGCAAGCCGGAGAGATTGACAACCTCTCTGTTTCGTTGGGACAAAGTAGTTTGTTCGTGTGTGCGCAGGTCCACGTCAATTTTCATAAACGACGCCGTTGACACCTTTCTAAAGCCTTCTCCAAATCCTACTGGATTGAATACCTTGGTTTTATAATCAAGGGAAAACTTGCTGCTAAATTACATCAAACCTTACACTTGGAGTCTCCCAACGAACGTGCTATTCCACGCCATCAGTGTCCACCATATCTACCTACATGTGGTATTTCCTTGCCACTCCAAGTAAATTTTTCGTGTGCTACCTTTAAAATATTCAAAATGTTACTACTCTCTGTTTTGTGCCACTATTTTTGGCTCATGAGGACGTAGTAGTTGGGTTTATCATCTTCCATGCCAAATAATGTTTATATGGCTTGCATGCTTCATCTGCTCGTCAACAAAATTGCACATTGCTAGTCAGTCCAATATCAGAAATAAAGAAAATAGACACTCCTCCATGGATATGTGATTGATGGAAGGCACGCGAGGATTCGGTTAGCCATGGCTTGTGTAAGCAAAGGTGGGGAGGAGTGTCAATATATATGATAACTCGGAACCGCTCTTAAAACTTATTTGGTTTGGAAGATGTTAAGACTGCTATTACTAGTCGTTGACGAGGACAAACACCACTCTAAAAAAATGTTTTTATGTCTCTATATGCTTTCAAAAACTAAAAAGCTCTAGCACACGATTAATCTCTGCTTCCCTCTGCGAAGGGTCTTTCTTTTACTTTTATGTTGAGTCAGTTTTCCTTTCCAATCTTTATCTCTCAAGAAAACACATAGTATCAATTTTGGTGCAAGTTTACTACATTTTATCTTTACGTTTAACTGTGAAAATTTTGTGTTGACATTATCCAGTGATAAGTATGTTACAAGTTGAAGCTTTTGCTGAAAACTTAAATCTTCCTTTGTGTTGGTTAAACACCTTTTTCGAAAGAGGATTGCTTTGTGAGCTATCAAGCATGACGAGTTTTATAATTTTTAAGTCTCCAAAGTACTATTCATGAAAAATTCTTGCTTAGATGTTACGCACATTGTCTTGATCAAGATTGTGTTGGTAGCATGTCAGTACAAAAATTATTCTGTTATCATTTACCTACTCGAGGACGAGCAGGAATTAAGCTGGGAGATGCTGGTACGTCTCAAACGTATCTATAATTTTTGATGTTCCATGCTTGTTTTATAACAATGCCACATGTGCTTATTATGTTTTTATATCATTTTGGCATATTTTATTGGACTAACCTATTAACCCAGTGCCCAGTGCCAGTTTCTTTTTATTATGTCTGTGCATTGCAGAAAAGGTCAAAAATCCAAAGTGCTCAGAAAAATCCAAAAAAATTATAGAAATTCTTTTTCACCGGAAGACCCCGGGAGCCAGAAGAACAAGTCCGGGGGAGGCACACAGCCACCAGACGACCCCCAGGCGCGGTTCAGGGTCAACCGTTCCTGGGGCCCACCTGGACACCTCGTCCACCGCCTCACGTCGCCTCTTCACTCATAAATACCTCCCTGACCTAAAACTCCCGCACACCAAAGGATTTCTCCAGAAAAGTTACAGAGCTCCGCCGCCACCAAAAACCCTAATTCGGGGGTCAAAAGTTCCTGTTCCGGCACCCTGCCGGGACAGGGATTGACCCCCGGATCCTTCTCGTTCGACGCCGTCGCCTCCATGATGCTCCGTGAGTAGTTCCCCCATGGACTACGGGTTCTAGCTGTAGCTAGTTGGTACTATGTCTCCCATGTTCTTCAATACAATGATCTCATGAGCTGCCTTACATGATTGAGATCCATCTGATGTAATCGGTGTTGTGTTTGTTGGGATCCGATGAATTGTTACATTATGATCAGTCTATCCATGATGTTTGTGAATTATTGTTGCTGCAATCTTGTTGTGTTCATTGCTTGTCACTAGTGCACGAGTGGCATGATCTTAGATTTAAAGTATAATTGTTGATTTAAATTGTATCTACAAGTTGTTGCACATGTTGCTGTCCGGAACCCGATGCCCCAAAGTGACAACAATTGGGACAACCGGAGGGGATGGCTGTGACTTGAGGATCACATGTTTTCACCAAGTGTTAATGCTTTGCTCCGGTGCTCTATTAAAAGGAGTACCTTAATTACTAGTTCGGTCCCATGATTGGCCCCGCTGAAACGGGATGGTTGGACAAAAGATGTCATGCAAGTTTCTTGTTTCAAGCACGTATGACTATATATGGAAAACATGCGCTACGTATGATTTATAAATTAGATGTCTATCATGAGTTAGTTGCAATTTTGTCAATTGCCCAACTGTAATTTGTTCACCCAACACATGCTATTTGGAGAGTTACCTCTAGTGAAGCTGGAACCCAGTCCATATTTAGCCAGCAACTATTTTCTGGTGCCATTGCTTCTGTGTTAATTTTACTGCTCCTACTTTACTGTTACTTTTACTCTCATATTACTGTTGCTTTCACATCACTTTTGTTACTAGTGCTTTTCCAGGTGTGGCTGAGTTGACAACTGAGCTGCTAAGACCTATAAGTATTCTTTGGCTCCCATTGTGTCGAATCAATAAATTTGGGTTTCACTTCCATCGAAGATACTATTGCGATCCCCTATACTTGTGGGTCATCAGAGGACGAAGGATTTGCCAGCGTCACCTACGCTGTCCCCCTGGCCAACCGGCGTCTCCTTTGACTATTCAACCGTGGACCCCACAATGACATGTAAGTCCGGCGTAACATACACCATAGCATGCCGCAGCGGCTCCCCGACGCTCTGGTTGACCTGACCCGACAGCGACACCACAACAGGGGTGGGTGTGCTCTGCGGCTCCGACCTATGGTTGGTCGGCGGCGGCATCCCGACGAGCTGGCGATAGCGGCGAGGCGCCGGTTCACGAGTCGCGAAGTCCCTGCATTGCAGCCCTTGCCAGAACCTCTTCCGACCCTCGTCGTTCCTGCCCGGACGACGCCGATCACGCTGACCGTCCCTATGATCACCATCGTCTCTGTCGGCACTGCCCGGGCATCTTGGTGGTGAGCAACTCTGCATTGGCCGGCGAATGCGTCGCAGGCCATCCTTGACCCCTAGCTGCCAATCCTTGTGCTCAAACACTCGTGGCCATGCATGGGGCCGATGTCGAGGAAGCCAGCATGTAGTCCTTCACAAGGTCCACATGGATCAAAACAGGAAAGGTTTGCCCCCTTTACCTTCATCTTCCAGTGTGCCCTCCGACCTGGAGAAGTGGTCACGCGAGATGTCCGGACGACCGATGATGGTGAACTCAGATTCTCGCGATGGAAAATTCATTTACCAAACTGCTACTAATGCGGCTGCTGCCGCCTACTGGTGCACAGAGGGTATGACTTCAGGTTTCTTTTTGCCGAAGGAACACGATGTTAGAGCATCTCCACCGACACCATCCAAATGGACCAAAAGGCCCAATGTGGCCCGGACGCCAAAAAAACGCCCACAACAACACTCCGAAGTGCTCGCCCCGAACGAAATCGTGTCCAGCACCCCTGAAAGGGCCCCCAAGTTTGGAGGCCCTCTCGGGGTGCTGGACATGCCCTTCGACAGGTCGCCCCCACCCGTCATAGACGAAGTGCGGGCGCCCGTGTTAATTAGGGTTGTGCAGGAAGCCGTTCCGCCCGATTAATGGCGAGGCGACGAGACGGTGGCACGCCTGTCAGCACGTGTCGCAATAACACCGCGCACGTTCCCCTGGCGGGAGCAAAGCGAAGCGATGCGTCGCAATAACGCCGCGCCTGTTCCCAAGGCGGGCGTAGAAGGAGGCGACACGTCGAGCCGCGCCGCCCACGTGTTGAAGTCGCTGCGGCTTCCCGCGGCGGCAGCCTGCACACGCGTCGTCGGCGTCAATGCAGGGCCAGGCGAACCGGTGCTCGCTGTTAATGCTGGCCACCCAACCTCGCTCCTCCTTCACCTTTAAAATGCGGCGCTTCGCGCCTCTCCTCTTCCCACACCACTTCTTCTCCCTCTCCCAAGTCCATCTCGCCACCAGCAGATCCGCCGCCAAGCATGGTGGGCAACCGCGAGACGCCAGAGGAGCGCGTGCTTTGGCGTCATCACGACTTTCTCTCAGCGGAACGTGCTCGTCGCTGCAACGCCGCGAGCAGCTGGAGCAATGCCATCGCCGCAACGAGGAGGCGGAGATGGCCAAGGCGTTTCAACACGAGATGTGGCGCGAGGAGGCAGCCAACGCGCCTCCATACGTGCTGACGCTAGAGACCATGCGGCTGTGCAGCCGCCATAGTGTGCCGGTGGAGGACGACGCCACCCTACCGGATGGGTGGGTGATGAACGGCGTCAACGTGCCAGTGGCGTCGTGGCTTAGCGGGCAGGAGCGCGTCGACTTCATCTAGCGGAAGTGGATGGAGATGCCATACGAGTAGAAGCTCGACCCCAAGTACTTCGTCTCGGCGCCCTACTGGAACGCCGTGGTGGACGCGTACGAGGTGCGTTGCAGCGGCGTCTTCCTCCCTACCAGCGCGTGGGAGCCAACGCCGGAGTGGTTCGCATCGGACGACGAGTGTGCCCGCTCTGACGGCGAGGACGAGAACGACCCCGAGCTGCCCGATCTCCCGTTACCACTGGCGTCGGCAAGTGCAGGCACATCTGCCACAGTAGCGTCACCGTCATCGGAGAAGGGGGCGCAGGATGAAGCCGGCGAGGCTTCCCATCAGGCGCGCCGCGGCATGAAACGGCGGTAGATCAAATCCCACCTCGCGCCGGCCGTGAAACCAGAAGCCTCAGCCGAGGCTATGCAAGTTCCTCAAGGCCAAAGCCAACAATAGCAGATGAAACTTCCGGCGCCAGATCATTGAGGCATGCAAGTTTCTTGACGATCTGGCTCTGGGATTGGCATCTTCTTCGCCGGCGAGGGCATGTGGAAGAGACATCTTCCTTGACACCGGCGTGTGTAGTGGTTGTCTAGAGGCTGCGGCGTGTTGCCAGCATCGGCATTGGCCTCCTTCTCTCTGCCTAGTTTAGGTTTAGTTTGTCAAATCTCGTCTAAATTCCACCGGAATCGTTGTCAAAATTGTTAAGTATAATTAAAAAAATTGGAGTTCGCCTTTGGGTGGCGCCGTTGTGGGCTGCACCCTTCACTTGACCGGACACATGTCCGGCACCCCCAATTGGGCCTCAATTTGGGGTGCCGGACATGAATTTGGAGGCCCCTGGTAAAGATGCTCATCTCCACCAGCGCGTCCAATAGCGCTCCCAGTAGGTCTATTGGGCACGCCGACAACAAAGCGGTCCTCACGCCAACTCCAACGGGCCACCCCAAATCGGACACCCAATTTGTCCGTTTGGGGCTGTCTGCGGACTGTTTTTTGCAGCGTGTCTGTTTGGGGTGGGGGACAAACCAAACGGCCCACAATAAAAAAAACGTAAGCGAAATTTAAATAAAAAACATAAACATTTTTAAAAATAGTTTACATATATTGAGGCCGCCACATTGTTCACAAAATAAAACAAAAAAAAGAAAAATAGCCCTATTGTTACTGGGTTATGGGGGAGGTGTTGCCGCCGTCAGTGGCTTCGCCACGCGCCTAGTCGGAGTCATCCTCAATCTTGATGATGACGTGCAATCAGTTGGCTGCGGGTGGCGTCGGAGGAGGCGTCTCAGGTGCCGGTGGCCACGTTGGGCCCCCTGGCCAGGCTGGAGCCGGCGCCCAGTGCTGCGGCGCCTCGCGGGCGTGCTGTAACACCCCGAAAATTGAAACCTAATTTTAGTGGTGTTTTATGACACCTGAAAAACTTTTTCTCTTTTCCTAGATGTTTCTTCAAATCTTTTGAGGATGATTTGACTTGGGAATTGCTCTCTCAAGAATTTATCAGTGATCCACGAACCACTCCATCACCCGTGATAATTTTGATGCTTAGGTTTTCACTCGATAACCCTAGCCCTAATTATCGAACCTTTTAAACCCTTTTCTCCACCTACCAAAGGGAAGCCTATTTCCATAGCTGGAAAAATTCCACTAAAAATACCACAGGACTCCCATATTCATATAAAGACAATCCATGCAAAAATATTGTATACTTCAATGCAATATTTCCAAGTTGGGCATTATTTTCCAAAATGTCATTTCTGATCCAGAGATGTTTGAGTCAAGCTATGCATCTCCAAAAATTCTGATAAATTCAGGGAATTATTATTTTTGCATTCCCTACACTTCATATTTTGGAGACAAACCCATTTGAGTAAGTTTTGGCCAACATCCTTTCTAAGGCCCTTTTCATGCCTTTTTGAGATCTCCAAACCTACCCATAGCAACGAAGATCCAATGGCAGTGAAACTTGGCCACTTTGTCCACAATGTACCTAGACACACATAACCCGGAGTTCAACCCATGATCAAGTGGGGAAGGCTATTTGGACATGACCATGCCAATATGCCATATTTCGGGTACATGGCAAAAACCAAATTTACCAATGTCCAAATGAGCTCAACGTTTTCAGACACCCTCCTTGTACCAATTAAACCCATGAGTGAATTTTTGGGATTTTCTGAGGAGTGCAAGACCCTTGACATTTCATCGAGCACCTTCTGTGCAATTAGGTTTTCTGAAACTTTACACAGCGAACTGTCGAGTTCTTGAGTGAGCCTTGCTTAGTTGGGTTAGTATTGTTCTTGTGGTCCTTGTGACACAGTTGGTCAGCCCTTTCCCTCCTGGAAGCCCACCTGGCAAGGTCATGCCCCTCGTGGCGTGCTCTGGGCGCCAGAGCATGCATGCCGGCGACCAGCACCTGCTCTGTTCCTCTTTCCCTCGCTGTTCCTTGGTTCCGCCGAACCCGAGCAGTGGCCGAGCCCCCTCCAGCTCCCTTGGATCGAACCAGAGCCGCCCTTATCCCCACCTTAAATTCCTAGCAGAAGTTAGGCGCCGCACGGTCGTTCGTCGGCTTCCTCCCTCCCGCTGCTCTCGGGCTCGACCTCAACGTGCCGAATACCAAGCTCATCCTGCTCCCCGGGATCAGCCCACGCTCGTTCTTATCCCCCCATCAATTCTTGGTGAGAGGCCGTTGGGAGGCTGGCGCACCGGCGAGCATTCAAGCGCCGCTCACTCCGTTGTCCGTATCCTCTCGCCCCCGGCTATATAAGAGCACCCCGAGCCCCCATTCAGCTGCACCTCACTCTCCTCTCCCCCTCCTGGACCTCTCAGCCGATGTAATTTGAGGATGGAGCTCGAGTTCGACCGATTTGGCCGAAACTGTCGCCGCGGATCCCCGGATCATAGCGAGCTACTCAGAGCACCATCGTCCGATAAAACCTGCACAGAGCCTCCTACCCCTCTCCTCTATCTCCCAGTGCAACCAGCAGAGCGAGGGATGCACGGTGTGCTTGTGTTAATGCTCGACCGCCATTGCCGAGCCGCCAAGCTACTGGAGCTCGCGGGCGACGCGCCCCCGGCCTTTCCCCGTACCCTGGACCCCTTCCCTGGGTGCGGTGAGGCTCGTCGGGCCTGACTCCGCTGTCTCCCGGCGTTTCCGTGTGCACAGCACCCAGCGCCGGCGACCACCGTGGTCCTCCCGTGCGACCTCGATCGGAGGAAGGAGAGCACTGTGGAGAGAAAGCAATAAGAGGATAATGTTTAAATCCCTGACGCGCGGGCCCGGACCCACCTGTCAGCCTAAGTGGAAGCGGCTTCTCAGCTTTCCGCTTCCCCTGAGTGAAAGCGTACTCTGGCAAAGTGAGCCTTCAGCCCAGCGCAGTTCAGAAGCCAGTCCGCTCCGTTTTTTTTCTCTAGTGAGCAGCAAATAGCTATCCGTCGCACGTCCGTAAATTTTGAACCGTAGGTCCGATTGAGGTGATTCAAATTCCTAAATTCGTAGTGTGAAGAGATCTATCCAGTGGAGCTGTCTTTTCCATTTTAGGAATTAGTCAATTTCGTGGCCTTTATTTATGTGTTGTATGTCCCTCCGTGTTTAGGCGTTCTTCGGGATTCTAAACCGTGACGAGTCCGAGACTTCCCAAACCATCTGGAACCCGTCTTCGCAGGCAAGCTAACCACTTGCTATGACCAGTCTTGCAACGTTGTTTGTTTATTTGATTACATATTACCATTCCATGTATGTGCATCTATTTGATTGTCATCCGTGAACTGTGTGTCATGAGATATCATGACTTTGACTTAATTGTCGGCTAAATACACGTTGGGTTCTGCCCAAGTGGATTGAACCATCTACTTTTCGTAGAGTTGTGGTGTGTGTATGGGGTACCACTCCCCATTCCCGAGGCGATGGACTGGGGGAACCGCCACAGTCGAAGGAATGTAGGAACGATGCCCCTACTAACTTTTGCAGTTGATCTGCGATGGCGCTGGTCGGAGGTATCTCCGCCACAGTCACCCGATCGACGCTAACCAACTGTGCTAACTCTTGTAGTCAACACGGGATGGCGCTGGTCGGAGGTATCTCCGCCATAGTCGTCCGGTTGACGCTAACCAACTGTGTTAACTCTTGTAGTCAAAACATGACGGCGTTGGTCGGAGGTATCTCCACCACAGTCGCCGGTTGACGCTAACCACATGTGCTAACCTTTTGTATTGATCTGTGATGGCGCCTTAGTCACCCGGTCAATACAAACTAACTATTGCTTGAAATATTATGCAGCTAATGTCTTGTTGTTTGATGTATTTTATTATGATATTGTGGTTGTTGTGCTGGACTAATCCTCGGTTGTTTGGACTTGTGAATGATGAAACTTGACTAATTGAAACACCCCTCCAAACAACGATAGGGTCAGTCCATAGTGCACTAATCTGAACTTTGAAAGCAGGACCATCGTCGTCTCATGGAGGACCGTGGCCTAGTAGGTTGTTGAGCCCCTTTTGTGCCATTCATTGGGCGCAGTCGTTCGGATGTGCTGTCCGAGGGAAGTGGTCGACAGGCACGGGTTCGACTAGTGCTAGGGAGTCTGGAGCTAGGCATACCCGGTAGCGCCGGGGGATGTGCCGGATTCACTTGCCCGTTGTACCATGCGTATAGGGTGGTGCAGGAGAGTGTCTTAGCAAGTGGACGGTCATGTAAGTGTATTTTGCTTGGTACGACTTTAGCGTGACAACCTGAAGTACCGGCTGAGTAAGGTGCATTTTGATAGTTGGGAACGCAACCTCTCGAGAGTGTCAACCTAGCAAGCTAGCCTCGTTCCTGGGATATGGAACAACAGTTTAGTATCGGTCACACTGTGTGTCTTTGTCGTGTCCGAAGGTTAAACTTAAGGCTTGTTTGAAAGAATTAATGAACGGCCTGACCTCACTTAATAAACAATAAAATGATGCAGGGAATGTTACTTGAGATGACAAATGTGATAAGGCCAGTGGGCCTAGCAGTGTTGACGGATGTGATGAGCCTTGTGAGCCTAGAGGCCAGTGGGCCTAGCTGTGATAATATGAGTTGTTGTGTTACTTGGTACCAACTGGTACACTCGTTTACTCGTCACAGGTAATTTCTTTGTTTGATTGCCGGTGCACGATCCAACCCCACCTGGCTTGGACTCTACACTGGTGATACCTCCGTTGTTTGCTTATGATATGTTTTGCTGGTGATCCCATGTTACATTTATGTTATATGATTGCTGGACTGTTCGTGTTAAGTGGTTAATATTCTTGCGAGTACATCATTGTACTCACGTTGGCTATTCAAATGGCTAGATTTCGGTGAGGATTCATCTTCTACCTTAGCAAGGATATGGAGCAAAAGCGTGCTAGGATCACTAGCCCAGCCAGATGCCTATGGAATGGAGCCGCTCTAAGCCCTTGCCTTAGCCGTCTTCTGCTGCCAGTTAAACTCTATCCTGAGCCATGCTTGACTTGATATTTTTGTCATGCCTTGATGGCCTTGTAAACCATTTGTAGCACTTCTTGTGCCTGATAGTGTAATGATTTCCATTATGTTACATTGTCGTGACGTGCGGCCAGATATCTTGGGCTGGCGCATGGGGCGACCGCCTCTCTGGTGATATGTGCCAAGGAGGGGTGTCACACGTGCCATGGCGTCCATGGCTCCGGTGGCGGCGGTGGCGGCGCAAGAGCCTCCATTACGGAGGCGTGGAGGGCGGCTGCCAGATCTGGCCACCGTCCGAGCTCCTCGAGCTCGGAGGCCACGCGGCCTCGTTGACGAACTCCACCTTAGCCGCGGTGGAAACGACCGGAGCCGCCACGGCCACGGGCGACGGGGCGGCGTCGTCGTCTGTGTCATTGAAGAGGCCATCGAGTTCCTCATCCTCCGACTGCTCTGGCTCCGGATCGTTGGCGCGCGTCGGCTCGGACATGAAATACGAGCGGCGGCGCTCGTCATGCTCCGTCTCGAACCAGCAATCTTTGCTGTCGTAGGCGTATGCCGGGTCCGCCCGCAGATCGGTCGGGAGGTACGCACGGTGGCAGCGAATCTCGACGCGGCACGCTGGCCCCTCCGCTAGAACGGCGGGCACCGGCACGCGACGTTGGTTGAGATGCCACCCGTGGGGGAGGTGGATGTCGCCCCACAACAACGCCGCGGCAGCCACCGCCGGAGGAGGACGACGCCTCGACGTCGTTGCGGCCACCACGGAACCACGTTGGGGTCTGCATCCCCGAGGTCTAGGGTTTGCGCACGAATGGGCTAGGGTTTGGTCAATTTGATCGATTTGGAGTGAGTGGGAGTGGAGTGAGATGGGGACGTGGCGTCGGTCCCATTAAAAAGGACTGGAGTGGGGTGCTGAAACGGCCAGCGTTGCTGCCAGGTGGAGGTGTTTAATAAACCAGAGTAAGCAATTTTGGGGAAGTTATTAAAGGCTGTAATCATTTTCTTAGGATTTCAT
This sequence comes from Poa pratensis, assembly GCA_947311845.1. NCBI lineage: Eukaryota > Viridiplantae > Streptophyta > Magnoliopsida > Poales > Poaceae > Poa > Poa pratensis. The sequence continues at coordinate 52,609,373 of CAMZMU010000037.1, read as the reverse complement.
AAAAGGAAATCATCTAAAAAATAGTCCCAAAACATGTTTGAGCTGAATCTAGCCCATTCCCTCTCCTCTCTCTCTCCACTGTCCAGGCCAATCCACAGGGACCAGCCGAAATCCTCTCTCCCCTCTCTTTTTGATTTATTCTGATCTACTTTCCCTCATGGACCAACCCACAGCGGAGCGCGGCGAACGAAGTCTTGTTCAAACCAATTGAATCAAACATGTTCATCGTTCAAGCTTCCTGTTTGGGTGATTGGAACCGGATCATGGAGGAGGGGCCCTGGCTCTTCCGTGAGTGTGCGCTGATGTTAGAGAAGTTTGACGGCGCAACATCGAGGCCGTCGGTGATGCCCAACCGTGTTCAGGCTTGGATCCAAATCCACCGGATTTCGCCTCTCATCCGAACTGAAGCTATTCTGAGGCAGTTGGCGTCAAGGGTTGGCGAGGTTGTTAGGGTTGAAACTAAGGCGGTCTCGTTTAGCAGCGGAGAATTTCACAGGGCTAGGGTCAATCTTGTGGCAGACAAACCGCTGCAGCGAGTTGTAACTTTCTCGCCTGAGGGTGCAGAGAGCATGTTGTTACTCGTGAAGTACGAGAAGATCTCCAAATTTTGCAACCACTGTGGGTTGATGGGCCACGAGCACGAGGAGTGTGGAACTGGGCAGTTTGCAGAGGACGAGCTGCAGTTCGGCAAGTGGATGCTAGCATCGGAGGTGTCATGGCACCCTAGCACCCCTCGAGTTCGGAGGAGTTTTACTCAGACTTGGGATGGAGGAAGAGCTGGCCGCGGTGGCGAGCGTGGTGGCTGCTCGAACGGCCGCGGTGGTGATCGTGCATGCCACCCGGTTGGCCATGGTGGTGGACGTACGGGTGTCTGGAAGGAACACGAGTACAGGATGGTGACCGCGCGAAGGAAGCGGAACTCGGGTGATGCCGGGTTGGACAAGGTGGATGGCGATGCCCTGAATGATATGGCGTCGAGCCCGATGAAACCAGTGCTGGAGGATGCAGGGAAGGAGAAGAACTCATCTGCTCAGAAACGCTTTGACATGGGGAAGGCCGATGAGCTGGCTCTTGCGGTAATCCGTCCACCGCCGCCACAGTATGTGTCCCCTACGAAGAAAAAGAGGCTGAAGAAGACTGGAGTTGAAGAGGGGAAGAACCAGGGCATATCGATCTAAGAGGCGGGCTCCCGGGTGGAGACACGCCCGTAGCAATGAGTTGTGCAAGTTGGAACGGTCGGGGGCTGGGCAATCCCATGACTGTTACGGAGCTTCGCGATTTCGCGAGGAAATATGCCCCTACCGTGCTTTGTGTGCAGGAAATTCAGGTGCACAAAACTCGGGTTGAAGGTCTTAGTCGTACATTAGGATATGATCACGCTTTTGTTGTGAGTAGCTCGGGCCGTAAAGGGGGAATAGGAATGTTTTGGACTAATGAAGTTAAAGTTGAGATCTTACCGTACTCGCAATCTTATATTTACTAATTGGAGGCACCGTAGAAGCCCTCACGTTAATCCTAGAAAACCACGTAAAAATAACCTTAGGATCTCTGTTTTACGGTCGAGATTAAATGAGCGATCAAAAACTCCTTGGCGCACACGTTTGAAGTCTTGCATCGAAAAAAAAAACCAGATTGCATGCTTTAAACGTGCATAGGGTTATCAGATCGATCCATTCCAATAAAGTCTGGCTGCATCGCTTAATTCTTTCAAAGCTCCCACGCCGCCGGCGAGTAGCCGCGTTAAGGCAAGCAAATCTCTAATCGTGATGTTTAATTCAAAGCTCCCACGCCGCCGGCGAGTCGCCGCGTTAAGGCAAGCAAATCTCTAATCGTGATGTTTAATCTTACCTCCGATTGGTTCAGCCAGAAGTTGGCACCATCGACGCCGGGTTGGCTCCATCTACCGTATAGCTGAATGGCATCTGCCACTTTGATCGGAAGCCATTGTCCACAAATCTCCCAGGTAAAAAGCGGAATATCCTTTATCCATGTATTGTTTTGATCTGGGCAAGATTGCAAGAGACGTCTGTAGAAATTAGGGTTAGGAGCTATTCGGCCTACCCTCTATTCCTCTGCCTTATCGGTGGTGCCGCTCACAATGCATATTGAGGCTAGAGGGTGGGACCTTATATAGACTCCAATTCCAGATAACTCAATCTGTTTCCAGATAGGACTCGTGACTTGTTAAACCAACCACTATCATTAACAGTCATTTACCGAGCCTATTACTGTTCGACAATTAGGTCCCAGCACGCATGTGTGAGTCATGCGCCGAGTTTGAATACAAAATCAAACTCGCAGGCTTTAACAATCCATAGAGCCAATCCTATGAACAACCTGGCATTCCGCTCTATACTGTTCCCGGGTATAATTCCAGCATATTAATATACACTGTGTTCCAGTATAGCCGTACCGGCTTCCTTAAGTATATTTCCTTAAGTACAATTCCACATCATTAATTCCATGTTATTTCCGTGATGCTTCCACACTGAAGTTTAATTCCGGACAATGTAGTAAATATATAAAATGTTGCAAGACACAATTTCCTACATCTCCCACTTGACTGAAAACATTTTATTTCAGCTAAGTGAATTCCCATGCTATTACATGGTTAGGCGTTAATTCCTTCCTTCAGTGCACTCATGTTTTATATAAACCTTTGTGACATTTGGAGTCAAATTATCACAAAGTAACATGTTATGATGGAGCTTTCCACGACCTTAAGTTCAGAAATAAAATTCCTTAGCCATAGACCTTCCTTCAATGCTTGATGCATCAAAGTATTCATATTTCATAAATAACGAGTACTAAATCATGTTTCCTTTGTACACCATAAAGACCTACAAAAGTAAATATTAACACATAACATAAAATAGATTACCTTTCACCAGGATCATAAATAGCGTCAATATATCCACGTAGTTGAAGGTTGAGATCATCAATGAATAATGAGTAGTCCATATTTCCGTGACATTGCGCGAGAAGTCCATTATGTATTCCAAAATTTTCATAAGATTCATATTCCGTTTGCTAATAATTCCAACAAATTGTTTCCGTGCTAATCAAAATAGCAGCAATTACAACGGCATGGCTAAGATCAGGTCGCACGAATAATGTCCCACAATAACTGAGGATGACAATTATTCTTCCTTTTTCCTCACGAGTTTAAATATAATTCCTCGCAGAGTATCATTCCCTTAATCAAAAGGTACATGACAAGTTTGCACTTTTCCATAGAAAAAAGTATCAAAACATTCTCTATGTAATTCCACTCCCAAAAGATTGGAAGCTTCAACATACCTTTCATATGAAAGTTAGAACCGAACCAAGCTTCACTTCCATCAATGTGATATTTCAAAAACAATAAGAACATAGTTAGCACATGTAGCAATAACACAAAACAATTAACACTAACCTTTATATATGATAGTCTTCCATCATAAATAAAACCATTATCTTCCATCATAAATAAATCTATATGACCTGACATTCCATTGATGTGAAGCTTGTTCCAAAAACATGAATTGATCAATTCAATTAGCAAACACTGTCATTGTTCCTACCTCCTCTAAATTCCAGAGTTTCCACAAAGTATAACACTTCCTTTGTGTAAATAATTAAACAACAACACCTCCTCTAAATTCCAGAGTTTCCACAAAGTATAAATATTTCCTTTGTGTAAAGAATTAAACAACAAACTTGGAATTGTAACTTCCACTAAGAATGTTGCATTAAACTTCCTTGTAAATAAATCCAATAACATCCTATAGGCATGCGGTTGTTTGGTAAAATAACAAGTTCCCAAACTTTTATTATTCATCATTGAGTTTATTCCTTCCCGCAATGTTTCCACCCATAGTTAACATTAGCAACAAGTTTAGTATTTTTCTTTCCTCTAAAATATAGAGTAACTTCCTCAAATAACACACAATAGTAGCCAAGATATGATGGCCCAATTTAATTCCTCCCACTTTTCCTAAGCATGTTAGTGTTGGGAGTGTAACTTGGTGTTTTCCTTTGAGTTTAGCACATATATTTCGGTGTTTATTAATAAACACACCCTCCATGAGAAAATATCATATTCCTACTTTCCACCAATTTTCCCTTTTCCAGATCAAAAACGAAATACCATTTGATCCACTAGAATATAAACATTAAAAATAAAATCTTGGTGTGCTATGTAGTAAACAATGATTCCAATTCCATACTACCAAATTATAAATAGAATACTTCTTTCCAGTTCACAAAATATAAACAGTGACTGTGATAAATAATGACTTACTCAACAAATAGTAGTATGTAATGCTTTCATAATCCAGTGGAATAACCAAGAGTTGTATTCCTCCATTCAACCATGGAGTATATGACATAAGACAGCGGTGAATAATTCCATGCTTATCACATTAGTTTTATTATAATTCCTGAAGTGTACTTCCCCCACCAATCAGTTTTCAAACTTTCAATTCCTTTGATGAACTGATTTTCCACTTCAGTGTGCGATATTAATACAACAAAAACCTTCCGACTTGTATTGTAAAAGATATAAATGACAATACCAAGTGTAATCATGAAACAGAATAAATATATATTCACCTCAAGTAGGAGTGTCCAAAAATACCGTAAATATATGCTGATGAAGTATCATAATCCTCCCACTTAAGTTTAGAATTCCAGAAATAAAGATCCAATAATTTTGTTCCTTGATATATGACCAAGTCGTAAATACCATCAATAAATTCCGAGCATGTGTTCCTATTACAAGTGTTCCTCCGTATGGAGTTATCTTCGCAACCAACTTCCAACGAAAATGTCAATAGAACATGAGACCGTTGTGTTAAATTCCATAATGCACTAACCTTTCAGTTGAGCAATAATTTCACTCTTCCTTTTTCAAATAGCATACATAATCAACAAATTCCGATAGAGAAGTCTAAATTAAAATTCCTTCTCATCGTAAGTGACAAAAAGAAAATTCCTCCATAAACAGAGTTCGATTACATAATTTCCAATTCCAAAGTATATATATTTTATCATTAGTGACTAATTAAGCACTCTTATTTTTTCCTTTGGAATTGTTCACATGTCAATAAATTTGCTACTGCATTCCATCAAACTATGACGTACATGCAAAGTATAGAATCCAACTATATGAAAAAGTGGTGATAACCAAATATTTGTAGAAAACAATAAATTGGACATACCTTAAGCGAAGATCAAATTTCCGCCCTTAGAGCGTTGTCCATCTTCCTTAAGTGAAGATCAAAGTTTCCGCTCTTGGAGCGTTTTCCATCTTTCTTCAAATATAAGTGATGTCAACTTTAATATAAACATGCTTCATGCTGTCTCGTCTCGTCGTCGTTACGCCATATAATTCCGACGAATTATTAAATACTCCAACAGATTCCGGAGTATAACAATAAGTTCCAATATATTCCGGTGATAATATCAATCCTGTAGCGATTAAAAACAATCATAGTGACAAAACAATAATACTTAATCCATCTGACAAAGAGTTTAATTCCGAACTTCCTCTAAAGGCGAGTGGTGTCCAATAAAAGAAGTCCACAAGAAATAAATCCTATTCCAGGTTACGTAAAATATTCCACGTAATCCGTGCACTCTCATATTAAATGGCTAAACAATCAAATATTTATATAACTATGTGGACTAGTCTATTTTCCTTAGTCAAATTCCATAGTTTTCCTTTCCCTTTAACGATCTGATTTGATCTCAGTTGACGGAGAAAGAAATAGCAGCGAAGATTCCAACGCCCAATGCGCGTAATTATTTCCTTCACAACTTTCCCTTGCCCGGCCATATTTGCCCAGTTGACTAGTAGAAAACCGGTAGGAGAAACAATAATCCAGGTCCAGACTTCAAATATGCAAATAAACCTTGTTTTCCGAGATTTCCGTGATTGTTCAAAGGACCAAAACAGATGGCACTAGCATTCCCTGTAACGGTCGATCGTTGGGCTGAGCAGCATCTGTACCGAACAAAAATACCAAGAAGAGCAGCGTCCGGTGTACTCCATAATATGTTCCTAGTCATGTTTCAACTAGTTCCGTGGCAATAATCCAATAAAGAACGGAAAAGAAATTTCCTGTCGTCAATGAGTTGTACACGCATAGCATCAACATAGCACTTCTCTTCCTTGGTCGGTTTGCTTCATCATCAGGCTTTACAGTACCTATCCAATTTATTCTTAGGCGAAGAAAAAAAAAATGCTGTGTGCTCCTTCTCCTATATCTTCCTGGTGTAGCTAGATCGAGTTGTAGAACTGCACCAGTGTCGTGAGATTTTCTCTTGGCCTTCTTCCTCAATCTGAGTGGTGCATATGTATATTTAAAATTAAACTTCCCATACGGATCTGATCTGAGTAGACTCGGTGGAAAAATAGCAGCGGATATTCTGACGGGCAACCCGTGCACAGGTTTCGTTGTCCTTCCTCGATTCCCTTGAAAGACGCTTGATCACGATCAGCAAACCCTTCCTTTTCCACGCGAACAGCAGCACGAATCCTTTTTTCCTTCCTCGATCCACGTGAACAGCAGCACTATTCCTTGTGGACAAGTTTTCTCGCGACAGCAGAGAAAGATCGGATTCCGCGCAGCTGAGCAGAGGCCTCCAACAGCCCAAGCATGCAGCGGCGTGCAGGACAGATCGGCGACCGGCTCGATTAGACGGATCAAAGTTTGCAACGGAACATGATGACAAGAGAGACGGTGGCAGACATCAACGGCAGAGTTCCGGCCGGGCTCGGATCGGCGGCGACGTGTATTATGCAGCGGATTGGTTTCCGGCGACCGCCAACCACGGCTCTGATACCAATGTAGAAAATTAGGGTTAGGAGCTATTCGGCCTACCCTCTATTCCTCTGCCTTATCGGTGGTGCCGCTCACAATGCATATTGAGGCTAGAGGGTGGGACCTTTATATAGACTCCAATTGCAGATAACTCAATCTGTTTCCAGATAGGACTCGTGACTTGTTAAACCAACCACTATCATTAACAGTCATTTACCGAGCCTATTACTGTTCGACAATTAGGTCCCAGCACGCATGTGTGAGTCATGCGCCGAGTTTGAATACAAAATCAAACTCGCAGGCTTTAACAATCCATAGAGCCAATCCTATGAACAACCTGGCATTCCGCTCTATACTGTTCCCGGGTATAATTCCAGCATATTAATATACACTGTGTTCCAGTATAGCCGTACCGGCTTCCTTAAGTATATTTCCTTAAGTACAATTCCACATCATTAATTCCCTGTTATTTCCGTGATGTTTCCACACTGAAGTTTAATTCCGGACAATGTAGTAAATATATAAAATGTTGCCTCCTCTCAATCTACAACCAGGGATGAGTAGTTTATTCACTCAGGTTGATTCGTTCATGCATCTGCTAGAAATCAGTAGGCGGAAGTATCAGATTTCGTTGAGGTATTTACGAGCGCGCAAACTGCAACTATTAATCTTGGGTTGATCATTGACACGTTATGCCAGCCTGCCAGGAGCTTGGTCACAACTGCGGGACGGTTTTACCGAACGGCGGCTTCTACTGCATTTCTCGATCGATTACCCGCTGCCACTCATCGTCTATGTATGCAGCAGGTTTAATTGCATTCAAGCACTTATATCAATGAACTGCAGGTCTCATGTATTCTGGACGGATTTACCCGACGAGATTCGCCATTCAATTGATTATTTTGTGTCCCCAATAAGATGTACCATGTCTACATGCAAAGCATGCATCAGGTATGCTTCATCCTTATTCCGAGTTATTATTGCCTCCTCAGGATCTGGTATGAGCTGTAACATGGGTGTTAGTAGTTATTTTTCCTTGCCCCACTCTACCTCCAATATGTATATACTACTCATCAGTTATCAGAGTAGATATAATTAGTTCCAAGATAAATTGTTAATTAAGATATTACCGATAACCATGCAGGTTGCATGCACAACGAATCATACATATTTGCGCGGAAGAATATATGGAGCCATAGCTAATAGCTTGAAGTTGTATACAAGATGAAGTGTAGATGCATAAAGTTGGAACCGTGTTTTTATTTGCATGCCAGGAGTTTTTTTGTTTTTGTTTGCTGAAGCACCATGTCGGGATTTTAAGCAGGTGAAATATTTCCAATCTTTCTGGAGCCAAAAATATATATGAGATAAATATTTCATGTAATTACGTATAGGAATGCATAAATAAATTATTGAAATTCATCTGTGTTTGTCCACATATTTTCTCCTGAAGTATTTAATTTCGTTTTAGTATTAAAAATTATCTACAATACAATATTGAAGTTATAAATCTATAAATATTGAATAGGACAGTGAACAGAACAACGGTGGACTGCAAAAGAAAAAAAATATCATCATATACAAGTATTTTATATGATTTATTAGTAAAATTAATCTAGCCATCTATTTTTTGGGTGTAAGTAATAACGGCCGAGATCGACTATCAAATTCTACCGCCTTACTTCTTTTTTACATGTAATAAAGGTGTTTTCTTATCTAACCATGTCATGTCTCCCTTTTCTCTCCGCCGAGTTTCCCTTTACTCTGCGGAAGGCTTCACGCGCGGTATTTACATAAATATTTCCGTTTTGGGTAACTCAAATTTAAATAAAATCCCAAACTATTGGCGGTAGTGCTCTTTCTGCACGCATATCATAATTTTCCCCGTATAACTATAGCACCAAGAATTTCATTAATGGTGGTTCATGTGGCACGGACGGACAAGGAGATTGAGCTGGATGAGAATCATTTTCCTCATCATTAATATGTATTTTTCACGCAGTCGCCGTAATATTATTGATTGGTTGAGTTGCCAGCATCAATGCATTGGTGTTCATACAAATAGTGCCCGGAATTGCATGTTTCCAACTGTAGCTACATGCATCACGTATAGAACGGTTATCCAGCGGATGCATGAGTAAGCGTATGCTAATGCATATTCTCTGACAGAGGTTGTTCCGTGTTTATACATTCTCTCGGTTTAGAGATTAATTTTACCAATGTCTAAATTATGACTTTGTCTGTATGCTACTAACCCATGTGTTTCCATGCCTATATATCTGTTTCTGTACCACAATAATCCAGCAATCATATGAGATCTCGCTCATAGTATTATAACTCTATAAAATTTGGTTTTACCTGCTACGTTTGTCGCCTGAAATCAAATGTGTACACAAAAACAGTCGGAAGATCCTCTTGCTGTTAAAAAGATTACTGTTGGTCGGCCAATGGAAAACAAACATCATCCATATGGGTTGTCCTGCAGCAGACCCTGATTGCAAACTGATGTAATTTCTTGGAATATATATAGCTACGGTATGTTTTGTTTTCGGCAGTGTCCAGATTAAAAAGATTATATTAAAAGTCTGGATGAAAAACTCTTGGCACACGGCAATCAAGTATACCATGTATATTTGAATGCTAGCTTATGCTAACAAATATCTAGATGATATGCAAGGTACATTGTTCTTGCGAAATCAGTTCAACATATCTATGTTCTTTTATTTCATGAAGATTAGTACATGATCCCAACATTTTTCATGATATGCTAATTGTTGAGAAAAAATAAGTCGAGATATTTTCAGTTTTTAAAACATAATTGCATAAATGACGAGCTACCCTTGATTATATGGTGCTATATTAGACAAAAGAATCCATGTATAAATCGAATTTACGAACAAATATTTAACATTTACCGTCTAATTGTATTATTATGTTGAAGAGTTTGGATAAGTTATTAAACAATGTAATGGAGTTTAATTTACTTAGAAGTTAGAATCATGAGACTTTCCAATGGTACAGAGATTCAAATTTATCAAACTATAGGTCTCAAAGTTGAGTAATAATTAATTTTAAAGAAAATACATAGTGTGTATATATGATATTCTAAATACTAGCCCGTGCAAATGCACGGGTTGACGACTAGTACCACATAGATGCTATCGTCATGGAACATGGCAAGGAGCCATGGCGTTTAACTTGTATGCACGGGGAGGCACATACCCACCTACGTTATAAAACGTGGGATATGCTCAAATTTATTAAGTCATCATACCGGCACCCTTGGATGTGCATTGGTGACTTCAATGAGGTTTTACATCGATCGGAACACGTGGGAGTGCAGGAGCGTAGTCATGCGCAAATAGAAGGGTTCCGGGAGATGGTTGATGTATGTGGTTTTAGTGACCTCGGTTACGTGGGACGCAGCTGGACGTTTGAGAAACGGGTGGTGGGAGGTTCGTACTGCCGTGTCAGACTTGATCGAGCCTTGGCTACAGGCGATTGGTGCACAAGATTCCCGCTGGCCTCCGTGGAAAACCTCACTGCGGCCGCCTCGGATCATGGGCCGATCCTGCTATGGTGGGATCCATGAGTTGTGCAATCAAGGAGATGAAATGAGCAGCGTCTGTTCAGGTATGAAACAATGTGGGAGTCGCATTCTGATTTTTCTACTATGATGTTGCAGACCTGGCAGCATGGAGGAGTGGCGTCGACACTCTCGGACCTCCAGCAGAAGCTATCTGCTGTCTCGGGCCAGCTCCAGACCTGGGGAAAGGAGACTTTTGGCCACGTTACAACTGAGCTACGTCAGCTCAGGAGCGAGTTGGAGATTTTGCAAGCTGATCCAATGAGGACTGGACCGTCGCATGCAGAGACAAAAATTACTGATCGCATTGTCGAGCTGAATCATCCGGAAGAGGTGATGTGGCAGCAACGGTCCAGGGTACAGTGGCTGCAGGCGGGAGACAAGAACACGAGATTTTTTCATGTTCGAGCTAGTCAGCGGAAAAAGAAAAACAAGATCGTCCGTTTGAAGAAACTGGATGAAAGTATAGTAGAAGATGAAGAGGTACTAGGGGAGATGGCAACAAATTTCTACAAGGACCTGTATCGGGCGGAGGGTACACACAATATGGAGGCGGTGCTCTCTATGGTCCCTGTGAAGGTCTCAGCCGTGATGAACGACGGGCTTCTCAAGCCGTTCGAGGAGAAAGAGGTGAAGGAAGCTCTTTTCCAGATGTTTCCGACAAAGGCCCCCGGGCTAGATGGTTTTCCTGCACGTTTCTTCCAGCATGATTGGGATCTATGTGGAGGAGAGGTGACGGCAGTGGTTCTCAGAATTTTGATAGGGGATGACGACCCGACAATGATAAACAACACATTTATTGTATTGAAACCCAAGGTGGCGAGCCCCGAGGAGCTGGGGCAGATTAGACCTATAAGCCTATGCAATGTCCTATACAAGATTGCCTCGAAAGTGGTCGCGAACAGGCTTAAGGGTATTCTTCCGACGATCATCTCTGAGGAGCAGTCAGCTTTTGTGCCAGGACGGTTGATCACAGATAATATCGTCTCAGCTTTTGAGTGCTTACATTTTATGAAGCGCAAGCGGGCTAGAAATCTGAGGTGTTGTGCACTAAAGCTGGACATGAGGAAGGCCTATGATCGGGTGGAGTGGGACTACTTGCGCTCTATTATGCTTCGATTGGGCTTCCAACGTATATGGGTTGACACAGTGATGCGTCTAGTCACCACGGTGTCATTCTCAGTTCTCTTTAACGGAGGTAGACTCGAGGGTTTCCGACCGTCGAGGGGTATATGTCAAGGGGATCCCATCTCTCCCTATCTTTTCCTGTTGGTAGTAGAGGGCCTCTCATGCCTGTTAAAATCAAGAATTCAGTCATCGAGCCTAAGTGGAATTAAGGTGGCACCATCGGCTCCGATGGTTAGCCATTTACTCTTCGCGGATGATACCCTGTTGTTCTTCAGGGCGGATAGTGTGAGTGCACAGAAGTTGAATGCAGTTCGGCAACTGTACTGTAGTGCATCTGGACAACGGATTAATATGGATAAGTCCTCTATTGATTTTGCTAAAGGGTGCCAACAGGTGATTCAACAAGAAATAATGGATATTCTTGATGTTCACAATGTTTCGTTGAGCGAGAAATACTTGGGGATGCCCTCCGATGTGGGGACATCTGTTTCTGGGGCTTTCAAGTACCTAAAAGATCGTGTGTGGAAGAAAGTCCAAGGTTGGCTCGAGATGCTTTTATCGGCGGCAGGGAAGGATGCTCTCATCAAATATGTTGCTCAAGCGATGCCTATTTACTCCATGGCGTGCTTCAAGCTACCGAGGGGGCTTTGCCACCACATCAATAGCCTTCTTCGGAATTTCGGGTGGGGATGTAAGGAGGGGAAACGGTGGACTTGCTGGGTTTCGTGGGAACAGATGACAAAACCGAAATACCTAGGTGGTCTCGGCTTTAAGGGCATCGAGTTATTTAATCTTGCTCTACTTGCTCGGCAGGCGTGGAGAATTCTGCAGGATCCTAGCTCGTTAAGTGCCCGTATTCTGAAGGCGGTGTACTTTCCAAATGAGGACTTACTAGAGGCGCAGCTGGGCAACTCTCCATCACGCATATTGTCCGGGGAATACCAAATGGGTTAACCCGCGGCCCACAAGACCAAGGCGACTTATGAAGAACTTATGGCCGCACCATTCATGGGTTTACACAAAGATGGGCCGACCCAAGATCATGACGTATAAGATGAAGGATCTAGAAGACCGGAGAAGACATAACTTGGAAGACACAAAGTTACTTAGTCGCCAAGTAGTACTCCGGCTTATGTTTTCCTTATAATCTGGCGAGTCTCCATGTATATAAGGAGGGCTCGCGGGACGTAGAACCCTAAGCTCTCAGATCCCGATAGAATAGACAATGTAAACACAAGAAGAGGAGCCGCCGCATCGGCGACTCCCCAGACAAACGGAATAAGATCTAGCCAGAAACAGCACGTAGGGCTATTACCGGATGGTGTTTCCCGGGGCCTGAAACTGTATAAATCGCTCTCCTATGTGCAATCTCGCTCCCGGAAGATCCCAAGTCGCTTAAATTCTACGATCTCACAAGTCATCCTCCGATGACATCTGCCGTGATAATCCCACGACAGTTGACGCCCACCGTGGGGCTAGCGGCGCTTGAAATCGTTGTCCGGGCGGGATCCTTCATCAACATCAACAGCGACGACGAATCGCCGTACCAGATCAACGGCCGGAGTCTCGACATCAACAACGTCTCCATGAATGGCTGAAGAAATCATCAAGATTATTAAGCAGCCTTCCTCGCGCGACTTCAGCGATCAAAGTCACAACCGTCGCACGAAAGTTCTGTTTTTACCATCTGAGAATTCAGTGGCCAGGGCGGAAGTTGTCTCCGCCTTCGTTTTCGAAATATCGCGAGCCAGCTGCACACATCCATGAAAGCAGCGGGTCGAGCAATCAAAGCTAAAGTCGCGAGTCATAGTCGCCTGCGTGACAAATCGATTCAAAGTGCAATAAATATGCGTGGTTCAAGTTTCTAGAAGAAGAAGCACCGCTTGGGTATTAGAGCGGACCTTCAGATCAACAGCAAATCGAAGGAAAGGAGTAGCAAGGCAGGGAAAGGCACGTACTCCGTGAGCAGATAGGAAAAATCAAACTTGCACATGCATCCAACTCGAAGCAAGGATTGAATGGATCGAATCCGTGGCAGTACAGGAAAGGCCACGTACAAACTCTTTCTTCGGTTCAGATTCCAAGAAAAAGAAACAGCAGGCGTAAGAGGCCACGAGTCGCACACGAGAAGAAAAATCTGGCGACTCAAGGCATGTGAAAGTTCAAGTAAAAGGAAAAAAACCAAACCGTGTGCTATTTAGCACGCAAGAAAAGGAAAGAAGCGGTCAGCTGAAAAGGAAAGGAAGGCATGATCAACTTTATCGATTCAAGCCCCAGGACATAGATAAAAGGAAAAGAAAAGAGGTCAATTAGGGCATGGCCAGCGGTATGCCTCAAAGCTACTTCCCCAGGTTCCACGTAGGTTCGGATGCCAAGGTGGAAGAAAAGCAGTGGCTTGCAGAGCGCAGGTGTGGCCTGCAGAGGAGGCGGGATCTTCATCTAAAGAAAGGAGAAAAGCAGGAGGGAGAGGTGAAAAGCAGGAAGGAAATGAGACCAGCCTGGGCCACCATGTTTGTCATGCTTGCATCACAAGGCTACAGCTGCGTTGGGCAGCAGCAAACCGGACGGTCGCCTCATGAGGTTTTGCTGATCTGGATTAGCTGAAACCACCGCTTGCCGACGCCCCCACTGCTCGTGCCCTTAAGCTGCTAGCTTGGGGGTTAGCACGTGCATGTCTCTAAGGGAGTACGTACGTGGAGCAAGCCAGTAGACGAGTCAGGAAACCTCGGACAACTTCATCTTCAAACGACTCAATATCGACCGCCGCGGCTCACAGTATGATCGTCGACACATGCGCATGGGCTTGACATCAGCATCGTCTCGAGCGCGTTCGTGTATATATATCCACCGGAAAAATTATTCCAGCCAGCATCCATTTATCTCACTGGCCTGCCACAGGTTCCAACTCCGCGCATCAATATTGCCGAAGACGCAGTAAAGAAGAAAAATCGTAAATCAGCTACGGCGATCGGGGCTCTACACCAACGTTGCCTCTCGCGCGTGCAGCTGTGGGGCAGATATCATCAGGACGCATCGGCGACTCAGAAGATTCTTCAGAAACTCGTCCGGGGGGAAAACATGGCCATGAAATATACATTTGCAAAAGGAAAAAATAAGAAGAAGCGTCGTGTTTGACTTAAAAGGATATTACATCAAGCTATGGATAACACACGTGAGCTGGAAGAGAAAAATAATAGTCTACCCGGCTCGTTTGTGAGACAGTTAATTCGAGTTGCTGGACCTCAACGTGAAGGCCAGCCCCAACATTATATTACCTTGATGACTCGCACACGGATAAAGGAAAGAAGTCAGGAAAAAAAAATAGAGTTGCAGCTTGTTACAATTGCTGCGATGGATTCTTCCAAGAAACCAAATGCTAGCTGATCAAAAGAAAGGAAACATAAGCAGAGAAAAGAGGAAAAGCAAAGTACAGAAGATGTGATCAGCTCAGTTCATCAACGTGCGACTCAACAGATCAACACGCAACTTCAAAGATCAGCGCGACCATCACCGACTCAACAACTAGCTTCGACTTGCGTCGCAATAACGGCAAGATTCATCATACACCAGATGCCAAGGTTTCTGCATCAACATAATCAGCAAACTTCGCCGTGCATGTTCTCATATCCTTCGCTCAAATCAGCCGCACCGGAACGAGTTTGATTGCCGCCCAGGTCGGACTGCTGCCAAAGACATTAGAAAGAATGAAAGATGCGATCAGATAGAGCAGGCAATCTGAGTTAATCTACGGATTCAGAAATATCTATTGGCATTTGTCCAAGGAAACAACTCCAAGAGGCAAGGGATCAAAGCCAGCTATTCCAAATTCATCACGTCGATACACCTGTGCACGAGCACACTTTCAAAATTGGAAGGAAGCAAAGAAAGAAGGCCAAAGCAATTTGGATAACTACTACGTTGCATATGGCTTCATGCCCAAGAATACAAAAAAGAAAGAGGATCCATCATATTTCTAGCTTATATGTGCATGCGTGCCGATTAAGCATGTACTCCCTCCGTTCCAAATTAGATGACTTCTATTTGTCCACATGCGGATGTATTTAGACATGTTACAAGTATAGATATATTCGCTTGTGGACAAATGGAAGTCATCTAATTTGGAAAGGAGGGAGTACGAAGTAAGGAGCCGGCCACCAGACATACCTCCGGCTGAGCAATGTCGTAACCCTCATCGACACCATCGCGGCCAGCTTCACGAAACATCGTGGTCATCACCATGGACCTTGCCACGGTTCATTTCAAATACCATTGTGGACTACTTCATCTTCGACGAATCGACATCTATGGCCCGCGGATCAAACCGCGCCATCAGCACCAGAAATATAAAAACAAGCTAAGTTGTTTTCATGCTTAAATTTCATAGCTTTCCGCTTTTATCAATAAGATTAGGTTTCACCTTCGAGTTTATCTCGGGGGCTGCATATCTAGTTTATGAGGCTTATTATCAATATCTATGCGATTCAAAATATATCATGTCGCAGACTTCAAATCTAGATCAGTTTCACAAGTTTAATTACATTCACTTCTCAAAGTCGGGTTTCTTAAAACTCGCAATCCACTTATCCAAGTAGAGTTCTCTATAAATCGCATTGCATTTATCAAAGTCTAGCTCTCTACAGCTTGCGTTGGATTTATCACATAATAAGGATTTTATTTACACATGCAAACGGGCATCTTAACATATCAAGATCATCATTACATGTTCAAGTATTGATATTTGGGGACTCATTATATCATTCCATGACTTGTCATTATATAATTTCATGATTTATCATCATATCATTTTATGAGTCACCTAGTGAATTCTCATCATATCATTTTATGAGTCATCACCAACTCGTTGTCATATCATTTTATGAGTCACCAACCACTCATCATCATATTATTTTGCACATCACCCAGTGACGCTTCATCGCCCTATCAATTTTGAGTCAAACAAGTGACTCGTTGTATCAATTTTGGGTCAAATCAGTGACCCGTGGTATCAAGTTTGAGTCAAACTAGTGACTCAGTATCATCATCAGGATTAATGAAATAAAGAGGGCACCTCCGGTATCCGGGGTTTGTCATTTCTCCTCAATTTGAGCTGCTGAGCCTTTATTTTCACTAATCTCTGGGTTTCATGAGGGTTGTGTAGCTTTATGAGCTCGGCTTATTACTGTGAAACCGCCATTTGTTGGCAAATTTTTCTGATTATACTCGCCCTTAAGTCAGATGCAACTCGCACTATGCGGCCAAAGTATTGGGGTGTGGCGTCAATCGAGTATGAATGCCTATCATGGACGTTCTCGACCCTGAACACACATTTTTCCTAGGAAATACTGAGTCGCGCGAGGGCCTACTTAACGGTAGCAGAGATAAATCAGAGGGCCTATCTATGGGTCATATTTTATCAGGTACCATATGCTATCATGCAGAGTACCATTTGCTATCATGCAAAATACAACTTGCTATCATGCAAATTACAATATGCAGAGTACCATATGCTATGATGCGGAGTACTAAAGTTTCATCAGAATTATTACTAGCCACTAGGGCTAATATATTATCATTAAGTTATTATTATTGCTTCCTGGGGGGCTTTCTCTTTTGAATTAACATGATCCTATAACTCGGCCATATGAGTTTGAATTGGCACGACCAAATTTTTAATGATTGGGATGATCATTTCCTGACATCGGCTGTTGAAGCCATCATTATTTATTTAACTTCAGCCACGTCAAGTGGAATTTTTAAGGACGATTCCTTAATTTATATCTAGAGTTTTGATAGGGATTATCTTTTTCCTAGCGGCTCAACGAATATTTCACAGTTCAGAGTTTATAAGCGGTTTCGCTCTACTCCAAATAACGTTGCTTTATTTAAAGCATTATTTCAGCTCAATCTGTTGCAGGATCAAATTGCAATGATATGCCATCAAGCAGGATGATGAAATCATGCCTACTCAATGCCCGGGGGCTAGGACAATCAAGTTTTTGTCTAAATTGAAATATTTTTGTGTCCCGAGCAGCATGATCAAGCATACAACTCGGCCCTCGGGGGCTATACATCCACCAGCATCTGGCGGTCTCTACTAAATTGATATACCATGTTTATATGCAGGTCTCGTTTTTGCAACGCATGGGAATATATATATATATATATATATATATATATATATATATATATTCATTCGCCGAGTCAAATCAGTGACTCGGAAAGCTTTAAATCCAGGCAGTGGCTATATGCTCTTGAGCCACCATGATTCAACATGCGTTCAGATGGCTTGTCATGATAAATTGATAGATTATTATACTCTAGTATTGACCAGCTTATTTATGCCTAAGCTCAGTCTCACATCCAACACTAAAAGGTGGTTTTCACCAAAGGTTTCACTGGCATCTTATATAATTTCCGCGGAGAACTTACCGCGATTCTGCAGCTCCAATGCGACCAGACGGAAGTGCTCAAATAGCAATCATTTTTGGCATGGCAGCTTCAGCAAGATTTTGACGGCCTCAAACGCCTGCGATAATACATCAACAAACATCAGCGACTCTGCGCTTCTACATTGGCGGCTCAATAAGCCGCTATGCTTGCGACTCATCACCATCTACATCAACAACTCGCTAAACTGAGCGAGTCGCCAAGCTCAGCATCAGCGAGCCACCAAGTTCAACATCGACAAGTCGGCAAGCTCTACATACGCAAACCGACAAACATCATCATCTTCAAGTCAACATTCACGACTCCGCATGAGCCTCGTGTCCCAGAAAGGTAGTATCATGAATAAGACAAGATCTTCTGCCTGAACCAGAACAAGAAGATGGCGCTCCAATTATTTGATAAGACAATCCATGAGAAGCTGCAGAACCGTCAAAATTAATCAGTGGCGTCGAGATCTTTAAGTCGGCGTCATCAATCATATGAAGAAAATTGAGATGTCTCCAGATAAATAGATCCTGATGCAACAGGGCATGACCAAGACAACCTGTGAAGATCTTTTGAGTTTACGCAGGACGTTCAGCATGCGGCTTAACGCATGGCCATGGCGACTTGTGGAAAAGATGAAGCCTTTGCGGAGCCCAAGCTAAACTCGGGGGCTAATGTTGGGGAATACCTAATGGGTTAACCCGCGGCCCACAAGACCAAGGCGGCTTATGAAGAACTTATGGCCGCACCATTCATGGGCTTACACAAAGATGGGCCGACCCAAGATCATGACGTATAAGATGACGGATCTAGAAGACTGGCGAAGACATTACTTGGAAGACGCGAACTTACTTAGTCGCCAAGTAGGACTCTGGCTTATGTTTTCCTTAACGAAGAAGTTTCCTTGTAATCTGGCGAGCCTCCATGTATATAAGGAGGGCTCGCGGGACGTAGAACCCTAAGCTCTCAGATCCCGAGAGAATAGACACAATGTAAACACAAGAAGAGGAGCCGCCACATCGGCGACTCCCCAGGCATACAGAATAAGATCTAGCCAGAAACAGCACGTAGGGCTATTATCGGATGATGTTTCCCGGGGCCTGAAGTTGTATAAATCGCTCTCCTATGTGCAATCTCGCCCGGAAGATCCCAAGTCGCCTAAGTTCTACGATCTCACAAGTCATCCTCCGATGACATCTGCCGTGACAATCCCACGACAATATTTCTTTCAGATACCGGAGAGGGACACCTTTATTGCCACCCTTAAGGAGCGACGTTTGATGCAATCAAAGTACCTTCCAGAAATAGCAATTAAATATGATCTCACGGTCGAAGGCGTGAGTACTACGTCCTATATATATTGGGTGTGTGTCCATCACATCATTCACCTAATGATGTGACTCCATTATCAATTGACGTCCAAGTCAATGATCAGGATACCTTGATCATCTGTTGATCTCAATGGACTAGTAAAGAGGCTACTAGGGACCTGGTTGTTTACATACCACACGTGTATTAATGTTTCCACTTAATATAGTTATAGCATGGTATAAAACGTATTATGAACAATCGAGATATGACAAATAAAATATCTTCATTAATTGCCTCTAGGGCATATCTCCTTCAGTAGTTTCATTTGAGATTCGATTTCTTGAGTGGTATATGTTTTGTGCTTTACGCTTCCAGGTATAGAATGTTTAGTCACCCAACGCCTCACTTTAGGCCTTCTTTAGTAAGGGGTTATTTTCATCCCCAAGGGGATTGGGGATGGGAGGGAATCAATTTGGTGAAATCTTTTCCTTCGCCCAATCCCTTCAAATTCTCACAAGTAGTTTTCCACTCAAATACAAATACACTAGCATGGGTAGAGTTTTTAATCTACACGAAATGAGGCGGTTCATCGGTATATTTTGGGATTATCCCTTCCAACGCCAGCTTAGTGAATGGACTAATCGGGATTTTCCGGCATCCGGGATAATCCCCTCGATTCCACTAAAATACACTTCAAATACCCTGGACGTAAACGAGGCCGTAAAGATTCCCACACCAGTGTTGTTCTGAAATCTAGCACATACCAATTGTGGATTTCTTGAGTTCAGCAATCAATCATGAAAGAACTATTATGATCTCAACCTAGAAGCAGATCATCCCATGTTTAGACCCCGAATAGGCCGACGCAACTGTTGTGCTCATTGGCGTCCGACAACTTCCTGCAGTGTATCGTTGTCCAACTATTGTCGAGACAGACTGCTCTGTTGTCATTGCTGCCCTAACCAATCTACATCCCCCCTACCCCCGTGAGTTGCACTAAGATTCGCCTCTGGTCATGAGCTCCTAGCTTTTGGTAGAAACAACATAGAGGGAACCGTGTTCCCAGGAATATATCCTCTTTGTTATTTGCAAAGATTGTAGCCTTGTTCCTATCATATAAAGCTCCTTTTCAGTTTTCACCCCAAAACAAAATGAAGTGCTGGTATGTAGAGCTACTGTGAAAGATTCCCACATCCTAAGATTTTAGGATTTGATTTAGGTATGTATGTTTCTTCAACTCTATAGTAGTATTTAGGTGTGTTCTTGATCATGTCCACACACATCAAACAATGTGTTTGGACATAGAAGGGCGCAAGATCTTTGAGTCATCGAGCAAAGTCGAGTTGCCAGCCCTGTGGCTCTATGATTAGTCGATGCAAGTCGTTGTATAGTCAACACAAGTTGCTAATGAGTCGCGAGATGCCCTGATTTCTACAAAATGAGTTGGCGATTAGTCAACGACATGAAAACCATGGACGGGGGTGAACAGATCGATTAGGTTGTTGTGGTTTTTTGTTGATGATGAATAGATGATACATATAACCGATGGTTACAGAATGCGTTGCCTTATTTTCCCAATGATTGGTTATGGGAAGGGAGAGTGATGGCATGCTGGTTTTCGATTTGAGAATTTTTATTGCAGATACATGGTTTGATTTTTCTATTGTTCAAGTTTTCTTCACTCGTCAATAACTCCGGGTGTGCTATTGAATATTGATCATACCATCTCTATTCGCGGTTTACTAAAAGAAAAAGAATTCATAAGCTCATCGAACCAACACATTTTATGCTTTTTCAGCCGTCTCATGCCTTCTGGAGTAGGACTTAATCATGAATGTTTTTCTAGTATGAGACCCGGAGAGTTATATTTTTTCAACCACGTAAAAGTTTTATTTAGGCAACTTCCATTTCTCTCGAGACATTTTAGTTATGGTAGTAGGAAAATATGCAACAATGTATGCGACTATGCAGTATGAGATGCTTTTTTAATACGTTTAGGCAATTTTCATCATTTTACTAGGCAATTTTATTAGATGGAGAAAGCATTTCCGTGATACAAATAGAAAAACTATGTAACCATGTAAGCAATTGTGCTATATATGCTTGTTGTGCAGAATAACAATTCTTACTTACGATAATAGGAAATTTTGTAACAATGTAGGCAATTATGCAATATGACATGCTTCTTAAAGAGCTTTTAGTCATTTTAAACCATTTTTACACACTTTTCTTGCATTTGTAGGCATTTTTATGATCACAAATAGAAAACTATGTAATAATGTAGGCAATCATGCTTTTTAGATGCTTGTAGCCTATAATACTCTTCAAGGAATCTTTCTTGATTTTTTTAGGCCATTTAATTTGTAAATAATAGGAAACTATGTAATAATATAGGCAGCTCTTTTTTTTTGCATTTTCTAATTTGTGGTATACAGTTGTATCCTAGCATGCAGGCAATTTGACCAGAAAAAAGGCCACTCCACGTTACAAACACTTCTCTAGGCAACTAGCACAAACCACCACCAACTATATTTTTTGCTCGTCTCATGCAACCCCAAGCAACTAGACTCACATATGGTGTAACTCTTTCGATCATTTGGTGTAGAATATGGAAAATTGTATCATCAAAATGCCCATGTGTGCATGTCACTGGTGTCCCGAATCCACTGAGACACTTCTTGGGATTATGGGCAGTTGCATCTCTCATTGGTACCACGGTTGATGTGGATTTGCTTGCCCTACGGCGTAGAGGTGTGGTCCGCATTCTGGTGGGTATGATGGCTGATGACTGCTTCAAAAAATCGATGAGTTGGGTCCTTATATTAGAACAGACGGGGTGCTATGGCTGAAGGGCTATGATTTTACTTTCCGCCCGAGACTACGGATTTTATCCTAGAGCCAGATTTTGTGCCTTTTATATGGAGGCGCAAGGATAAAGACGACTCGGATGATAAAGGGGCGGAAGTGGGGGAGCTAGAGGGACATCATGAGCAAGGAGGATCTTCAGGGAGTGGGGCTTCGGGAGCGACAAACATGGCTATTGATCCTAGCTCGTCTTATGGAGCGGGACAGGTTCATGGAGCATCCACTACTGCTTTGCTGAGGGGTATTGCTGTTACTCCTTTTAATCCCAACCCGAGGACTCCCCGAGCGGTTGAAATAGTGAAGCAAGCAAGAATGTCTGCTGGGCTGAATGTGGTGCAAAATGCATCAAAAGCTGCTTGCAGGCGGGCTAAACACATGGGCGACGAGCTGTTGACCGATGCCCGTGTACACGTCCGCTTGTCCTGCTGCTGATGGACCATTGTCTGCTGCCCACGCGGTGGATAGCGGTCGCGCTACTGTGGGGCTGTCGGGCCAGTGTTCAGGAGGCGCAACTGTTGGGTTCGAGATGGAGAAGACCAAGGGTGGTCGGGCACTACATACGGAGATGGATGACGTTCTGGTGGTGGGTTCCTTGAACTGCTCGGCAACGGATCGTGGTGTGTCTGCTACAAATATGACTTTTGGGACTGTGGTTGAGAGGGCTACTACTTCGACACCGCCCTCTCCCATGGTGCCCCGCCGTCTCCTACTACTCCGAAGTCGAACACTATGGTCAAGAGGGCTGCTACGACGCCATCGTCCTCTCCCATGGTGTCTTCACAGTTTGGGGGATGTTCGCTGCCTAAGGTTACACCTAGGCGTAGTGGACGTCACCCAACCGGTGTGGATGGATCATCTGCGACGGACGAGGACTCGTTGTCCAAGGCGATGCGTCGCAAAGCGGCGAAGTACTCCACTCCTTCCTTGAGTATGTCACCATCACAGAAGTCGTTTCTTTCTTTTTCGACGTCTAAATTATCTTCTAGGTTATCTAATGTAGGCGTCAGTTTAGGAAGAAATGAAAAAGAAATTGTGCTTTCGGCTAATGTTCTAAACCACGTAGAGTATGACCGTCTTAAGGTTTCACCTGGTGTTTCGAATAGGCCGGTTACCTCACCTGTAGATGATGATGATGATGTGAATGCCACGGTTGATGGACAACTTCTATCACATATGGTAGGAGAGGTAACAAAGGTGGGTATGGATGAGGCGGAGCTGGGATCTTTTGATGATCTGTATGCTTCCGGCCGAAAATCCAAATCCGCCAAAAATAAAAAGAATAAAAAATCGCGAAAAAACGCGAAAAAGTCAAAATCCCCAACAGTTTCCCGATGAATGGCATATTTGAAAATAGCAGAGGTCTAGGCGACTTGGCTAAACATTTGAATATTGCGCATCATGTGAGGGATCATAAGTTGGATTTTCTGGCTATCTCCGAGACAACTCGACGAGATTTTCCAAGCACCCTTCTAGACCGCCTTTCAGGTGGAGTGGATTTTACTTGGCATTCTTGTCCCCCTCGAGGTAGATTGGGTGGCATGCCACTTTGCATTAAAACTGATACCATGGAGTTGTTGGACTGTTCGGATGGTGAACTTCATATTAAGTTTCATATCCGCAACAAGTCTGACAACTTTATATGGAGTTTGGTTGCTGTGTACGGTGCTGCCCAAGAAGAATATAAGGCTGCTTTTCTTCGAGAACTGGTTAATCTAGCTAAGGATAACCCACACCCTATTCTTATAGGAGGGGATTTCAATATGCTGAGGTACCGTCACGAGAAAAGCAGGGGTAGATTCGACGGTCATTGGCCTCACTTGTTCAATGCTGTAATTGATAGCTTGTCCTTAAGTGCGGTGACCCAGCACACCACTGCATGTTGTAGTGTACAAGTCGTTGATGTAACACGCACGGAAGGACCTCTCCGCAAATATTACATCCCTCAGAGTAGTACATCAGAAACATAGTCGTTCCAAGGTAACACTATAGGATTACAACACTATTCAATGAAAATCTCGAGACCCTTCTTTTTATATTGAAGCAAGTCTCTTGCAAATGAAATACAAAAAGATCCAAATCGTAACTCTAAGCTGGATATCAGCTCTAATTCTAATTCCTCATCCACTACTGCTGTTGTCACAGCCCTAATCTATTCCATCTAGAATATCTTTATCCAGGGTTGTCTCCTCCTTCCAATCGTTGTTGTCTCCTTCATTGGCAAAGTGCTCGTCATGTATGCCATTGACAATATTGTTGTTGCTCCACCATTGTCACTGTTGTCGTCGTTCTTCTGTTGGTGAAGTAGCAGTTGACTCCTTCAAGGTTCACCAGGTAGACTTGTCTCCTCGTTGAAGATCTTCTCGACGTCGTGATGGATAACTGTCAACTCCTTTGCGGGCTCCAAAAATCTAAGCAGGGGGTCAACGGGGAAAGGGTAAGGAACTCGAGCGTTACTTAGCAAGTTCAAATATTATAGGAAAGAGTTTTTGTTTTGAATGCACTAGCTACTGCCATGACCAACGGTCCAAGGCATAATGTAAGTTTTGGAAAACCTTTCTTCAAAAGGTCAAGTTTTATTTCTGAAAACTATGCTCACAGTCTCCACGGGTTCATAGTCATCACTTGGGATGCCTTTCCCGCTGCGGTCTGTAGTTCCTTCCGGGAACACGGATGTGACAGTCACAATTTCTTGTTGTTGACTCTGCAGAGCTGCGTAACTTCACCCATGATAGAAACCCAGCCTTGTTGCCTTTCCGAGTTGCAATCCTCGTCCATACTTCCATGGTATGGGGCGAGGTGTGAGTCCAAAGCCATTCGCCGTGCTTCTCCAACAACCCCGCATGCCCACCCTTTTGTAGGTCTGTCCTCCCCTTTATCTTTAGGTAGACTGTTCCGGACCGAAGTCCTCCCCTATACCAAAAAGATAGACTGTTCCAGACAACCCCTACAATCCATCATAGACACCAGAAACTGTGGGAATTAAGGGATCCCACCCATGTGCATGTAGTCTCGCAAGATCTACAGCCTACAGAACTGGCTGTCCGTTGACATGCGAAAGGGAAAAGGTCACATATGACTTTACCGTCCATAGCAGATCTCATGGTAAACGCTTCAATACGGCGCTAGGATCACTGTGACATTGGTAATTAATTCTAGGTATATACTTTCCCGTACAATGGAACCTCCACCACCACATCAAACCGTGGTTCCATTGCCAGCCAACAATAATATATATTGCAATTCACATCATTCGAAAATAGGTTTTTCTTCCATGCAGATGATAAAATATAGTATTTTATGAATACTTTGATAAACATATTTCAACGGACATGCAAGAATGAACTTGCCTGTGGTAGAAATGGCCGTTCAACTCTTCGGGGTTCTAGGGTTTGCGGTAAAACCCCGAGTTCTGAAAATAGCAAAGTAATCCTGGTAAGGACTACTGAAAACTCTATCAGCATGCTATTGTGCATATTCATGAGATGCATTGTCACCCCAAAATACCCAAGTTGCGGATTTTAATACTTTTCGAGTGTTTTGGAGTTTTTAATTATTTAAAAAGTTTGACAACAATTTTCATGAGGAATAAATTTAAAGTGATTAAATTGAAATAGTTCAATATAATTGAACTTCAAGACTTTATTTTCCCATATTATTTTCCTTTAAGAAAATAGTTTTTGAAAAGAATTTCAAGTCATTTCCCGTTAAGGATCTTTGAATTTTTGCTACAGGAAATACTTTTCAAAAATTCAAATAGATATTTTATTTGAATAGCTTATTTCCTTCTGTTATGTATAGATATTTTATTTGTATTTTTAGGAATTTATTTGAATTTATACTGAGTTTTTGAAATTTGATAGATTTCATCAATTTTGAAAATTGCAAAGAAGTCCCTCGTCAACCCCTGGTTGAACCAGGTCAAAGAGTGGGCTCGGGTCCGGTCAACCGACCGAGCCACTCTCCTTCCTCTCTCTCTCGCACACGCACGGGCCCGAGCTCGACCGTCTCCGGCGCCCGAGTCGCCTGCGCCGTCACCGCCTTGCTCCGGCCAACTCCGGCCACCTCCGCCACCATGGCTTGGGGCAAAATGATCCCCACGCTCCGCTCCTCCATCTAGCCCGAGCGATTCGTTTCTCTCTTCCTCTCGCGGCCACGCTCGACCCAACCCTAGGGTTAGGGTTCTGGTGCCGGTGCTGCTCGCCTGCCTCTCTTCTCCGGCGTGCCCACCATGGCTGGGAGCAGAGCTTCGCCCTCTGGGCCGCCGTGGTGCGGTGGTGCTGGTCTACGACCTCCGTGTGCCCCCTCCAACGGTAGCGCGAGCACTGCCTCACCGCCGTGGAGCTACGGCCATGGACGCACGGTAAGAGCTTCTCCTCCTCTTTCTAGACCCTCTACTCGACTTAGTAGCTTCTAGCTACTGATTACTCGTGTATTCCTCTGCTGGCTTAGGTTCGAGATGAATGGATCATGATTTCTTGATGATTTACTCGTTCATGTGCACTGTCTACCTTCTGTGCATTAAGAATGAGATGAATGGTGTAGATCTAGCATGTTTAGATCACTCCATAACCTCAGGAAATTAATTTAGGAGCATCTATTGCTTGTACATGAAGAAACATAATTCTAGACTGAATCCTGTGATGATTCTGTCCAAAACTGAACTAGAACTTGCTCTAGTGATGATGTAAACCAATTAGGCATGTGTTTTAATTGGTTTTGCTTGCTGTGATGCCTCCTTGAGAGTTACACAGCTGCTAGCTTAATTAAACTGCCTTTTTATGCTTTCCTATGCATCTTCCTGTGTACAGATGTGCATAGCACAGCTAATCCAGCTCTGCTGGTTCACTGCCTTGTGTGCTGTTTTGATAAAATTGAAATAAGAACAGATACTACACTAATGCTATTTTCCCTTGCTTCATATGCTCAAACAATTGCTACAGCAATCAACTTCACTCCCTTTCCTCTCTCTTTCCTATTTCTTGCACAAAACAGAAGTACTCTGTTGTGCTATTTGCTTTTCTACAGCACCATACCTTGCTAAGCAAGGCTCTGTTAAGAACATATGCTGATAATGAGCTCTCTAGCATGGTTCTGTCATTTACAGAACCTGCTTAGTCTCTCTCTAGCACTATGGATCAACCTGCTGTTGCTGAGCAGCTAGAGCTTCTAGAAAAGCTCTGATCTTGCTCCAAGGTTCTACCTTCTCCTCCTTGCTGCTTCAATTTTCCTAGAGTGTATGTGCTAGCTGAAATGGCTTGTGGTGGATGGGTTTAGGTAAACTCCATGATATGCTGGTGGTTTGTGGTTGTTCTTGGTGAAGAACAGATGGAAATGGTGCTACTGGCTCTGTTGGTGCTTGTGAAATGTGTGATTTGTGTTTGCTGCGAGTTGTGTGATCTGTGGCTGTGGTCTGGCCTTCTATTTATACAGATTTGATGAATCCTGGGCTTGTGACACCCGGATAAATGGCTGTGGTGATTCACCTGCTTGCAGTGGCCCCTCTCCACCTCGAGCTGCCTATTTGGACTGCTTTTACACTTCTTTTAACAATGGAGATAAGCTCCAGCTGCTGCTGTGCAGTTCATCACCCCTTGGTGATAAGTACTGAGTCATTGATCTTATCTAGCTTCAGATATTTATGTTGGATTCCTTAGCTGTGAAGGAATGATTTACATAGTCGGTTTGAGATGTTTAAATTCAAGTGTATGTGCTTATTAAGCTAATCACTAGCTTAAAAATGATCTTAGGGTCCAATTGCCTAATACATTGGCAATTGTGATACCAATGCTGCTGCCTCTTTTCAATTTGATTTTTGGTTTAAATTGGAGAGTGTAAATTATATGTGTTGTTTGTTTCTTTATAAATCATGAGATCAATGCTCTAGCCAGCACTTGTTGCCTTTGCTTTCTATTGCCTAAGATGTTTCTAATTGGTGCTGAGCAAATATGCCTTTGCCCCTACATGTTGCCTTCGGATTAAATGAGCATGATCAAAATTGATCAGTCCCATGGTTGCCTTTGAATTATTTGCATTCTCCATTAGCCTCCTTGAACCTTGGTTTTAATTGGGCTAAAACCCGATTTCAATATATTAATATGCCAGCACCAAATGGTGTTGGCAACATTTTAACACTAACCCCCAATTTCTTCTTCTTTGTGATGTTTGTTTTTGCATGAAAAGAAATATAAGAAGATTGGAAAATGGGATGATCAAGATAATGAGAAGATCAAGATTTAGTTGTAGGATTCTTTTTATTCATTTGTAATTTCCTTTTTATTTGAATGAGATATGCACTTATTCAATTAAGATGTAATATGAATTATTCTTTCAATTAAATTTTAACTTGTAAAGTTTGGACTTGTATAATCTTCCATTTGTTGTATCCAAATAGTCTTGGGCATTGGTTCCCAATTTGTATTTGAGATGAAACAATGTGTGTAGGATAAAATGATGATTTTCAATGAGGAATTGATTCTTATGTGATGATATTTGTGTGAATGATGTATTGAATGATAATAGATATAGAATGATGTTGTATGATGAAATGTTCAATTGATTTGAATTATAACTTGTCATTTTATCCAATTGTGTTCGAAGGTGTCGTAACTAGAAAAGTGTCATGTCCAATTCTGGAGTGCCTCGACAGATACTGTTAGTTTCTAGTTAGTTATA
Organism: Poa pratensis; assembly: GCA_947311845.1. NCBI lineage: Eukaryota > Viridiplantae > Streptophyta > Magnoliopsida > Poales > Poaceae > Poa > Poa pratensis. Next base: position 52,580,573 of record CAMZMU010000037.1, on the reverse strand, counting down.
ACGATCATGTCGAAGTTTATCACACTCAGCACGATGATCTAAACACTAACTCATCGAGTCGAGAGAAACATCGATCACTTTGCATCGTTTAATTTAACGCGCCAAAATTTCCCGCATTTTTCAGATGCATGCAATGCAAATGCACAGATGATATTTCTACCCTTCCGACTCTTTAAACTGTGGGGTATTACATCCTCCCCCCTTAAACTAAACTTCGTCCCGAAGTTTCGACTTCTCTTGTGTAGAGTAGAAAAGAAAGAACGTCCACAGATATTGATTCTCTCAAATTCCTTTCCCACGTGGACATAGATTTAGGTGATCCCTTGTCCAAAATCCTTAGGTCTAACCTTCATTGGTCCATACTATCCATTTGTCGACTTTCGTCACTTCTCAAGTGAAATCCAACGATCTTACAGCTCTTTCATATTTCTCGAATCATCCAATTCAAACTCCTTGCATTACGCTCGCTTATAGCCTTCTGTCGAAGATCCTCTTCCATATCCTTATAAGATCTTTAGATATGATCGTTTGTACACTTCCTTATAATCAGGAGGCTAAGATAACTTTGTTTCTGATGATAAGCTAATTGCCCTTTGCTCCCGAATCTTTGTGATAACTGTCCTTCACCAACTATATAGAATATACTTCTTCCTTAGTAGTTTGCTTCCTCAGAATGGATTAGACATCAGTAGTCCATCCAACCATTAATACTATATCTCACAATATTCCTCCTATCACTTGTTGTCAGGATGAACAATCCTTTCAATGTCAATCTCCTCATATCCTAGTACTGATACGTTAGACTTTCTCATGCTTGACTCTAGTTCCTTTCATTCCATCCCCTTTTGATTCTCTGATCATAGCTCCTATGACCTTTGGATTCCTTTTGACTTCCAACCTTAAAATCTCAACTACCTCTTTGACTCCGGAATCTAGTAAATATTGTTGACAATGCTCTTTTATTTTGAAGATCTAGTGGAATATAGATAGCCACTTCTACATTATCCCAGTCAAGGTATTCCTTTTGAATTTCATGTCATCTTCTGCCAAGTACTATCCAATACACTTGGTCACTCTCCCCTTGGAGTTCCCTAAGACTTCCTCCTCTCCGACCTTCTGTCAGTCGAGCTTCATTCAGTTAGTTTCATCTAGTCAGCTCCATTCAATCAAGCTTCGTAACTCACCTTTCTGCTCAAACTTCCAGTGTATATGCCTCATGGTCTCACGAAGAACATATGGTATATCCATCATATTGTGAATACCTAATATCGTTCTCCGGTAAATATGTACTAACTATTACTAGGTTTCCAACAGTTTCCCGAAGAATACGTGGTATGTCCACCATATTGTGAACAACCAGAGTAATCCTTGATAAATTGGATTCCAACTATAGCTAGAATTCCAGTTGGCTCATCCGATGGTCTCAAGAAAAGGATTGCACACATGAACTTGTGCATTGGATACTATCTTGAGTTCAAACTTGAATAGGATGTTGGTCATCACTATAAAATTCAGCTGGCGTATCATTTCCTTCATGTATGGTACTGCAGACTGATTCCTTACAGTCGCGACTTGCCTGACCCTGTAACTCAGTAATCTCTCCTTGATGGGTCCTCCATCTGAGTGGTTAGCTCTAAGATGTCAATCCTCTTGATAATGCATATTTCTCCACCGTTCCCACATATGGACTCTAACTTTGGTACTTCAGCATGATATGTTTGAGGTACCCTCATCCAAATTGGTCCACCTCCTTGGGTTGTCGACAATTCATGACAACGAACTCTTCTCTCATGGTCCTAATCTTCTCTTGAAAATTCGACTCTGTAGTTGCACTTCTTGACATGGTTGATATGTCATTTCTGAGTATCAACGTGCTTCCATCCAACTACTTCACTTCCGTCATCCCTTTCTAACTTATCATCATTTGTCGGATGACTTTCTCATCCACTCCTTCTTGTAATATGTTTGTGTATCCAACACAAATTCTCCTTATATATATCCCAGTTCTAATCACGAACTCTTGTTTGGCGGTTAATTTTACCGCTTCCATCTCTAGTAATGCCTCTCAATAGACGATCAACTTCTCCTTTATTCCATTAGAACTGGAAATATCCATGTTCTTCCAGTCTTCATAACCTTTGTCTTCATCCTTATAATACTCTTAGACTCCTAAGTTCTGCTAAACTCATTCTCAAACTCCATTTATCTAGTATCAATACCTCTTTATTGCTCCAACAATAACTTCTTCCACCAAGTTATGACAACCTCATATGTATCCTCCATATTTTTCTTCTTCCTTCTTGATCTTGGACTTCCATGGATAAACTTCATGCCTGAATATGCAAAAACTTCATAACTTTCCTTCTGGGACATATCTCCTCAAGTGATTTTTCTGGCATCCTCCATGATAGATCTTTGTCCAACTGGTGGTGATAATCTTTACTGAACTTACTTCGTTACTTCTCCCTTCCATGGACTGGTGAAATATGTCTCCAAGAACTAAATATGGTATAGAATGTGGTCCATCACCATCAGTGGCTTCATTGACTTCTGTCTTCTCGACTTCCTTCTCTTCATGAACTTTCTTTGATGCCTCATCTTGTTAGTAACTCGTCTCTTTCTCACACGAATACTATCTACCTCTAGATCAGTAACATTAAGAAAAGAACTTAATGTGACAATCATGCCATTGTACATCAATTCCTAACTTCATGTACCAACCTAGTCAATCAAAAATCCAATAAGACCCAATAAATCCGAATGTAGTTATATAGCAAACATGCAACATAAGCCCGTAAAGGAAATAGTACTTTGAGTAAAAACATCTCAGAAGTACCCAGGCTCAGATGCTATACACTACAAGATAGGTTTATATCACCTTATAGTCCTATTCTAACAATTTTTGGATAAGTAGTTACCCCAGTTGCCCATTTGCAATGGAATAAACTAAGACAAGGTACTCAAAGAGTAGTTGTGGTATGGCTTGATTACGTAGAGAACTAAACTCCTTGTAGATTGAATCCTCCGTCTGGCTTGAACAAATGTCTCCTAACATCTCTGGATCCTTCATGTAGTTGTTGTTTGTACATCAGAAGTTAGTATTGTAGCTTCCTTCATTGTTTATGCCATCTCCTAATTTCTTAAGAATCTATACTATACTAAGGTGAATCTCCTTTGAAATGAAACTTTAAGGTATTGCCATCCTCTCCATGGTTACCATACTTGTTTATCTCTGGTTCTTCACCATCATCAGACTTCTCCTATCTTCCTGCCTTTACAAACTTACGATAGGGTTCTACTTCAGCATATGTCTTCACATATAGGATGGTGTTATCCATGATACCACATAGGTAACACTGACTTGGATATAAATTTATTTGGGATACTAGCTGGTAGAAGATAGTTTCAAACTTGTCATACCAAGTTGAAAGAAATGAGATAGGTAAGTATTATTCCTATAAAAGAATAGATAAGAAGATTTACTCGAATTGAGTAAGAAAAGTCTATACAAATATAACAGTAGTATTCTCAAGTGAATACCCATCATAGTTGTAGAAAGATATGGTTCAGATAAGATAACTTCCTATGGTATTTACCAACCTACAAGTCTCCTAAAAGGGTTTTAATCCTAAGGTCGTTTTGCTCTGATACCATCTGCGGTGACCAGCACACCACTGCATGTTGTAGTGTACAAGTCGTTGATGTAACACGCACGGAAGGACCTCTCCGCAAATATTACATCCCTCAGAGTAGTACAACAGAAACATAGTCGGTCCAAGGTAACACTATAGGATTACAACACTATTCAATACAAAATCTCGAGACCCTCTTTTTTATATTGAAGCAAGTCTCTTGCAAATGAAATACAAAAAGATCCAAATCGTAACTCTAAGCTGGATATCAGCTCTAATTCTAATTCCTCATCCACTACTGCTGTTGTCACAGCCCTAATCTATTCCAATTGGAATATCTTTATCCAGGGTTGTCTCCTCCTTCCAATCGTTGTTGTCTCCTTCATTGGCAAAGTGCTCGTCATGTATGCCATTGACAATATTGTTGTTGCTCCACCATTGTCACTGTTGTCGTCGTTCTTCTGTTGGTGAAGTAGCAGTTGACTCCTTCAAGGTTCACCAGGTAGACTTGTCTCCTCGTTGAAGATCTTCTCGACGTCGTGATGGATAACTGTCAACTCCTTTGCGGGCTCCAAAAATCTAAGCAGGGGGTCAACGGGGAAAGGGTAAGGAACTCGAGCGTTACTTAGCAAGTTCAAATATTATAGGAAAGAGTTTTTGTTTTGAATGCACTAGCTACTGCCATGACCAACGGTCCAAGGCATAATGTAAGTTTTGGAAAACCTTTCTTCAAAAGGTCAAGTTTTATTTCTGAAAACTATGCTCACAGTCTCCACGGGTTCATAGTCATCACTTGGGATGCCTTTCCCGCTGGTCTGTAGTTCCTTCCGGGAACACGGATGTGACAGTCACAATTTCTTGTTGTTGACTCTGCAGAGCTGCGTAACTTCACCCATGAGAGAAACCCAGCCTTGTTGCCTTTCCGAGTTGCAATCCTCGTCCATACTTCCATGGTATGGGCGAGGTGTGAGTCCAAAGCCATTCGCCGTGCTTCTCCAACAACCCCGCATGCCCACCTTTTTGTAGGTCTGTCCTCCCCTTTATCTTTAGGTAGACTGTTCCGGACCGAAGTCCTCCCCTATACCAAAAAGATAGACTGTTCCAGACAACCCCTACAATCCATCATAGACACCAGAAACTGTGGGAATTAAGGGATCCCACCCATGTGCATGTGGTCTCGCAAGATCTACAGCCTACGGAACTGGCTGTCCGTTGACATGCGAAAGGGAAAAGGTCACATATGACTTTACCGTCCATAGCAGATCTCATGGTAAATGCTTCAATACGGCGCTAGGATCACTGTGACATTGGTAATTAATCCTAGGTATATACTTTCCCATACAATGGAACCTCCACCACCACATCAAGCCGTGGTTCCATTGCCAGCCAACAATATATATATAGCAATTCACATCATTCAAAATAGGTTTTTCTTTTCATGAAGATGATAAAATATAGTATTTTATAAATACTTTGATAAACATATTTCAATGGACATGCAAGAATGAACTTGCCTGTGGTAGAAATGGCCGTTCAACTCTTCGGGGTTCTAGGGTTTGCGGTAAAACCCCGAGTTCTGAAAATAGCAAAGTAATCCTGGTAAGGACTACTGAAAACTCTATCAGCATGCTATTGTGCATATTCATGAGATGCATTGTCACCCCAAAATACCCAAGTTGCGGATTTTAGTACTTTTCGAGTGTTTTGGAGTTTTTTAATTATTTAAAAAGTTTGACAATAATTTTCATGAGGAATAAATTTAAAGTGATTAAATTGAAATAGTTCAATATAATTGAACTTCAAGACTTTATTTTCCCATATTATTTTCCTTTAAGAAAATAGTTTTTGAAAAGAATTTCAAGTCATTTCCCTTAAGGGTCTTTGAATTTTTGCTACAGGAAATACTTTTCAAAAATTCAAATAGATATTTTATTTGAATAGCTTATTTCCTTCTGTTATGTATAGATATTTTATTTGTATTTTTAGGAATTTTTTGAATTTATACTGAGTTTTTGAAATTCGATAGATTTCATCAATTTGTGAAAATTGCAAAGAAGTCCCTGGTCAACCCTGGTTGAACCAGGTCAAAGAGTGGGCTCGGGTCCGGTCAACCGACCGAGCCACTCTCCTTCCTCTCTCTCTCACACGCACGGGCCCGAGCCGACCGTCTCCGGCGCCCGAGTCGCCTGCGCCGTCGCCGCCTTGCTCCGGCCAACTCCGGCCACCTCCGCTGCCGTGGCTTGGGGCAAAATGATCCCCACGCTCCGCTCCTCCATCTAGCCCGAGTGATTCATTTCTCTCTTCCTCTCGCGGCCATGCTCGACCAACCCTAGGGTTAGGGTTCTGGTGCCGGTGCTGCTCGCTGCCTCTCTTCTCCGGCGTGCCCACCATGGCTGGGCGCAGAGCTTCGCCCTCTGGGCCGCCGTGGTGCGGTGGTGCTGGTCTACGACCTCCGTGTGCCCCCTCCAACGGTAGCGCGAGCATACCCCACCGCCGTGGAGCTACGGCCATGGACGCACGGTAGGAGCTTCTCATCCTTTTCTAGACCCTCTACTCGACTAGTAGCTTCTAGCTACTGATTACTCGTGTATTCCTCTGCTGGCTTAGGTTCTAGATGAATGGATGATGATTTCTTGATGATTTACTCGTTCATGTGCACTGTCTACCTTCTGTGCATTAAGAATGAGATGAATGGTGTAGATCTAGCATGTTTAGATCACTCCATAACCTCAGGAAATTAATTTAGGAGCATCTATTGCTTATAGATGAAGAAAAATAATTCTAGACTGAATCCTGTGATGATTCTGTCCAAAACTGAACTAGAACTTGCTCTAGTGATGATGTAAAACTTTAGGCATGTGTTTTAATTGGTTTTGCTTGCTGTGATGCCTCCTTGAGAGTTACACAGCAGCTAGCTTAATTAAACTGCCTTTTTATGCTTTCCTGTGCTCTTCCTGTGTACAGATGTGCATAGCACAGCTAATCCAGCTCTGCTGGTTCACTGCCTTGTGTGCTGTTTTGATAAAATTGAAATAAGAACAGATACTACACTAATGCTATTTTCCCTTGCTTCATATGCTCAAACAATTGCTACAGCAATCAACTTCACTCCCTTTCTCTCTTTCCTATTTCTTGCACAAAACAGAAGTACTCTGTTGTGCTATTTGCTTTTCTACAGCACCATACCTTGCTAAGCAAAGCTCTGTTAAGAACAGATGCTGATAATGAGCTCTCTAGCATGGTTCTGTCATTTACAGAACCTGCTTAGTCTCTCTCTAGCACTATGGATCAACCTGCTGTTGCTGAGCAGCTAGAGCTTCTAGAAAAGCTCTGATCTTGCTCCAAGGTTCTACCTTCTCCTTGCTGCTTCAATTTTCCTAGAGTGTATTTGCTAGCTGAAATGGCTTGTGGTGGATGGGTTTAGGTAAACTCCATGATATGCTAGTGGTTTGTGGTTGTTCTTGGCGAAGAACAGATGGAAATGGTGCTACTGGCTCTGCTGGTGCTTGTGAAATGTGTGATTTGTGTTTGCTGCGAGTTGTGTGATCTGTGGCTGTGGTCTGGCCTTCTATTTATGCAGATTTGATGAATCCTGGGCTTGTGACACCCGGATAAATGGCTGTGGTGATTCACCTGCTTGCAGTGGCCCCTCTCCACCTCGAGCTGCCTATTAATTTGGACTGCTTTTACACTTCTTTTAACAATGGAGATAAGCTCCTGATACTGCTGTGCAGTTCATCACCCCTGGTGATAAGTACTGAGTCATTGATCTTATTAGCTTCAGATATTTATGTTGGATTCCTTAGCTGTGAAGGAATGATTTACATAGTCGGTTTGAGATGTTTAAATTCAAGTGTATGTGCTTATTAAGCTAATCACTAGCTTAAAAAATGATCTTAGGGTCCAATTGCCTAATACATTGGCAATTGTGATACCAATGCTGCTGCCTCTTTTCAATTTGATTTTTGGTTTAAATTGGAGAGTGTAAATTATATGTGTTGCTTTGTTTCTTTATAAGATCATGAGATCAATGCTCTAGCCAGCACTTGTTGCCTTTGCTTTCTATTGCCTAAGATGTTTCTAATTGGTGCTGAGCAAATATGCCTTTTCCCCTACATGTTGCCTTCGGATTAAATGAGCATGATCAAAATTGATCAGTCCCATGGTTGCCTTTGAATTATTTGCATTCTCCGTTAGCCTCCTTGAACCTTGGCTTTAATTGGGCTAAAACCAGATTTCAATATATTAATATGCCAGCACCAAATGGGTCTTGGCAACATTTTAACACTAACCCCCAATTTCTTCTTCTTTGTGATGTTTGTTTTTGCAGGAAAAGAAATATAAGAAGATTGGAAAATGGGATGATCAAGATAATGAGAAGATCAAGATTTAGTTGTAGATATGCACTTATTCAATTAAGATGTAATATGAATTATTCTTTCAATTAAATTTTAACTTGTAAAGTTTGGACTTGTATAATCTTCCATTTGTTGTATCCAAATAGTCTTGGGCATTGGTTCCCAATTTGTATTTGAGATGAAACAATGTGTGTAGGATAAAATGATGATTTTCAATGAGGAATTGATTCTTATATGATGATATTTGTGTGAATGATGTATTGAGATGATAATAGATATAGAATGATGTTGTATGATGAAATGTTCAATTGATTTGAATTATAACTTGTCATTTTATCCAATTGTGTTCGAAGGTGTCGTAACTAGAAAAGGGTCATGTCCAATTCTGGAGTGCCTCGACAGATACTGTTAGTTTCTAGTTAGTTATAAAGATCATGTCGAAGTTTATCGCACTCAGCACGATGATCTAAACCCTAACTCATCGAGTCGAGAGAAACATCGATCACTTTTTAGTTTCAAAATCTTTACTAAAGTGGCGGCCATTCGGTTAAATTCGGTGGCCGATCATGTGGTGAAACCTACCCAAACAGCTTTTATGCAAGGGAGGAATATCCTAGACGGGGTCGTGGTTCTACACGAGACCGTTCATGAGATGCATACGAAGAAACTAAATGGGGTGATATTCAAAATCGATTTTGAAAAGGCTTATGATAAGGTCAAATGGACGTTCCTCTACATACTCTGAGAATGAAAGGCTTCTCGGATGAGTGGTGTGCTTTGATTCAAAATTTTGTTTCTGGGGGAAGCGTGGCAATAAAAGTCAATGATGACATCAACCGCTACTTCCAAACAAAAAAGGGATTAAGGCAAGGTGATCCTATATCGCCTATACTATTTAATATAGTGGCGGATATGTTGACCATCATGATTGAACGAGCAAAGACGGATGGCCAAATTGAAGGAGTAGTTCCTCATCTAGTCGATGGGGGATTATCTATACTTCAATATGCAGACGATACAATCCTCTTTATGGAACATGATCTAGATAAAGCAACAAATCTGAAATTGATATTATCAGCATTCGAGCAATTATCGGGAACATGATCTAGATAAAGCAACGAATCTGAAATTGATATTATCAGCATTTGAGCAATTATCGGGATTGAAAATCAATTTCCACAAGAGTGAATTGTTTTGCTTCGGTGAGGCTCAGGAAGCAGCTGCTCAATATGCCGAATATTTGGCTGTGGGCAAGGTCAATTTCCAATAATGTATCATGGAATACCAATACATTATCGGAAACTGACTAATGCGGAATGGAGACACGTCGAAGAACGTCTTCAAGCACGGCTATCTAGTTGGAAAGGAAAATTGCTATCTCTTGGTGGGAGGTTGGTTCTCATTAATTCAGTACTGACAAACATGGTACTGTATATGATATCCTTCTTCCAAATACCAAAAGGGGTCTTGCATAAATTGGATTACTTCCGATCAAGATTCTTTTGGCAAGGAGATGGTGAGAAAAGAAATATCGACTGGCAAAATGGAATGTTGTTTGCCGGCCTAAAGATGAGGGAGGGCTGGGTATTCATGACCTAAATGTCAAGAATTTAGCCCTTCTAGGTAAGTGGCTTTTTAAGCTGCTTACCGAGGATGGGCTATGCAAACGCTCCTTGGTACAAAGGTGGTCTCACAGGTGTACTGGAAACCTGGTGATTCCCACTTTTGGGCCGGACTGATGGCGACAAAGAAACATTTCTTTCGCTTGGGGTATTTAATATTAAGGATGGTTCGGATATTGGATTCTGGCAGGACAAATGGTTAGGTAATACTACCCTCCGGGATCAATATCCAGCCCTATACAATATTGTGTGTCATAAAGGGGATACCATTGCCACTGTCATGCAGTGCTCTCCTCCGAATGTGACGTTCAGGCGAGATCTGATTGGGCCGAGACTAACGTCTTGGAACTCCTTGTTGGTACGGTTGACTTCGGTTCAACTCACACAAGGCCCCGATGAGTTTCGTTGGAATCTATGTGCGAATGGAAAATTCTCCGTGGATTCTATGTATAGGGCATTAGTACATTCCGATGTACCAGTCGATGATAATAAAAAAATATGGCAAATGAAGATTCCACTTAAAATAAAAGTTTTTACGTGGTATCTTCGTAGGGGTGTCATTCTAACAAAAGATAACCTTGTTAAATGGAATTGGTATGGAAGTACAAAGTGTATGTTTTGTCCACAACAAGAGACAATAAAACACTTATTCGAGTGTAGTTTCGCACGTTCTATATGGTCATCCATCCAGATAGCGTCTAACTTATATCAACCAAAGTCTATTGCTAATGTTTTTGGCAACTGGCTACATGAGATTGATAAAAAGTATAAAACCGTTATTAGGGTGGGAACGATAGCTGTTATATGGTCGCTTTGACTAATTAGAAATGACAAGGTTTTCAATGATAAGGATGTTTCTCGTTTGCAAGTACTCTATAGATGCATAAGTATTCTCCGTTCGTGGTCCACCTTACAACGGGAGGGACATCGAGGCCTCTTTACGGAGGCATGTGCACGTTTGGAAGAGGTGGCGAGGGATATTTTACCCGACATGGATGGTTGCTTGATCGCCGAATTGGTCCTCCATAGGCGTTCGCGTTCATCTTCAGTGCTGGCGATTTACTTTATTCACTTCATGATTGTAATTCGTCTAGTGCTGCACACTCTTTTTATTTTATAATTTTTGCACTTGGATTGCGGCTGTGTGCATTGATATGCAGAGGGGGTGTAATGCTTAAACTTTAAGTAATAAAGCCCTTTATCTAAAAAAATGCCCATGTGTTTTTTTATCGGGCAGTAAAACAAGTGGGCAAGTTGTGGTGACATGTGCCGACCAAAACACTTAAAAACAAGGTAGCCTTTTTTTCCAAGGCATAAAAAGTGCTCATCGTATCAACTTCTATTTTATTTCACGCAGTTAAGTTTTAATCAAACCGTGGGGCAATTTCATAAGCATATATTGCAATACATCCATTCTTTCATCCAAGTTTTTTCTGGAATGTAAAAAACTTGTTGGGGGTAATTTTGTCCCTATATTTCGTTGGTTTTCTAAATGATTCACATATATCGAGTGCAACCAAGAAACGTCAAATTCAGAACTGATTATGTAAATAGACCAAATGAGGACATTTATACGGAAAGATTTTATAAGTATGCTCACCTAGGATTTATCCTAAATGATTTCTCTTAGGTCCTACCAAAAAAAATAAGATCATGCTTCATCCTAATCAAATTCTTCCATAAAAACTCTCGTTCCCAATGTTGCGAAAAAAGTGTGCACAAGTAATCGAGATGGTGCATTACAAAAGAAAGTATCCTATTATTGAATCGGATCGGTATAAATATTTCTTGTTAAGCTAAAACCAACTACAATTAGCAAAAGCGGGTAGAATCAAATTGAGTGAAATATATTCGGTAGTAACCCTAACATATATCACTAATTTTTAGCCATTGGCTTGTCCCTTCGCTTGTCGCAAGAACTGGTCGCCTCAAATTGTTGGAATGAATTGGGCGGTTAGCATGCTTCGACTAAATTGATCGTTTGGGGTACATATGAATTGAGAAATAGAGATAATGTTGTCATGCTAACGCATGTAAATCAGGTGATTGTATATTTTTTAGAGTATATCTCTGAAAAATAATAATAACATTTTAAGATATTCGTTGAATATTGGATGGGTGAGTTTAAAGTATGTTACGATTCGGATCTTATAACAAACAATGAATTTGATATATCTAGAGAATATATCTTTCCTTGTGCTCATGAATGGGTCATATTCGCTGAACATTAATCCGGCAACTTCACAACATTAATATTTCAAGCCATGGACAATTAATTCCACATATATAAAATATGTGTACAAAGTCCTGTTGTGATCATTTAATCCAGAGAGTGTGAAATTACTAGCCAACTATTCAACATTTGTAATTATTACTATGAAATATCCATGTAATCTTGTAAAATATCGACATTATTAATGGCTTCAACATATGCAAATAAGTTTCATGTGAAAAACATTTATTCGGCATGTTTTAAAACATGTGTTACAAAATCACGTTAATTTGCAGATCTTCGCGGCACTTTCTTGAATGCAATATAATTAATGGCTTTCATACTACAAAATCACCGACTAACTAGCGACAATCCAGGAAATGATTTTTAGAATTTATATGACTTTTGGTCAAAACTCAGGCGCTTGTTTGGGCTTCGGCCATGCACACCTCACGTGTTGAGCTGATTTCAGCCAAGAAATCACGTCTACCGTGGGAAAAATCGTGTCCAAAACTGGGTGGGGCTTTGAGGCCTTGGGAAGTGCCTATCGTTGTTGCACACGCAGTGAGATGTCGAGCAATGACTTAATTAATTCTGGAAAAAAAAGTAAGACAACGAGTAATTGGATCCAGAGTTTCAGACTCCCATCATCCCGATTCCCCAACCCCCCTTCTCTCAAAACCTATTATTCCATACTTTGCTTTCATTTAACCTTCTTGCAACTGTTTTGTTGTAGGTATGTGAATAATGTAGGCAAAGGTTGTGGAATGATTTCTTTCTCTATATCATGTTCATGAGACTACATCGGAGGCACTAAATAAGTCTCTTCTTTGCATTTTAGATTGTAACAAGCGGAAAGGGTATGATCGAGCTTCCAATATGAGAGGTGAATTCAATGGCTTGCAAAAAAGGATCTTGGATTAAACCCATATTCCTTCTATGTTAATTGCTTTGCCCATCGTTTGTAATTGGTAGTTGTCTCCGTTGCTTTGACCATTTCGGGGGTCCTTCGAGGCTTAATGTGATGATCTACACTAACCCTCACTTCTTCAAAGTTGAGATCTTCTATGTTTCAGTTGACAAGATAGGTGTCGAGATGAATAATCGCTTTTGTGAATTATCTATAGAGGCATTACAGAGCTTCTCATGCCTTAGTGAAGAACTCATTCTCATTGCTTGATGTGGACAAGGTTGCTCACTTATCTTCAATTAATCTTGCGGATTTCTCTCATGTTGACTGTGCAACCATAAGGGGGCAACTTGAGACTCATATTCACCATGTGAGAATTCTTTCCTTATTTTCTACTTGCATAAATCTTGAAAGTTTGGCAATAAAGACGATGGTTGAAACTGAGAAGCATTTGGTCTTCCCATTTTTCTATATTGAGTTGGGTTTGATATTACCGGTGTCAACGACATTTGTTGAGAGGGCTTTTTGGGCAATGAAGATCATCAATTCTAAATTCCGTAACAAGCTAAAAAATGAATGGCTCAATGACTTGATGATATATTACACCGAGCGGGAGTTATTTAGACAACTTGACAGTGGTGTTATTTCTCAATGGTTTCAGGCCGCGAAAAAGAGGATGAGACATTTACCCCGCAGGCGTATGACTAATTAGCACATCATTGGTACTATCTCGGTATTTTTTTGTTACCTCATGAATCACGACGAATATATTTTGAAGGTATGGTCATACGATTTACTACTTCACCTTCCATTTTTATCTTGTATAGAGTCTTTTTGTGGATGCATTTGAACACTTCAACTTTCGTCATCGGTCCTCGGACTTCATTTGTTGTTTGTGAGTTCTTGTTAATTCCTACCATATCTAATATTAGCGCATATGAACATTTAAACTAGTGAACATTCGAATGTGTTGTGAACTTGCAAATTTGTAATGTTTGTGTCCGTGTTCCTATATTAGAATTGTTGTGAAAACAATATCTGCTCCATACGATGTTTATATTAATTTGTCTGGAAAAAATTGGTTGTCCTGCGATGTGTCTAGGTTCTGACAAATTTCTCGATCCGTCTCTGGATGGAGGGTATGTATATAATTATATATGCCACCTTTTCCCAACAAAATATCATCGTTCAAGCAGAATTCATTACATCGTTACTATAGACAAAAATCTTGCTATGCTGACCTAATGCCACGAAAAATGAAATAACAACTCTTCTTAGCGACATAGTACTAGGTGTGTTAGTTTCCCCACTCTACATTGGTCATCGATATCCGGTCATGCATCGATGCATGGGAGTATATATCTATCTCATTCCTTCAATTCCGGTAAGTCCATAAATGTACAATTCAGTCAGAGCATTGAGGCCAGCATTGAGGCCATCTCAGAAACACAAATGGCCCAATTCAGAGATTGTCTCACTGACTGTGAGTTGGTGGATCTCGGCTTTGTTGGTCCGAAATTTACGTGGAATAATCGGCAACATGGTGATGCCCATGTCAAGGTCCGCCTCGATCGTGCTGTTGCTAATGCTGCTTTCAATACCCTGTTCGAGGTGTGTACAGTGGAAAATATTATTACTACATCAACTGATCATTTGGCTGTTCTGATTCATCTCACCGTGAGTAATTTGGAGAAGGCCATCCCAGTTCAGTGTGGCTTCCGCTTTGAAGCTGCTTGGCTGCGAGCCGGGGATTATCGAGATGTTCTGGAAAAGGCCTGGGCTGCGAACTCAGATGGGTCACCGTCATTGCAGGGTACATGGTCCACGCTGCAAACTGTGGCCAAGTCTTTGCGTAATTGGAGTAGAGACTCGTTCGGTTGCGTTCGGAAACAAATCCAAAAGGCTGAGCGCAAGCTTAAGTCGCTGCGGATGTCGGAGATCCGGACAGTGTGGTTGAGATTCGCAAGGTTGAAAAGGAGCTGTGTGAGCTCTTTGAGAGGGAAGAGATCATGGCGCCAAAGGTCCCGCGTCGACTGGCTCCGTGAAGGTGACCGTAATACTGCCTTTTTTCATGCCAAAGCTTCAGCTAGGAAAAAAAAAAAAGATCAAAGCTTTGGTGAGAGAGAACGGCTCAAGGTGCGAAAACATGGATGAAATTAAAGGAATGGTGCAGGACTTCTACGGAAAGCTTTTTTCGTCTGAACCTGCTTTTTCCATGGATGCCGTGCTTGATTGTATCCCGAGTAAGGTCACTCCAGAGATGAATGGGGATTTACTTCGGGATTACAGCAATGATGAGATTAAACATGCTCTCTTCCAGATGGGGCCGACCAAGGCGCCAGGGCCAGATGGCTTTCCTGCCCTATTTTATCAGACCCACTGGGAATTTTTTGAACATGAAATATGCAATGCTGTTCGGAGCTTTTTGATTGGCGGAGCAATTCCTGAAGGCTTCTGTGATTCTATCATTGTTTTGATACCTAAAATTACTAATCCAGTTGACTTGAAGAATTTTCAGGCCTATCAGCTTATGCAACGTCCTATATAAGATTGCTTCCAAGGTTCTAGCTAATCGGTTGAAGCTTATTTTGCCCTCGGTTGTTTCTGAAAATCAAAGTGCTTTTGTTCCTGGCCGTCTCATCACCGACAATGCACTGATAGCTTATGAATGCTTACATACTATCAGACAACAACATGCTAAGCGGCCTTTCTTTGCTCTCAAGGTTGATATGATGAAAGCATATGATCGGGTTGAATGAGATTATCTTTCGGGGTGTCTCCAGAAGCTCGGTTTTGATCAGCAATGGATTAAAACAATCATGAGATGTGTTACCAATGTTCGGTATGCTGTCCGGATTAATGGTGAATTAACCGAACCTGTTGTTCCAACTCGTGGTATACGTCAAGGGGACCCGATCAGTCCCTATCTTTTTATTACGCACGGAAGGATTATTCTGCATTCTGCAACAAAAGGAGGCTCAAGGTATGCTACATGGTCTTCGTAATGGTCGACTTGGTCCTCCTATATCACACTTGCTGTCGCAGATGACAGTATATTCTTCGCCCGTAGTGATGGGAGAAGCGTTGACGCTCTTAAGCGAGCTTTGGATTCTTATTGTGAAGGATCAGGTAAGAAGGTAAATCTGGACAAATCTTCTGTCTTCTTCGGACCCCACTGTCAGCTGTGGTTAAGCAAGAAGTCATGGACAAGCTGGCCGTTCACAATGAGGCACTCCAGGACTCTTACTTGGGGATGCCGACAGTTGTGGGTCGGTCTCCACTTGACATTCAAGTTCTTGCTTGATCGTATGTGGCAACGCATGTGTAGCGTCTCGGATAGACCCCTATCTCGAGCAGGGAAAGAAACCTGGCTTAAGTCTGTTATACAGGCTATTCCCACCTACGTCATGAGTTGCTTTCAGTTGCCTATCTCTATGTGATGACATGAGAAGATCACTTGCCAATGATTGGTGGGGGGTGGAGAATGGCAAGAAGAAAATACATTGGCGCTCCTGGAAGTGGCTCTCTACTCCTAAGGATTTGGGTGGAATGGGATTCCGCGACTTCGAGTTGTTCAATCAAGCCATGTTGGGTCGGCAATGCTGGAGGTTAATAACCGACCCAAATTCTCTTTGTGCTAGAGTTCTTAAAGCACGATATTTCCCCGACTGTGACTTTTGGGAGGCGTCGAGTTCGAGATCAGCTTCATATACATGGCGCAGCATTCTCTTTGGTAAACATTTGGTGGCCAAGGGTTTAAGGTGGGGTATTGGGGATGGAAAGCGAACAAGAATTTTCCTGGATAATTGGATCCCTGATCTTCCCTTTTACATGGTACGGACTATCACTGAAATTCCACGGGACCAAACGGTTGATTCTCTAATGGCGGCTGACGGTAGAAGTTGGGACGCAGAGATTGTTCACTCCTTGTTCCCTGAAAATATTGCAAAGAAAATTCTGCTGGTGCCCATCAATCGCCATGGGGGAGAGGATTTCATTTCATGGCCTCACACCCGGTTTGGGGTTTATACAGTCCGTTCTGCCTATCACATTGCAAGGTCCTCAAAGGTCTGGAAGGACAGAGGTAAGAGTAATGCCGTGTCCTCTTCTGACTCTCTAGACAATGCGAAACAATGGAAGAAATTGTGGGCAACCAAGGCTCCGGGTAAAATGAAGATCACTCTGTGGCGGTTTGCCCACAATTGCTTACCAAGTGGTGTTCAACTTTGGCGCAGAGGTGTTTAGATGCTGGAGCATGCATTTTCTGCGGTCGGGAAGAATCTGTTGAGCATACACTTCTCTTCTGCCCTTTTGCTCGAGAAGTTTGGAATGAGGTCAAGTCTGAATATCCTGTTCAGCTCAAACGGCAGTCATTCATTTCTCATAAGCTGTGGGTCCCTGAATTTCTTGCTCGATGTTCGGAGCTAGAGGCTACTACGGTGATGACAACATTTTGGCACATTTGGGACTCCCGCAACAAGACCAGAGAAGGAGAAAATCCTATGAGTCCCAACTCGTTGGCCACGAAGATCAAAACTTATATATCCATGATTGTGCAGCATCTCTTTAAAACTGCAGTCAACCACAGGCGTGAGTCCTTGACGACCGACATTTGGTCTCCGCCGCCGGTTGGTTCAGTTCTGGTCAATTCAGATGCTGCCATCTTTGCGTCTTCAAACAGCATGGGGCTTGGAGTGGTGATCCGGGATCACACTGGTTCGTGTCTCGCTGCTTGCGGCGAACATGTCGACGGGATCCTACCTCCTGAATTGGCTGAAGCTATGGCGCTACGACGCGCGCTGTCCTTTGCTATTGAAGAAGGCTTCCAGTACTTGATTATGGCGTCTGACTGCCTCTCCGTCATTCAGAGAGTGAACAAAGCTGAACCTGACAGATCGGTGATTGGGACTGTCGTTGAGGATATCTCAAAGCTAGCTCTTCAGGTGCCGTTGTGTTCTTTCATTCATGTGTTTCGTGGAGCAAACATCCCTGCTCATTTTCTTGCTAGGTCCTGTGAGTCTCTGGTGTAGTGTCGCGTGGTTGTGCGCCGGACTGTATCCGGGCGCATATTTGTAATGACATTATGGTTAAGTGATCAATAAAGCTCAAGTGTTAATTCAAAAAAAAAAACTCAGCGCAA
>CAMZMU010000037.1:52180965-52422303 GCA_947311845.1 Poa pratensis | reverse complement strand
CACCGCCATTGAATTAGGTCACCGCCAGCAAGATCCGACGTGGCTCATGTTGGGTTACGTGCAGGAATTTAAAAAAATTCCGTCTTACATAACCGCCAAGATCTATTATGAAGATATGCTGCAGCCCATAACGCTAGATCTAGATTACTTACAAACACCGTTACTGAAGATCTTGTGTTTGTCGAAGTAGATGTCGGTGTAGCCTGATAAAAATCTCACGTCCACGCCGGGAGGTAAGATTGTTGCTGATTCCCTTGTGAGGATCACTTTCATATCCCTCTTCTAGTATCCAGGCATCCACTGCGCCAATCCGTCAGTGCTCCGCCGTCTAGTGCTCAGGCGCCGGCGAAGAGAGACAGCCTTTCGGTGTGGTATAAGTGTTAGATCTATATGAGACTAGAGAAAACTAATTCTCAGCACATGAGATCTAGAGAGAGAGAGAAAAACCACGGAGGCACTATTGTGTGAAACTTGTGTTTCAAACCCTAGGGATCTGGGGGAGTATATATAGGTGGCCAAGGGGTAGGGGGCTTGGGAAGGGTAAGAACCCTTCCCCTTGGTGCGCCGGCCTAGGGCCGGTCGGATCCCCCCAAAGTTGTTGGGGGAGGGAGTCCTTGTCCAACCCCCCCCCCCCCCCCCCCCCCCCCCCCCCCCCCCGCACACACAAAAAATCCTTTCCTTTTGCCTTTTCCCCTTGTAGTTAAATAGACTTTCCAAAATCATTAATTAAATAAAGGAAAGAAGGGGAGAGCTTGTGCTCCAGCCTATGTGGGCCTGGGGCCCATGCGGCTGGCCTCACCCATAGTGTGGCACAGCCCTAGGGCTCCCAGCCCCCTCCGTCACTTCCCCCTTTCTGGTATCCGAAACTCTTTCGGAACCAAATATACTCTATAGATAAAATTATCGACTCTATCCACTGATGTCAAAAACACTTCCCGGCATCCCGGAACATCTCATGTTTGCCATATTTCTCTCACAGGACTTTCAGCCCTATACTGGCATTATATGCCTCTCATGAGAACTTCACTGGAGCACCTCCAATTCACATCGGAGTTGTTCCTGTAACATCGGAGTGACTCCGACCACTTCTCATAGCCACTACTACTACATAATTCTCTCAATTAAAGATTGACTACAGCTTAAGCGTGTGACCCGAAAAGTTCGGTAACACACAGACATGCCCGGAGTACTTATCGCACAATAACCAGCATCGGGACCTTAGACGTCCATATTGGCTCATGTGTATTCATGAATTAACGATGGAATATTTTGAGTTTCTTGTTACGACTAATCCCCTTAGCTACATGACACCAATGATATCACGAGATGAGATAAGTGCTCTAGTGTGATCAAACCATTTGATCATAACACATATAAACTCGTACCACTATCATTTTCTTTTCTCATTCTGTATCCCTGATGTCCAGTGATAAATCACACTGAGTCTGGCCAGACGATTGGGTGACATCGGTGATACTGAGATGGCCTAGAGTATGTATCTCTCCATCGCCTGGAGGAGTAAGTACCATTCTTGAATAATCTTTGCTCCTTTACACATTCCATGTTACACCTAAAAGCCACCGTTATGATCCCCAATTAAGGTCGAACGTTTGATGTCGATCAAAGTGTAAGTGTCAAATGCGCGGTCACTAGATGTTGTCATGATATAGGGATACTGCTAACGAAAACTCTATAATCACTTGCTAACTTCATCTGCTACGATTTGTCTCTTAGCAAGATCATACAAATGGATCGGTTCAGTACTATTGTCACTCCAACAATATACTCTTATAGTTGTTTGACTTATACAAAGTCCATGATCAGGAAAACGTGATCATCTAACAACAAGATAAGCTAGTCTTAGAGACAAGACTAGGAACACTTGGTTTTGTCTATATCTCTACACGTGCATCGGAGGTTTTCCTTTGGATACTCACTATTCAATTGTCAATGCAGTTATAACAGTTATAAAATAAAGATATAAACATTAATAATAAACTTGGAGATAAATAATAACTTAATAGGGCATACCTCCAACAGCTCAGTCGTGAGCATTAGATCTCAATCGAAGGCAATGTACCTGTTCGATTAGAGCGTTAGTTAAGTGATTAAGTCTCCACTATAGGATCTAGATTTAACCATAGTTTAAAATAGCCCCGCTGTAGCTTTTTTAGCATGTGGCCGATGAATGAATCCATGTACAATTCTCCATTATAGCCCCATTTAGCTCCGATTTAGCCCCGCTATAACTCTTTTTGAGGGTTGCCGCTATTTGTTATAACCCGCTATTTAAAACATTGGATTTAACAGTAACTTACCGATTCATTTTAAGTGACAACGCCAACAAATGGGCCCCACCTGTCAGCATCTTCGGCTCGTGTTGAGTTAAATGGGCCAACCAGATTCGGCCCATGATGAACCGTGTGATTTAATCATTTCTAGAGACATTTCTTAAATTTAAATTTAAACAGAAACTTCAAAAGCTTGTAACTATTGAACCAAACTCAAATGAATTGATGATTGTCTCATTATATCACAGATTTAAATAATTCAAATGCCACTAGTCGCATATTTTTAGGACAAAAAGAATTAGTTGTAATTTAATTAGTGCTTATAATTTGAACCAAAATATTAATATCTCCCTCATATTAAACCAAATCAAATGATTCTTTTTCCATAAGTTTAATACAGTCAAAACCCTTACAGAAATGTCATTTTACCAACTTTGTGAACCCTCTATAATTTTGTGGTATTGATTTTGTGCTTGCTTATTTTTCAATGATGATTAGTCGATCATATGAATGAGGGTTTTGTTGAAGTTGTAAACCAGGGTTTTCTCGAAGAGCAAGACCAAGACCAGTACCTTATAGGTTAACCACGATACAAAATCAACATCACATCGTTAATCCTGCCATTTTTCCTTAGATCACTGACAAAATCTAGCATGCAGCGCAAGAGAAAGGCCAAACTTATCCCATTTGCTTTCTCGAAAAAAAAAGAAGAATCTCCATTTTTCAAAGGTTTAGGCAGAATCACCTTTTCTCACAAGGTTTCTGCCTACTTTACGCATGCCGTGTGTGATTCCGCTGCATTTTCACGGTTCCTGCCATTTTGGTCCGAACGTTCGTCTTTTCACGTTTTTAGCTGAATATCCCTTTCATAAGTTCCTGCGCATTTTTTGCATGGTATTCTCCATTATGCAAAACAAGGCCTTAAGGCCAACCTTGAACATCCCACATTGTTGTAAAGTTTGGAAATGCCCACTGGTAATGTTCGCTTTCAACACTTTTGGGAGATGTTCAAGGTTGGTCTTAAGGCCTTGTTTGGATTTGAGTGTAAAATTTGTGTGCTCCCCGGTATAGTTCAAGTGTGTGAACTAAATACCGGTGGACAGACAAATTTTACATCCATTCGACAAGGCCCTCTTCACTCTCCTTGGAACATATGTTTGGAGCACACCGCGGATGTTCCCTGTTCAGCCAATGTAAGTTTCTTTTTATGATGTTTCAAGCAGCACCTTAAATGGTGTTACATCTCATGTTTGGTTTCTCAAACATTTAAGAACTTGTATACTACGAAATTATTTTTGATACAATGATACAAACACCGAGGATATTTTGGATTACACTCCTCCATTTTTCCTCGAAAAATACTTTGTCCATGTGTTGGTGAAACTGGCAAAAAATGATTGTCCAAGGAGTAATATCCTATGCAATTCAGCATGCAATGCTACTATTGGAGGTAGCATATTCAAGTTCTTCAATTCTTTTTCCCGAACATAACTGGAGCACATGTTTGTAGGTTCTTCAGACTCTTGCTCAGACCCATTGGTAAGGAACCCCCAGGCATGCATGACTGGTCATTTCTTCTCGCTGGTTGCACTTTGATAGACCATGGTAGTTTCAACCTTGTTACAGGAACTTCGCCAAGGCCTCGCCTTCACAAATTAATCAGCATATGCAAATGAAGAACACTGTCTTATGCAGGTGATACACGCTGGTAGGCCGTGCTCGTCAGCGAACTGTGACTTCGGCCATAGAAGAGATATATCAGTGCACCAGCCGCTAGCCATACAGAAACACGGATCCACGTGTGACTCCTGGACCAATGAATCAAAGTGTGAACCTTGATTATCTTCAGAAGTTGCTAGGATCACAACTCAGACGAACATGGTTAGAAAATTCAGTTGGTAATATGCAATCTCAAGGGGTACCTAATTTCAGGTGTTTTTTCCTTGAACACCCATCTAAGTGTCATTGTTGAAGAAGAACCCGATAGGGCGCAAAATACAACAAACCAACTCAAACCAAAAATGAAAATGAAAAAAAAAATCAGGCAGAACTATACCGAAAAGCAAGAGAAGAACACGGAAACAGCAAACTAGTTTCAGGTGATTTGTTAACAAGGTAAATTACATCAAAGTTGTAATTCTATAGAAGCTAAGTTGCTTACCCTAGGTTCATCAGAAGGTAAACGTTGATGAGGATGCAACATATTGGAAGTATAGGAACAAATGGGCACATGAAACCTGAGAGACAGCGAGATGATTTCAGGTTTCTTTAGATTATAGTATCAGGCTGTCACAATTCTAGGACCAGTTCGGCAGAGAAATAATGTCCATAGTCTAAAGCTTGTACCTTCCGTTTTTCTTGAAGAGTTCTTGTCTTGTCCAATGCACGAAAGTACAATGGTAGAACCGAGCAAGAGCAAGCCACTAAAGGCACATATCGTCCATTGTATATAACTACAGAAAGTAGAAGGATTAGGATAATTATCTTTAAGGGGGGCAATTATTTTGGTATCCATAGTAAAACATACTTCATATTACTGAGTGGTTCTGGTCAATAATGTTGCAAGTAGTTGTAATCTTGTGTCCCAGAGGCCAACACTGACTAAGTTTCTTTGCATTGTACAAGCCAAACAATTGAATTTGTGGTACAAGAGGCAGACAAATGACTGAAATATCACTTACAATGGCAAAGAGGATAGAGAAACCGCAGAAACGAAGATGATGACTCCAATGCATACCAGTACTATGCATCGTTTGGCTTTCTGTCGCCTTACCATATTTGCGACCTCACTGGCAGTAGGTGCTTCTTGAACTGGTTGCATAAAGGAGAAAGAAAATTACAAGAAAAAAACTAGCAATATCCTATCAGTAATCATGAAAGGAAAGCTAGGAGGCTGTAATATGATATTGTTTGGAAGTGATGAACCACTGGTGACATAAGATATCTCACAAGGCAACATGTGAGGATTACAACGAAAAATATAACACTGAAGTGGAGTTAATTGGTCAGGTAGAAGTCAATTTATGTAGTGGAAGCAAACTGAGAAGAGGAAGACAGCATGCATAATGACCAAATTGGACATGCATGCACGTGCAAAACATTAAGCGAGTGAAAAATCATCCAAATGCACAAAAAAGATATTATTGTTGCTGCCAACTCGAATCAACGCAATTGTACATGAGTGATATATATTTGAAAACGGGTTCAGATTTTCTTTACCATTACCAAAAGGATCCCCCAAAATTTCCTCATTTGGCTCTGAAGGCCCAGTCTGTGAAGCTACTGATTCAAGTGAGCCTGGACCAGCCCCTCCCATTGGCATTTCACTTGGAGGAGTGTATCTTACTATTAAAATAGAAATGGCAACCATTGTAAATGCCAATAGTGTGCCCACGCTGACCTGAACAAACAGATCAAGAAACAGTTATTACCTGGAGTAGCTCTCCACTCGGCAATGCTACCATTTTACATGGCCAGTAACACATTACCATCCCTGCCAACTGTGACACATCCATGAAAAAAGCAAGGATTGCAGCACATATCCCGGTCATGACAGTGCTCAAGGTTGGGACCTGAGTTCGTTGATCGACAGCTGAGAAGATTGGTGGAAGCAGTCCATCTCTTGCCATAGCCATCACAATTCTTGGCTGGCCCAAGACAAGACACAGAAGCAACTAATAAGTTCTGGTTCCTAGTGTAATTTGGACACTCATATGTTCCTGAATAGAAATGCAATAATCATCTACCCTTTCTAAACTTATTTATGATTTGGTTGCAAGCCCTAAGGTTAAGAAGTATTGCTTATTAATTTTTCTAGTGAATCTACATATCTTGCACCATCTAGAAAGCAATTTAAGTGGGAAAGACATCTGCCGATGCTCTAATTTCTCAATGTACCTGAGGGAGAATAGCGCCTATCAACGATGCTATGAGAGCAAGAACAGCCCCACTAGAAATGACATACCTATATTTCAAGTTTCAACAGAGATAAGTACCATGGAGTAATGCTCAGCAGTAGCATAAATAAATAAATAAATGTTGGTATAATCATCTTAATAGTCAGGTTATTTGGCTCGAATGGAAGCTGGTACATACACTGCCCACTGCATTCCATATTGAGCAAATGCAGATGAAATAGGGGTGTCAGGATCCATTGCATAATATGGCACCAGACCAACAATAACAACAGAAACCATCATGTAGAGGAAGCAGCACAGTGACAAGGTCAAACCCATCCCCGTGGAAGATCACGTTGAGGATTCTTCACCTGGAAAGTGGAAAGCACTTCGTCAAATAAGAGAGAATTTACACCACATTGGAGCACAATGCTTATGAAATGATGAAGCAAGATAGGCTAACCTCTTCAGCTGTGCTAGCAACTGCATCGAAGCCGATGTATGCAAAGAAGAGAGTTGCTGATCCAGAAAAAACTCCGCTAGCACCATTTGGGAAGTAACTGTAGACAAACAAAGAAAATATCAGAGCGGTGTCTACATGTGATTCTGTGTAGTTGTATATGTGATTGAAAAACCTCAACTTTACCCTTTCGGAACATTATAACCAGGCCAGCCATTTCGGAATCCTAACCATCCACCAGCAAAAATGATAAACAGCATGACTGCAATATTTGCAATGGTGATGACGCCTTCTACAAGTGAGCTCTGAATAGAATTGACTATTACTTTAAGTTGAAACTAGCCAGAAATTTCTTGGGTTCCAAACTAAATTAGTCATAAAAAAATATGTACCTCCTTGATTCCAAGACAGAGTAATGCGGTAACTATCAGGACAAGAATAGCAGCACAAGGATCAACTGCGGTGTCAAGCCATTTAACATGCACTTGTGCTAGAAAGAAGGGCAACTTGTCGTGGCCACCAAAAAAAAGAGCCTGAAAAATAACAATATGATGGCAATCTGGTTATTATGGCCCATATATCGGAATAGAGGTTATTATGGAATATTACCAAGTTTGGTGAGATACCGCGCGCCACAGTTGATCCACCGATTGTGTACTCCAGAATCAAAGCCCAACCAATCAGCCAAGCGACACTTAAAGTAGTTTGTGAACAAGAAGTACAAAAGAAAAGTAAGCGATTCTTCTTAATAATATTGATGGCTGCCCAAACACCAGCTGAGCTGGCCAAATATCTGGTGAAGAAAAATGTAAAACGACAAGAAACTAATCGATCGCACATTTGTGCTAGTACCTTTCTCCAATGCAAATGTAGGAATAGTGATAAGCGCTTCCTGCTGAAGGGAACCGGCAAGCAAGCTCAGCATAACACAAGGCTGAAAGGGCAGCAGCAATGCCAGCTATCAGAAAAGAAACTGTCAAGGCTGGTCCTGCATGCTCACGCGCCACAGTTCCTACCAGGACATAGATTCCGGCGCCAATTGTCGAGCCAACACCTAACGACCATCAGTATAACAAAGTGAGATAAGAAGGATGTATGGTCAACTGCCAACAGTCGAAAGTAGATCGCAATGCAAGCATAGGAACCCCCTCAAGAAGTGACCGAACTCTGACAGCGATAGCTTATGCCACATTTGGATATTCCTTCACCAAGCTGAAAAATTCTCAAATATGGATTTGGTGTTGCGGTTGTTCTTCAGGACCATTCTATTTTCCCTCCTCTTTGGATGCAATATTTAGTTCAACCCATCTGTTTGTGTGATACAACGGCACAATCTAACCGAAGTAAGTAAAGACTCCGGTGGGTAGCTAGCTGTTTAGTTCAACCCATCTATTTCTGTGGCGCACCAATTAAGGGTGCGCCACAGAATGTAACCTATCTATAAGGGTTTTCCTAGTAGTGGTTGAGTCTATACTCAACGACTAGTGATTGCCACTTGACACCAATGCAACATGTCATCAGGCACCAACGCCAGGAATTACAGCGGTAAACAAGCTTAAAAAATGATGTAGAAGCAACACTAGCATTGGTGCCTGATGGCAGTCGTTGGTTGATCCCACTACTATATCGTCACTTGGGAAGGGCTTATCCTCATTGACAATGCTCACAGAGCCACAGCATGGTAGATCTGGAAGCAACAAAACGCTGCAGTCTTTAACCGCGAGAGGACCGGCATTGCAATGCTGCTCGACACCATCCGTGTGGAGGCAGGCTTGTGTCAGGTAAATCAGGGGAAACTCCAGACATGGCGTGTGTTTGTGGTGGATTCTCTATCGAGCAATTCTCGGGGAAATAATGAAGAACATGGGGCATTCAGGTTACGATCCTCCAGGATTAACTAGAAGAAGCATCATCTCAACGACAGCTAGCAAACAGTTGGTGTAGAAACGATCCTAGGCGACTGACACGGCTTCTGTAATAGGATGATGGGAAGGCGAATATACCAATGGCCGTGAGGTGGGGAACGGAGAGCGCCTTAGCGAGGCGTCTGCCATTGGCCCCATCCGCCTCTGCTTCGGCGGAGCTCGTCGCCGGCTTCCGCCGCGCCAGGCTCTGCAAATCTGACCAGGAGAGCCGGTTTCCCTGCTGCATGCCTGACCGTCCAAGGACGACGAGGAGCTGAAGTGGAATGGGCGGGGGGGGGACGAAGAACTCGACAGGAGATCCCTCCGCAGATCGTAGGGAACCAATGGGACAGAGTTCCTTATCTTTTGTCTTTTGGGGTTACGGCGTTGACTTTTCCTAGTAATAATAACCTGATATTGACGGTCTGCTAGGCATAGAAGAAAACAGGGCACCAAGAACCGAATCATATCATGGTTCAGTTCGGCAGAATTTGATGTCAGTTACATTTAAATTACCGTTGGGTACATTTATACCCAACACGAACACGATATTAAGTTACATATGGACGAACCAAGATCCTGGATTCAGCAAATTATAAAGCCATACGGATCAAGGAATTAGAAACACAAATAGATTCCATAAAAATTTATGTCATGGCATTTACGGACACGGTCTCATAGCAGTTAATATCCATGAGAATTGATCTCGTAGCAACATTGCAAGAAGTCTGTAGTTTGGTTCTCAAATGTAGTATGGATCAATTGTGTTAGTCAACAACCACCAGCCACCAGGAAAAGGGGTCCCTCCAATAGTCTCTCATGGAAGAGCATGCCAAAAACAGCACCATCTCCGATAAACTTACCGAGGAACGCCAGATGATGCCCATCCCACCTGAACTCGTCTACCTATAACATTACAATGCTTCATGTATACATCTCTCAAGTCTGAACTACTAATGGTACGTAGCACTCCTATTGCCAGAAGGTGGGAAAGCCTGTCGCCTTCGTGGATTTTGGAAATTCCCCTCATCCTCTTCCCCACCAGGTTGTTTCGAAGTTCTCTGTTTATCGCCAGAATCTTTATTGATTGCCCTGGCCACTGCATTGTCTTTTCTTCTATCAGCTTTAACCTCTCCAAATGAAATGTTCTTTCTAGCTTCGGCGTAATCAAAACCCTTCAGCTGGTCGTTAAGCTCAGGTTCTTCCGGTGCTTTTGGGTTCTGTTGAAGGTTTCTGCTCTCGTTGAGGGATCGGAAGCGCTGCTCGGTACCAGAGTTGAGCTCGGAAGGGGAGCTAGACAACTCAGCATCTTCAGGTTCACACTCTCTCTGTCCATCAGCATTGTGGTTTTCCTGAAGGGGGTCATCTGTTCCAGTGTCCAACTGAATTACTTCTTCCATCTGAGAAGCGGGATCACTGCAGATGATTTCTGGTTCTGGCTGGATGGATTTTGCTACTGGAAGGCTAGTAGCCAGAGGTTTTGCACCACCTGAGAAATGATGGAAAGGCAGTACCACGGAAGACTTTATCTTGTCCACCTTACTCTTCGTCTGCATATGTAACAAAAACCAAAAGGAGTCAGGGTGTATATGGTCACTAAGCATTAGTAGAGAAAGCTGATGGGGATAAGTGTTCCCCGTTGCAGAGCATGGACAAAAAAAACAGAAGAAAGATACACATTACAGAAGAAAGATGGCCATTTATTCGGCACGTTGTTCAACCATCTAGTAGCCCAATATCTATATTTATAGACCAAAATATAAAGGAACGAGTTCACGGAATTCAAACAATCCCAACCGTCTATATAACACTAATCCAGCAACCCTACAAATTCAACACCACTTGCGCATTTATAAGGTTGGTTGGTAATATTATTTAACTAGATCACTCCATGAAAGGCTGAGGATATGATCACTTGGTTTATTTTCTTGCAATAATTTTATGATATTGATGGTTCCTATGAACTTTTAATAGTAGATATTTCAAACTATGGCAGGCATAATGCGTTATGTCATTTCATGACACTGATGGATTTATTTCAATGTCAGAGTTAGGTTTATCTTGTTCTCCATCATTGTATAACTGAACTGCTTTCTTGTTGGAGTAAAAGAATCTGGAAGTAGGCCAATGATCCGTCGGATTGACATGTGTACAATGTGAAAAGGTGCATTGGACGTGCACTGCTGCTAGTCAAGAGAAGTCATCAAACTTTCCACAATGAGATCCCAAGTAGCATTTGTGCTAATATAAAATAACAAAAATAAACAGTGGGTATTATACTGGCCCCAGGAACTCCCAGCGTCGCGGTAATTACGATTTCGACTTAGAAGATGCAAAGGTAGGAGGCAAATGAACTGTGTATACTTTCAGTTTTGTAGCTAGAGTAGTGTATTTGCGTTTTGGTTTGCTGTTTGTTTTGCCTTTCGTGTTTTTGTCCTGTCGGTGGTTTGTACTTTTCGGGTAGGAGCCAAATGATCATGTATACTGAGAGTGTATCCATTCAACCCCATGTGGCTATAGAATAAATAGACTATAGAGGAAGTTGTGTGATGGGGAGAAAAAATAATATACACCCATCTTACCCCTCAATTATAAGAGTACAGTGGGGGTCTTGGTACATCTCCCTAGAACGCAACATTCGTGATTAGTTCATCTGAGTGCACTTACTTTCCAAGGGTGTCTTAGGTATCCCCATGGGACAGAAGTTGGGCTATGCCCATAAAATTTTCAAAATAAATTGATTCATACCAATTATGTATTTCTAAATAGAATATCTCAACATCTTCACTTAGTAAATCCATAGTCAAGGAAAGAGAAGAAAGGGAGATAAAGCAGGAATGTGTAATACCTGCTCACTTGAAAACCCTGGGAAAATATTTGGCTTCCTTCCAGAAGACGGTTTTCCCAACAGTGCCCCAAAAGCCGTAGGTCTCTTTGACACTTGCACTGTGGCCTTTGCTACCTGCACATACCGCCGTTTAGATACATATACAACATAGGAAATGTAGAAAACAAAGACATAAACAGTTTTTTTACCTGCTGCTGACCAGCGTTGCTCAGTATCTCTGTATCTGCTAGATCAGTAGTGCCTGACAAGGTCCCAAAGCTCTTGGTTTCAGGCGTGGTGTTATCTAGCCGTAAATTACCTAAAGAAGCTCCACTAGTAACATTCCCAGTACAGGAAGAAGCAATGCCAACATTGGTAATCACTGTAGGAACTACAACAGATTCATCACTCGGATGAAAATTACTCTCATTATTATCGGCACAAACAGCAGAAATCATTTCAGTGTCTTCACTGTTGTTCTTTGCATCTGCCACCATTAACTGCACAAAACGGTACATTAGTATGACAAGGAGTTCTGATTCCTGGAGACTTCCAGTAGATCTCAGAGCAGGAGTTAGTTTCTACATTCAGACAAGATGAGTGAAATTACCTCTTCAAGTCTTGCCATCTTCAGTTGCTCAGCAATACTTTCAAAAGCGCCCGAATTTGCAACGGCATTCCTGATGATAGTAATGACTTGTGCGAGATGGTGATCAAGAAATTTATTTTTTGATTTCACTGTTCTTTTTAACCTTCCAGTGGTCACAGGCATCTGCTTTGCTGTAATCCAATTCATAGGATAAGTCAGCCAAGCCAACTAATGCATGTAACTGATGTACAGTAATTAGCAAATACCAATACCTATCTCAAGTAGAGCCTTATTGGGTAGTATATAACCAGTGCTTTCATCCTCAACACGAGCGACACCATCTCTCCACTGATATAGACCCTGTGATGAAAAAACAACTAAATGATTTCATTTCAGGTTCTAACTAATGATTAGATAGTCGTATTAGCACCCTAACTAAGCAAAAAACCTATAAAACAAAATTTTCATACATAAAATTAAGGTAAGGCTTTTTAGTAAGTTAGGACATCTAGAGTAACAGAACCAGGCACAGCCTACGACTCTCAATTATAAATAAGAAAGCATCTGAAAGGAACAAACTTTGGGCCTGGAAGAACTACATGTTCATTCCAGCAAAATAACATATGTATGTATCCAAGCACAGAAACTTATCAAGGTCAAGATCCCAGTGATGTATCAAGCAGAATTGGAAACACTTCAAGCAGGAAAAAGTACTTACAGCGAGAACGGCCAGCTGCCTTGCACTCAATTCATTTTCTTTCAACCTGTAATTACATTAAAAACACGTTACAATGCTTGAATAGGTTTTGAAACAAAAAAGGTAAACCAAAAGATATACACACCCATGTATGTAAAGGTATGATGAATCAGTCAGCTGCTCCTTCTCATATAGTTGCAAGCAGATTTCATTGCTACGCTTGCAAACCTGTAGTAAAGAAACACACATCAGTTAACTTGCTTGTATGCTCTACAGTCCACACCAGTTCAATCACCGAAGTGCGCAAGTCAATCCATAAGTAACAAGAGTATAAAAAAGAATATGATTGTGTTCTTCGGTGCTCTACAAGTTTACATCAATTCAGAAAGCACACATTCTAAACACTGAAACACTAAAGCAGTTGCAAAAACTAAGTGGAATCAGATGCTGCATACAAATTGTTGCTGGTATAGGCAGAGAATACTGAACAATGCAGTCAAAAAACATGACCATCAGGCAAGCAAAAAGAAAGAAAGCTAGTGAGGAAGAAAAAATTACCTCCAAAAGGAGATCATTTTCACCTGAAGACTCGTTCACCAGTCTCAACCGCATTAAATCATATATGTACAGCAGATAGTGTGTATCTTCTCTAGCATACCTGCACAGAATAGTCACAATCAGACACATTTAATGGACATGATTAGCAAGAGAAGAGTGCAAAAGAAACGAAAGATCAAAATGTGGCCCTCTAAAGAAAATCCAAGAGGAATTTCGTGGCACTATACTTTGTCATTTCAGCAGGAAGTGGCCTCAACCTCCAATCTGCACTCTGGTATCTGAAAGAAATGCAAGTGTTAGTTATGTTCTTCGAAATAGGATTCATGGCATGGCAAGTAAGCAAATGTACAGCGTGGACGCGTTCAGGAGGTAAATGAGAACTAGTGTTTACTCTTTGTTTGCTGTCACTCCACAGAAATGATGCAGAAGATGCTCCAGGCTGTTGCGGTCCATCTGCAAGATTCTCGAAGCCTGTTTGTATGTAGAACAGAAGATAAGCTTCAGTTAGTGAAACACTGGAACAGTGATAATACCAAGGAAGTAAGTGTGAAAAAAATAACTGGGATGCAAGGACCATGCTGCTGTTTGCATATGTTGCATTATACCTGGCCTGTGTCAAAAAGGTTGCACACATATATTCCAAAGTCTCGTTGAAGCCATATTATATCACGATCTGCCCCATGCATTACCTATTTTGTCATGAGAGAATGAGTAACTGGATTTTGGGATAAATAGCAAGCAAAAAAAGATATACCAAAAGAGCAAGGTCTACCTTTTTCTTAGTTGGATCTTGAAAAACTTCTCTTAAGTTCTCACCAAGATAATTGCGTAGCTTAAGAGTGTCCACGATAAAGTCTTCAGTTCTAGTTGAAATCTGCATCAGGCAGGTGAGACCCTGAAAAGTCCTATAGTGGTTGTGTTCCAGATCGACCTAAAAACAGTAAGATTAAAGGAAACTGATTTAAGTTAGTAAGTATAGTGCACAGCCACTTAAAAGAATCAATTTATACACACCGCGAATAGATAGCACTAGTTGATACCAAAAGAAGAAAGCAGAGCATTGTCTTCATTTTGTGTAAACTATGGCAAAATTTGTGAATTTGTGTTCTTGGATATGTACTACATTGAAAATGGGGAAGATACTATTACATCAGTAGGCAGGTAGGAGTAAATGTTGGCAGCAAAGGTGAAGGGCGACACAAGAAAGATAATGGTAACTGGTAAGCAACTCCATGCAGATTTTAGAGGTGCCTGTTAAGTGAAAGCCACAGCATTGGGGTCACGTGGCATAATGATAGGAGCCATCCACATTCACCACCATGCTCACTAACTATGTTGCTTACATCATCAAACAGTCATAGTTGCATGACCATGTTCAGATTTGAACAAACTGCCAAAGAAGAAGAGATGTATTTGCAGCACGGCATACAGATATGACTAATTAATATTTGCAGCATGGCATATGAGTATGATTACTTAATCGTCAATGTCCACGAACAATTCTAGTATTGGGAATTGGGAAAGGCCCGGTTTCCCATAAAAATCTTAGCACTAGTCTAGTAGTGTACTGACAAGTGACAATTGCAAACCTGCTCCTTGCAATGGTAATATCAGTTGATACCAACAGAGTAATAGGATTTCTAATAGGCAAAAACAACGTTTAATGTGTATGAAGTGGAAGCAAGAACATCTTGAGATACTACTAGTACAGCTACTTACAGCAAACTCAGTTGCATTCTTCAGCTTTGCCGCCAGCACCTCCAAGGTTTTCCGGTCTTCAACATATGTAAAAGGGGTGCCATCTAAAGCAGGTGGTTTCAATGGCTCACTTTCAAGAGCACGCCTGTCAAATAGTTGCTCCGTGGGAAGTTTTTCCTGGAATGAGAAAATCATGTCACGCCACCCTTTTCAGTTTCAACAAAAAAAATCTTGCTGATGCCCAAATTATGTGCATGCTTCACCAAACAATAATTGCTTCGTTGACATCATTTTATCATAAACTTCAATAGCATTAATCAGAAATTATGGGCGGAAAGGTGTGATGTGAAATTAGCACAAACGTGAACAGAAACACTGACCAGTGGGTGCACGGGACGGGCACCATCATCGCTCCGCTCAAGGAAGGCATGCTGGAATGGCTTGCTCGTGTTGTCCACCACAATGCGGTACACGTCCTGCGGCCGTGGGATGGTGGGGATGTGGAAGGGCACCTTTGCCTTTGTCCCCGATGTTGCCGCTCTGTCCATGGTGGCCATCCTCACCGAACCAGAAGCCCCAAAAGCCTCACCTCTTCCAACACCTTCCTCTCCCGTATCGATCTTCTTCTTCTTCTTGCCGTAAACAACCTGGAATCCGTCCCCCGCCAGCTCATCTGGCGCGACCTTCCGGCCTGCAGCCTCCTCCTTCTCCCGCAGCGCCTTGAACTCGTCCGCGGAGGCGCCGAACATCTCGAGCAGGTCGTCGTTGCGGGCGACGAGCCAATCGTAGGCGTCGTCGAGGTCCTCCCGGGGGAACGTCGGCTGCTGCTGCTTTGGGAGGAGCGAGGAGGCGCCGAGGAGGCCGAGGGAGGACTCGGCCCTGGCGGCGGCGGCGCCAATGGGGGACTTGAAGGAGGGGAAGTTGTTGTAGAAATGGAAGTCGCGGGCGGAAGGGATCGCGCGGGAGCGGGCTGAGAGGCGCGCGGCGGCGGAGGCGAGGGGCCCCGACGAGGACTCGATGGCCGCTGCCGACTTGTTCTGCTTCCACGGCGGCGGCGGCGGGGGGCCCTCGTCCGCTTCCATGGCGAGTTTTGGTGGGTGGGTGGGGAAAGTAGCGGTTTAGGGTTTATGGGGGAAGAAGACGGGAGCGGCTCGTCGTTGCGAGTTATGCGTGAATTCACCCTCAGCCCATCAGCCGCAAAAAAAGAAAACTAATTCACCCAAAATATATTTTATCTTTTTTGGCATGGTTTTGGGGTTGATTTGCGCTGAATTTAGCTTCCTTTCGGTACACGGTTCTAGTGCTTTGCATGACAGACAACACACGCGAATCGGCGAATGTGTTTCCGCAAAAGGTGAAAAGAACGTACGGTGAGATTTACATTTGACCGTATATTTACTACTATCCCAAAATGTCAAATAAGTTTAATTTCTACTATCCCACTCGGTCTAATCTCTCTAAATACTAACCTCCCTAAGACCTCCCTAAGATTTATGCCCTCTCCTTCTCCCACAAGTCAACATCGTGGTAGATCCCACTTAGCTCACTTTATTTATTAATTTATATTCATAGTTTTAAATTGAGTTTGAAAAAAATTCTATTGGATATGTATCCTCTCCTTTCCACATGTCCACATCATGATAGACCCCACTTAGCTCACTTTCTCCCACATGTCAACATCATGGTAAACCCCACTTAGCTCACTATATTTATTAATTTATAGTTCATAATTTTAAATTGAGTTTAAAAAATTCTATTGGATATATATCCTCTCCTTCCCACATGTCCATATCATGGTATACCCCACTTAGCTCACTTTATTTATTAATTTATAGTTCATAGTTTTAAATTGAGTTGAAAATATCCTTCTAATAACTAAGCTCTCTAAAAATATAACTTATTGGTTGCTCCACGTGGTAACTTTCTATTGGTTACATCAGATCTAGCTAGAAATAATATTATTTGTCCGTTTAACTGAATACAAAACTTACTTTTCTATCAACTGCACACAACAGTGTCGCCCCTCTCTTATACTTCAATAGCTGCTCTATTTTACAACATAGATCATTTGGGGCAAAAAAATATTGCTCTAATAGCTACTGCCCTGCATTTGATGTAAATTTAGCAACAAAAAATTGTCAAACAAAAAAACACCAAGTGCGGCAAATATAAAAAACATAGGCTGCTGCTATATAACAGAAAGGCCAAAACACACACGCTAACTGCCAATCGGAAGTTTCATGTCGCTCTCACGCCTCTTCTCCGGTGATCATTGTCGCCTCTTCTCCCATCGATTTGGTCTCGGATCGGGTAGTTTTGCCACAAGTCTAACCGATTCGGTAACAAATTAATTACCACTGGTCCACTGCTCAAGGGCACCACATATCGGGAGGGATGTCGGCCGTCGCTTTCCTCCCGCGTGTGGCCACCATCGACTCCCGTCCGTATTAAGTCATTTGGGCAAAATAAATGTTGCTCCAACAACTAACCGGTCTTGACGAAAATTCTGTCAATTTTTTGTCAAAAAGAAAAAGGCAAGTGCTGCAAAATTAAAACGCTTGGGCTGTTGCTATAAAACAGAAAGACCAACACAACTAAAAATCTAAATTTTCATGCCGGCCTCACGCTTCTCCTCCGGTGACCACTGCCGCCTCTTCTCTTATCGATTCAGTTTCGAATCCGACAGCTCCGCCAAAACTCTAACTGATTCGGCCGCGAATCTACCATCACATCTCAAGTACACCATGGATCGTGAGGGATTTGCCCTCGAATAATGTCGTCTCTCTCCTCCCATGCGCGGCCACCAATGACTCCCTTTTGTAGCTCTGGCTGACGAGCCACCCGAAAGGCCCTCCTCGCTTCCCCTTCCTCGGTGCCTCCTCCTTCCTGGCAAGCACGAGGACGAGCGACATACAATAGCTCTGCCTCTGGTTGCACCTCGACTAGCACCGCATCGCACGGCTTCTTCGCCTCCACACACACCAGTTGTCGGGCTCGCCTCGTTAAGAGATTAACAAATTCAAATTTGTTACTTTTGTATTATACAGTTTATACCGCAGTTTACTAGACCAATATGTGCAATTTTTTTCTGAAAATGGTATGAATTTGTACCTGATGATGTATTAGACACTAATCTTTACTCAGATCATCATGTCATGTATTGATAACCGCAATAATAACCTCGGGCACAGCAAAGCGCGCCAACCTCTTCTAGTTCCTACTATCCCACTTACACATCCCTAATTTTGACCTCCAAATACTACAACGAAATTGTGGATAATTCTGGTCAAAGCAATG
Organism: Poa pratensis; assembly: GCA_947311845.1. NCBI lineage: Eukaryota > Viridiplantae > Streptophyta > Magnoliopsida > Poales > Poaceae > Poa > Poa pratensis. The sequence goes on along the minus strand of CAMZMU010000037.1, from coordinate 52,404,086 downwards.
AAAAATGTGTGTATGTTCAGATTGTAATACTACCTTCGTTTCATAATTTTTGTCGCGTTTTTAGTTCAAAATAAAACCACGAGAAGAATTATGGAACAGGGAGAGTAAAAACTTGGAGAACCTTCAACTGGTCCGCGTTCAACGGCTCCACTCGGCATTCGAACAGTGCTGCTTCGCCACACGGCGCTCAGACACACTGATTTGGCGCGAACGTGCGCCACCAGCTCGTCGCAGTCCCCGACTTCGGCGAGCTCACGAGTCGGCGGTGAAGTACAATTGGAACGGACATAGTAGGGTAGGTTGTTTGTAAATGAGATTTATCTCGATGGGATCGGAGTAGTTTTTGTAAGAAAATATAAGGCGTAGTGATACGTTTCAAACGTATCTATAATTTTTGGTTGTTACATGCTTGTTATATATCGTTGCCATATGTTTTTATAATATTTTTTATCATTTTGGCACATTTTATGGAACTAACCTATTAACAAGATGTACAGTGCCAGTTCCTGTTTTCTGCTATCTTTTTGTTTCAGAAAAGGTAGTCGGGGAATTTTCTCGGAATTGGCTAAGAATTTATGTGAATTATTTTTATGAAGAAACAAAGACTGCGCCAGAAGGGGACCTGCAGGGGGCCCACGGGCCCCAGACGACCCCCAGGCACGGCCCAGAGGTTGGCCATGCCTGGGCCCCACCTGGCCACCAAGAGAAGCTTCCGGAGCCACCCTTTCGCCTATAAATTGTCTTCGCCCGAAAACCCTAAAACACCCGATCATATTTCCAGAAAACATCTGAGTCCGCCGCCGTCGCCAGACCTAGTTTGGGAGGATCTGAAGCTCTTCCCAGCACCCTGCCGGAGGCGGAGATCGTCACCGGAGGCATCTACGCCACCATGCTTGCCTCCGGAGTGATGCGTGAGTAGTCCACCACGGGACTACGGGTCCATGGCAGTAGCTAGATGGTTGTCTCTTCTCCTTGTACCTCCATGTTTAGATCTTGTGAGCTGCCTAACATGATCAAGATCATCTTATTGTAATGATACATGTTGTGTTTGCTGGGATCCGACGAATTGTGGAAATCATGACATTCTTGTCCAGTTATCTATGATATGTTTTATTTATGATCTTGAATGCTCTCCGATGTTAGTGGATGCTTTGGCCGAAGTAATTGCTAGTATCTTCATAGGGGTATTTATGCTAGATAGTAGGTTCATGTCTCTTTAGTCTGAGCTCGAGTAGACAGAAACGATTAAGACTAAAGATGTGTTGTTGCTACTAGGGTTAAAACAGCGGTGTTTATTGCTTTATGTTATAACCATTGCTTATATTATGTACTTTGTTTATTGCAATTATATGTTGCTTACAACTTAATACTTTCGGGTGACATGCTGGATAGCGATCCCGGGGTGGATTATTAGTCATAGATGCAGTTGGATAACGGTCTATGTTTTTTGACGTAATGCCTAATTATATGAAACGGTGAACTATATTATGTCATGGTAGCATTGTTATGCGCTCACAATTTGTCAATTGCCTAGCTGTAATTTGTTTACCCATCATGTATTTCTTATGGAGAGACACCTCTAGTGAACTGTGGACCCCGGTCCTATTTTTCCTATATTGTTTACAACCGTTTTCATAGCTTTTCATAATCATTTGCTCGCCGGTCATTTTTGCTCTCATGTTATTTTCCACACATAATTTTAATTTTTTGTGTTCAGCAAGCCGGGAGATTGACAACCTTCATGTTTCGTTGGGGCAAAGTGGTTTGTTTGTGTTATGTGCAGGTCCGCGTTAACCTCCTAGTGACAGGGGAGGGAGACACCTTTCCGAAGCCTTCTCCAAGTCCTACTGGTTCGACAACCTTGGTTTTTTCATCAAGGGAAACTGCTATTTACTGCATCATACCTTCCTCTTGGGGTCTCCCAACGAACGTGTGATCCACGCTATCAAGTACTTTTTCTAGCGTTGTTGCCGGGGGCTTGGAAGCTTCAGTGAGGGGAGTTTCACACATCCTTACACACCGTTTTGTTATTGTCTTGCTTAGTATATTTTTTATTAGTCTTGTTTTGCTTTTCGTTTGCTTTAAAACACAAAAAAATAAAAATTCTAGCAAGCAGTTTTTTATGTTTTTGTCTAGTTATCATGTCTAGCTCTACTCCTTTTGTTATGTCTCCTGAAACCAAGTTCTTACTTTTAAACAAGGAAGTGGAGAAAGTTTTAAAGATGCCTGGGTTAGAATCTTGGAATCCTATGAAAAAACTGAACCAAGAATTACCTTGAGCCTATTACTTAGTAGTTTTCTGTTTTGGTGTTATTCTTTGCTAAAGGTATGCCTTAGACTCTATAGTTGGAGGAGATTTCCTTCATCATAATGGAGACCAAGCCTTTAATGCTATAAAAATCCTAATAGCAACTTCTTCATTAGCAAACAACAAAATGGAGTTAACTTTGGAAAAGATTGCTAGTAGATTGGACGTTATTGAGATAAATATGTCCAATATAGGGAATGTTCATAGTATGGTTCGAGAGCTTCATGAGGGTGCTCTTTACAATGTACCTCAAGTTACTTCTGAAACTAAAAATTATGAATCTTCAGGTTGGACCCCTTCTGTTAAAATTGAAATAAATGGGAATCATTTTAGTGCTAGTTGTGATATTGTGACAGAATTTTCTCTTATGCCTAGGTCTATTTATGATTCCTTAGATTTGTGGGGACTCTTTGAATGCACAAATTCAATCAAAATCCCTTTAGGAATAATAGAAGATGTTCAAACAAAATTATTCGGTACCTTCGCTCCTATTGATTATTATGTTGTTGAATGTGAAGGTGAAGGACAAATCATACTTGGGAGATCATTTTTAAAGCTTGCTAGAGCTGTCATTGACATGCATGAAGGAACCATAAGGTTTCACTCTACAACAAAAAGCCATCATATTTTTCCTAAGAGTAAGGGTAAGAGATCCAAGGGCAAACGCTTAGGTATAATTGATATTGATAATACTTGATCTTTTGATATTGTGCCTAGCTAAAAGGAGTTAAAGAAAAGCGCTTATGGGAGGCAACCCTTTTATTTTTACTTTCTTTTTTGCATTGGTTTTGGGTGTTTTGCCTCTGTAGCAACTTCCTTGTATCCTTTTTGTTTTGGTTTTTGTGCCAAGAGTAGCCTCTAATGAGAGGAAAGTTAAAATTTTGAGTTTGATGTCTAGAAACAGATTTATGTTCTTCGCTGTACGAAAATCACAGAACATGAGCTGGTTCTGAAAAGTTTTGACAGCAAGCATGTGGGTTTTGTCTATTTTTCATTAGTTTTGAGTTTACTGATTCGAGGTGTGCTGGTATCCCGAAAAAAATCATCTTTACATTATGTTCTGTTTTTTACAGATTCTGTCTTAGTTTTGCATTATCACTTTTACGAGCAAAGTGGATTTCTCTTAAGGGTGAGAGGATCACTTAGACTTTTGTGACAGTAGCTAATGTTAAAATAAGTTCATGCAGTGTGTTAGTTACGAACTGAAGGTGGATTATATTCTTTGAGAACTAACCGCTCTAACAAGTTTATGAGAAGTTTTGTGTGAAGGAAGTTTTCAAGTGTTGTGAGAACAAGGTGATGAAAGAAGATCAAGAAGGGATAAAAGTTCAAGCTTGGGGAAGCTCCCCTGGACCTTCTCCAAAATATTCAAGAAGTCACAAATGTGGGCATCCCCTTGTTCATCATCAATTATCACGTCGATCCCATGAGACTATATGTTTATTCCTTTACATAATATGTGTTGTTCTTGGAGCGTCATTATGTTTTGCTTTCAGTTTTGTTTTTGTTTTGTTTGCTGGTATTTGCAATATTGGATCCTATCATTCTTGTGTGGGAGAGACACGCTCCGCTTTTTCATAAAACACTCTTGTTCTTCACTTATATGTGTTGAGTGTTTAGCTTTTTATTATTTTAGCTTCTAGCTCTTGGTTTTCATGTATCTCTTGTGCAGAGCTATTAGTTTCTTGTAGTTAGGAAGTGCACTCTTGTGTTTCATTCATATTTGCTTAGAGAGTTTGTTCAAATAAGTTGATTGGTGTTTGGGGTTGAAAGGAAATTATCATGTAGGAAGTGGTAAAAAGAGAAAAGCTTACATAATCTTGTAGATCCTTGCTTGAATAACTTGATACTTGTCAATTGTTTTGAGATATCAAGTAGAGTAATGCTTAAACTTGTGGATCATTTGCTTAAGAACTGATTAGTGGAGAACTACCGTAAAGCTTAAAGTTACAAGTTTGTCATGGTTGGTAGTTCCAGAGTCTAGGTATTCTTTGTAAAGGGATGTTTTGGTTAACAAGGAAGACAGTGTAGAGTGATCTAATGGTTATGCTTAATGTATTTCATGTGGTCATTCATGTACTGGGTCGATGATATGTGTTTGCTTGATACCTTGCTAAGCCTAAAAACTCCGTAATGAGACAGAATGCTTCTCGTGCATCCAAATCCTTGAGCCAAATATCCATGCCATTTGTGTCTACCATACCTACCTACACGTGGTATTTCCTACCACTCCAAGTAAAAATTTCGTGTGCTACCTTTAAAACTTTCAAAATAATTACTCCCTCCATTCCCTTATACAAGGCATAATATTTGTTTTCGATTTTTCCCATAAAACAAGGCGTGGGAGCAGATCTACAACATATGTACCGGAAAATGCCCCTAAGTATATCGCTGGAAATAACTGTAGGCGTCCTTGAAAGCTGGCTTCGATTGGCTCTGTTCGCTTGCATGCATGCATGGATTGGGCCGAGTGGCTTCTCGCATGCGGCCGATTAATTAACTCGGTAACCGAGGAAGCGCTGCCTTGCGGAAGGGCGGAATACGCGGCTGGTCATTGGGCACAGACCTATTCATCTGGGGCAAAACGGTCCAACGAACAGCAAATTTCACCCCAGTCTGTGTTGCCTTGGTTATAGAGCCAAAAATTTCACGCCTTGTTTTGTGGAGCGGAGGGAGTATTACTTCTTTTTGTGCCACTGCTGCCAGCTCATGAGGAAGTAGTGGGTGGTCTTTATTGCATTTGTTGGGCAGACTTTTGCCAAGGACTTGTATGCTTCATCTACTTGTCCATTAGTTTTGCAAAAATAGCTGGCAATGGGGTGCCTAGCCCGATAAAAGATAAATTACAACTTTCACCAAAACTCTCCTCACATTTTGTTCCTGAGAATTCAGTAAAACATCAGCATGTATAAACAAAGGAGATAAGAGGGATGATCAGCTTGCTGCAGAAATAACGTTTCTCTTGGGAGCCGCTTTTAAAAAGGTCTGCTTAACAAATGTAGTAATGCATTATTCACTGCCATTCGTTGACAATAGTATGCACCTCTCAAAATTTATTTTTATGTCTCTATATGTTTTCAAAAACTAAAAAGCTCTAGCACACAATTAATCTATGCTTCCCTCTTCGAAGGGTATTTCTTTTACTTTTATGTTGAGTCAGTTTTCCTTTCCCAATCTTTATCTCTCAAGCAAATGCATGGTATCAATTGTGGTGCAAGTTTACTTCATGTTATCTTTATGTCTAACTGTGAAACTTTGTATTGACCTTATCATTAGATAAATATGTTGAAAATTCAAGCATTGCTGCAACTTAAATCTTCCTTTGTGTAGGTCAAACACTTTTGACAAAAGAATGTTTCCTTGTGAGCTAACGGTTATGTCAAATTTGATAGTTTAAGTCTCCAAAGTACTATTCATGAAAAGTTCTTTCTTAGATGATATACATGGCTAATCATTGTTAACATTAATATAATAGAACATTGTCTTGGATCACTTCATTCAGTTCATTTGCTTTACATTATTATTTGATCAAGGTTGTGTTGGTAGCATGTCACTACCAAAAATTATTTTGTTATCGTTTACCTACTCGAGGACGAGCAGGAATTAACCTTGGGGATGCTGATACGTCTCAAACGTATCTATAATTTCTGATTGTTCCATGCTTGTTATATATCATTGCCACGTGTTTTTATAAAAAAAAATATATCATTTTGGCACATTTTATGGAACTAACCTATTAACAAGATGCCCAGTGCCAGTTCCTGTTTTTTGTTGTCTTTTTGTTTTAGAAAAACTAGTCGGGGAATTATCTCAGAATTGGCTGAAAATTTGCCTGAATTATTTTTTATGAAGAAACAAAGATTGCGCCAGAAGGGGACCGCCTGGGCCCCACCTGGCCACCTGGAGAAGCTTCCGGAGCCACCCTTTCGCCTATAAATTGTCTTCGCCCCGAAAATCCTAAAACACCCGATCATATTTCCAGAAAACATCTGAGGCCGCCGCCGTCGCCAACCCTAGTTTGGGAGGGGTCTGAAGCTCTTCCCGGCACCCTGTCGGAGGGGGAGATCGTCACCGGAGGCATCTACACCACCATGCATGCCTCCTGAGTGATGCGTGAGTAGTCCACCACGGGACTACGGGTCCATGGCAGTAGCTAGATGGTTGTCTCTTGTCCTTGTACCTCCATGTTTAGATCTTGTGAGCTGCCTAACATGATCAAGATCATCTTATTGTAATGCTACATATTGTGTTTGTTGGGATCCGATGAATTGTGGAAATCATGACATTCTTGTTCAATTATCTATGATATGTTTTATTTATGATCTTGTATGCTCTCCGATGTTAGTGGATGCTTTGGCGAAGTAATTGTTAGTATCTTCAGATGGGGTATTTATGCTAGATAGTAGGTTCATGTCTCTTTGGTCTGAGCTCGAGTAGACATAAACGATTAAGACGATGTGTTGTTGCTACTAGGGGTAGAACAACGGTGTTTATTGCTTTATGTTATAACCATTGCTTACATTATGTACTTTCCTTATTGCAATTATCTGTTGCTTGCAACTTAATACTTTCGGGTGACTTGCTGGATAGCGATCCCGGGGTGGATTATTAGTCATAGATGCTGTTGGATAACGGTCTATGTATTTTGACGTAATTCCCAATTAGATGAAACGTGAACTATATTATGTCATGGTAGCATTGTTTGGCTCTTTACCCGTCATGTTTTTCTTATCGAGAGACACCTCTAGTGAACTGTGGACCCCGGTCCTATTTTTCCTATATTGTTTACAACCGTTTTCATAGCTTTTCATAATCATTCGCTCGCTGGTCATTTTTGCTCTCATGTTATTTTCACACATAAGTTTAATTCTTTGGGTGGTTTGTTTGTTTTGTGTGCAGATCCGCGTTAACCTCCTAGCGCCAGGGGAGGGAGACACCTTTCCGAAGCCTTCTCCAAGTCCTACTGATTCGATAACCTTGGTTTTGTAATCAAGGGACTGCTACTTTACTGCATCAGACCTTCCTCTTGGGGTCTCCCACGAACGTGTGATTCATGCTATCACGGAGTAGCTTTCTCCTATTGCGGGCGGGTCGCACTGCTTGATGCTCGCGTTAGACAATGGTGTGTCGCTGGCAAAACCGTGCGGTGTGGGGGCTCGGTGCTCCTGAACCCGGGGCGGCGCACGGCTGTTCATCCCTGCATGGATACTCATGATTCAAGTGGTGTGGCGACGGGATGCCCGCCACCCGCCTGCTCTGCCCGTCGGGTACAAACCGGATTAGCGGGATTTAGGCAAGCGGGACAGATGGGTCCCGTGGGACCCGCTAATTACTTTGCACATGCAAAATTTAGCTAACTTGGCACCCTTTATCTCAGAAAAAAGCAGGCGCGTAGTCGTGTATTAAGTCAAGATTGGCCAGCGCGGGACAGAAACAGTATTAGTGGGAGGTTATTGTTAATCCCGTCGGGACGAAGCGGGACCGCACGAACGGAATAATCGGGCTATGCCGGCGGGATGGGAGGCGGGCTTGGCGGCAGGCCCGCCCCACTTGCATCGTTAATGGATACCACGCTCTTCGGTTGTCATCCAGAACAAGCCACCACTCCACATATCCATCCATCCCGCTCCACCCTAGCGTGGACTCGCCTCGCATATATAATTATGACACTATGACCCAGCAGTAGGGATGTAAATGGATCGGATCGGATTTTTCCTCTACCATATCCTCTACCACATCTTTTCATCGAATTCGGAGCGGATCGGATAATGACCGGTTGCAGATTCGGAGGCGCGTATATGTGGTCGCGGATTTGAAACGGAAACAGAGCGGATACGGAGAGGAAACTAAATTAATCGGATTGATACGCGCATAAATACATTGTCAAACCATACAACCGAAAGTAATTGTTAAATAACCTAGTAACTAACAAAGATGTACTCCATAGCCTCCCTCTATAATGACTACTTAAATGAGTTGTTGTTGAATGGACGAACTGGACATAACAAGAATTTACCGATAAAACTCAATAGCATCAACTACAACGAAGTAATCAGCGTCGGGAGTGATCCCAATGAACAATACAAGATACAACCCTAGATGTTACAGTGGAATGAAGTGGGATGGTTGTGACAGCGGTGCTGGTGGTGGAGATGATGTTGATCCCGATGATGCCTGGCGTGATGACGATGACGACGCTGACGATTTCCCCCTTCGGGATGGAATTTCCCCGGCAGATTTCTGCCTGCCGGAGAGCTCTTTCTCTATGTTTGGTTTCCGCCCCAGACTGCGGCGGAAAAATTACGTGAAGCCTCCTCTGTAAATTTTAGGTCAAGAGGTAAATGTACGCCAAAGGGGAGCGCCAGAGGTGGGCCAGGGGCTCTAGACGGGTCCTGGGCGCAGCCAGGGGTGGGGCCGCGCCCAGGGGTCGCTTGGGCGCCCTGTGGCTCCCCTCTAGTCAATCTTTTGGCTTCTCTGCTTATTTCCCAATAAAATAACTTCTGCAATTTTTAATAATTTTTGGAGCTCCAGAAATATAGTATCTTAACGGTGCTTTTTTCAGTAGATTCCTGGCTCCGGCAGATAATTCCCGAGAAGTGCCAAACATGCAAAATAAGGTAAAATAACAAAAATATTGCATTCTAATATGAAATATATCAATGAATAAGAACGTATTATGATATACAATAGTGATGTAAAATGGACGTGTCACTGGCCCAGTGAATGAATGTTTCCGCCATGTTTGTTTTTTTGTGTGGCGTGTATATGTGTCATGTCACGGCGGTGGTATGTTTACTTTCCGGCCACGCGTCACTGATGTGGTACACGTGTGTGTAAAAGGCTGCAAGGTGTTGGTGCTACGTCAATTGAGAGGTGTGCCATTACCGTTGGGTTGTGTGACGCTCAGTGGTATTGTTTATTTATACTCCGTGCTTGCTCTGTATAATAAGTCATGGTCTTAGCGAGAGCATTGAATGATGTGTGTGCAGACTGTTTTTCACACATGTCCATTTTGATGACGTGTCTACGGTGTCATTTTTTTAAAAGGTTAGTTGTTCTTTTGTTTTTTGCTGTCACTTTGGACGAAACTACTCTCGAACATTGTTGACTCGATTCAAAGGAGGAGCCTAACATGTGAGTTATTGCAATATTTTTTTTAGGCTAAACAGTGGGAAATGCTCCCACTGCAAGCATAAGCCAAATATGTGCAGAGTTATTTACAATGGGGATCTATTATGTATTAAAAGTATATTATGGGCTAACCAGAAAATAGAGAAATCAAAGAAAATACCACAAAAAACAGAAACATCCATCCGTTGAAATTAGTAATTAATACTCCTAGGTCTCTACCAATCAATTTTTTTATCAGCTCCCACCAACGCTCCCATCAATAAAAGAGCCAACTGAAAAAAAATCCCAACCTTAATTCTATACCGCCGCCATGGCCTTCTACAGATCAAGGGAGGCAATGGAAAAAGGATCGTCATGGCCTTGCACAGATTGATGAAAAAGGATACCGTTCAAAAGCACAAGCCCGCTCCCCCGCCATGGCCTTGCACAGATTGAGGGAATCATTTTTCGTGGGCTCTAATTCAACATGCAATCGTTTGAGCGATGCAACGGCAGGCGCAGAGGCGCCGGACACTAGATCGATCGATTTCGTGGCCAATGACACGCGCGAGGCTCGCGCCGAACATCCTAAACGTGATTTAATTCATCAAAGCAAATCCACTCGATTTTGTGGGCAGCGATGCGAGGCGTACATGATGTTGGTGAATCTGATTTCAATGATCGATCCAAGAAAGGCCAGAAGAGTAGATCATTCGATTTCATCGGCAAGACTCTTCGGCTCGCGTGTGCTTAAAGGGCTGCAGTTGTTTTCACTAGTAGAAAAATGGCTTTCGGTTCGAACCTTTAGTGCCGGTCAAAGTTGGAATCGGGACTAATGTGGGCATTAGTCCTGGTTCGAACGGTCGGGACGCGGCACGGCACCAGTCCCGGTTCGGACGGGATCAATAGTCCCGGTTCGTTATGACTAAAGGTCCGCGGCAGTCTCGGTTCGTATCACGAACCGGGACTAATAATGGACCTTTAGTCCCGGTTCCTGATACGAACTGGGACTAAAGGGTTCCCCTATATCTCTTCTTCCACCCCGAGCCAGCTCCATTTCTTGCTCGAGCCACACTCCATTTTTCTCCTCTTTCACTCTCTCGAGCTCGAGTTCATCCCCATTTTTCACCATGATTTGTCAAGATTGGCGGCACCCATCTATCCAAGGGTTAGCAACTTCATTCATTCTTCCAACGTTCCTAATTTAGCTCATTTCATTTTTTCTAGTGCTAGCTAGGTGTTTGATGAAATGCCTAAGTTAGCGAGTTCATTTGTTTTATATGCAATTTGAGCTCAAATTAAAGTATGATTTGTGAGTTTTAGTGTTGTCCCGTCCTCACCGCCGTCGATCGCCCGCGCCGGTCCCGTCACCGGCACCACCTTGGTGAGCCTCTTGTTTTTATCTTTTTTAAAAAAAAATCTTACTTGTATAATTTTGATGCATAGTTATTACTTGTATAATTTTCTTACTTGTATGATTGTTTGTTATATTTGTAGTGCCATGGTTTTGATATCCATCCCCGTCGGCCCTCGCCCGGTCTATGATTCGGATGTGGTATATTATTATCTTTTATAACTATTTGTTTCATTTCATGTTTATATGACAATTATGCCGACCAACACTTGATATAGATATTTTTATCTAGGAGGTATGAGAACCGAAAATTCCAACCGACCCTCTTGTGGAGAGGTTAAATTTAGTTGAAAAACAAAATGATGATTTGAAAGAAAAATTTAAAAGAATTGAAGAAGAGAAGATGAAATTGGAGTTGTATCTTGCCGATGTCGTCGATGATCACAAGATCAAGATGGATGCAATGCGCTTGAAGATTAGAAAGATTAGAAAATATGCAATTAATAAAGAGTCTTGGTATCATTATGCTATTGGATCAATAGTTAGCTTAGTTGCGATTTTGATCGCATTTGTTATTGCATTTAAATGAATTAGATAGTTGTATGTTAGTTTCAATGTATGTTTTTTATGTGAACTATGTATTACATTTGGTCACTACTCTATTTTGGTTTTAATGTGATGAACTTGTATTAATTAATTTGGTCACTTCTCTATTCATTATGTACTGTAATTTTTGTTGATATATTTATATAATGCAGATGAGCCGACAATGGATGTACGGTGACCGACGTTGTCCAGACTTCATTAATGGCCTGCATAATTTTCTCGATGTGGCTGAGCAAACAAGCGGAATGGTTTTATTTGTTGTCCATGTAGTGTCTATAAGAATACGAAGGATTACTCTTGCTCAAAAACCTACACTACCACCTGTTGCAGTCCGGTTTCATGTCCGGCTATAATTGTTGGACCAAGCACGGAGAAAGAGGGGTTATAATGGAAGACAATGAAGAAGAAGAGGATGATGACAACTATCCTATGTTCCCTGAACACGGTGGTACTACAATGGGGGAAGACGAAGCTGAAGAAGAGGCCATTGTTGATGAGCCCGATGATGATCTTCGTCGGGCCATTCTTGATGCACAGATAAACTGCGGAAGTGAAAACGAGAGGTTGAAGTTGGAGCGCATGTTAGAGGATCACAAAAAATTGTTGTACCCAAATTGCGAAGATGGCCAGAAAAAGCTGGGTACCACACTGGAATTGCTGCAATGGAAGGCAGAGAATGGTCTATCTGACAAGGGATTTGAAAAGTTGCTGAAAATATTAAAGAAGATGCTTCCAAGGGATAACGTATTGCCCCCAGTACGTACGAAGCAAAGAAGGTTGTCTGCCCTCTAGGATTAGAGGTGCAGAAGATACATGCATGCATCAATGACTGCATCCTCTACGCGGTGAGGAGTACGAGAATTTGAATGCATGCCCGGTATGCGGTGCATTGCGGTATAAGATCAGGCGAGATGACCCTGGTGATGTTGAGGGCGAGCGCCCCAGGAAGAGGGTTCCTGCCAAGGTGATGTGGTATGCTCCTATAATACCACGGTTGAAACGTTTGTTCCAAAACAAAGAGCATGCCAAGTTGTTGCGATGGCACAAAGAAGACCGTAAGAAAGACGATGTTGAGACACCCCGCTGATGGGTCGCAGTGGAGAAAAATCGACAGAGAGTTCAAGACCTTTGCAGTGACGCAAGGAACTTAAGGTTTGGTCTAAGTACAGATGGATTTAATCCTTTTGGGGAGCAGAGCTCCAGTCATAGCACCTGGCCTGTGACTCTATGTATCTATAACCTTCCTCCTTGGTTGTGCATGAAGCGGAAGTTCATTATGATGCCAGTGCTCATCCAAGGCCCAAAGCAACCCGCAACGACATTGATGTGTACCTGAGGCCATTGGTTGAAGAACTTTTACAGTTGTGGCGTGAAGAAGGTGTACGTGTGTGGGATGAGCACAACAGCAGGAATTTGACCTACGAGCGTTGTTGTTTGTAACCATCAATGATTGGCCTGCTCTTAGTAACATTTCAGGACAGTCAAACAAGGGATACAATGCATGCACGCACTGTTTAGGTGAGACTGAAAGTATATATTTGACAAACAAGAATGTGTACCCGGGGCATCGTCGATTTCTTCCAAACAAGCATCCCTTAAGAAAGAAAGGCAAGCATTTCAAAGGTGAGGCAGATCACCGGACGAAGCCTACCTGCCCTACTGGTGATGATATATATGACATGGTCAAGGATTTAAAAGTAATCTTTGGAAAGGGTCCTGGCGGACAATCTGTTCCGAATGACGCTGACGGACACGTACCCATGTGGAAGAAGAAATCTATATTTTGGGAGCTACCCTATTGGAAAATCCTAGAGGTTCGCTCTGCAATCGACGTGATGCACGTGACAAAAAATCTTTGCGTGAACCTGCTAAGCTTCTTGGGCGTGTATGGGAAGACGAAAGATACACCGGATGCACGGCTGCACCAGCAACGTATGCACGAACGAGACGACCTGAATCCAGAGAAGTATCAAGGTCCTGCCAGCTACGCTCTTACCAAAGAAGAGAAGGAGATCTTTTTTGAAGTCTGAGCAGTATCAAGGTCCCGTCTGGCTTCTCGTCGAATATAAAGGGAATAATAAATATGGCAGAGAAAAAGTTCCAAAACCTAAAGTCTCATGACTGCCACGTGATTATGACACAATTACTTCGGTTGCATTGAGGGGGCTTCTACCGGAAAATGTTCGAGTACCCATTGTGAAGCTATGTGCATTTCTCAATGCAATTTCTCAGAAGGTGATCAATCCAGAAACTCTACAAAGTTTACAGAAGGATGTGGTCCAATGTCTTGTCAGCTTCGAGTTGGTGTTCCCACCATCCTTCTTCAATATTATGACGCACCTCATAGTTCACCTAGTAAGAGATTAGGATTCTCGGTCCTGTATTTCTACACAATATGTTCCCCTTTGAGAGGTTCATGGGAGTCTTAAAGAAATATGTTCATAACCGTGCTAGGCCAGAAGGAAGCATCTCCAAGGGCTATGGAACAGAGGAGGTCATTGAGTTTTGTGTTGACTTTATTCCTGACCTTAAGCCGATTGGTGTTCCTCAATCGCGGCATGAGGGGAGACTGAGTGGAAAAGGCACGCTAGGAAAGAAAGCAATAATAAGTATGGACGGGCATTCTTTAACTCAAGCACATTACACAGTTCTACAAAGTTCCACCTTGGTGGCTCCGTATATCGTGGAACACATAGATATTGTACGCTCAGAAAACCCGGAGCGTACTGACTCCTGGATTAAAGGAAAACACATGGAGACTTTGGCGGTTGGTTCCAGAGACATCTCATGAATAACTCCATTGTTGGAGAGCAGCTGTACTTGTTGGCCAGGCAACCATCTTCGACTATATTGACTTTCCAAGGGTACGAGATAAATGGGAATACATTTTACACGGCCGCCCAAGATATGAAGAGCATCAACCAAAATAGTGGTGTCCGCTTTGATGCAACCAACAACGATGGGCAAAAGGACACATATTATGGTTACATAGAGAATATATGAGAACTTGACTATGGACCTTCTTTTAAGGTCTCTTTGTTTCGGTGCAAATGGGTCAACCTGACAGGCGGGGTAAAGGTAGACCCGAAGTACGGAATGACAACAGTGGATCTCAAAAATCTTGGGTACCACACCAAACCATTCGTCCTAGCCAAAGATGTGGCTCAGGTTTTCTATGTGAAGGACATGTCTACCAGACCGAAAAAAAGAAAAGATAAGCAAGCGAATACATCATGCGATGAGCCAAAGCGCCAAATAGTTCTTTCAGGGAAAAGAAACATCGTGGGAGTGAAGGACAAGACAGAAATGTCAGAAGATTACAAAAAGTTTGATGAAATTCCGCCCTTCATAGTGAACACTGACCCAAACATCCTGTTAAATGATAAAGATTCTCCATGGTTACGGCACAAGCATAAGCAAGGGACACACGCGAAGAAAAAGTTTGTACCCAAACACTAGATAGGAATGTTGGTGATGTGTAATAATGTATTAAACCTTTTATGTAACCTTTTTGGTTCTGGTTCTATGAGACAGATGACTCCATTTGCAACCAAGTGTAGGAATCTGTGTGTTTTGTTCATTGATGTGTTTAGTCACATGCTATTTTTCCTTGTTTATTGCACGACATCGTAAATTCCACTGACCCAAGTGCAACAATAATATTGGAACTAATTTGACTTGATTTGAAAATACAGATATGATTTTTATAAAAATTGAAACTAATTTGACTTGATTTGACTAATTTAACTAAGGTCTCCAAAAATTATTTTGTTTGAAATTTTTGATGATATGGATTTAAATCTATGTCAAATTTACTCAAATCATCCATTTGAAATTTGAATACATTCAACATAGTCAAATTTGAAAATAACCAGTACCAAAAGATTCTACATGCCCATGACTTTGATATAAATAAAAAGGAATGAGAACAAAAAAAACTATTTCCATAGATATAAAAGAAATTAGAAAATATAGATATGATTTTTATAAATATTTTTATAAATATTGAAAGTAATTTGACTTGATTTGACTAATTTTACTTATTTTTAGAAACTAATTTGACTTAAATAAATACATATAAAAGAAATTAGAAAATATAGATATGATTTTTAAATATTTTTTATAAATATTGAAACTAATTTGACTTGATTTGACTAATTTGACTTAGTTTTAGAAACTAATTTGACTTAAATCAATACATATAAAAGAAATTAGACAAAATAGATATGATTTTTATAAATATTGACCCTAATTTGACGTGATTTGACCAATTTGATTTAAATCAATACATATAAAAGAGATCACAAAATTGAAAAAGGAGACTAAAGGTATAAAAGAAAACAGAAAAAACAAATAGAAAACAGAGCAAAAAAAACAACTCGAAAACCCCTTTAGTACCGGTTCGTGATACGAACCAAGACTAAAGGTCTGAGTTTGGCGCCCGAATTTTCGGCCGCCCAAAAATAGTCCTTTAGTCCCGGTTCGTGTTAGGAACCGGTACTAAAGGTCCATTTCGCGCTAGTTAGTGTGGCCTGACCCCAAAAATCCCCAAATCCTCCAATCGCGTCGACGCCTCTCCTCCATTGACGACGAACCACCGCCGACCGTTCTCCTGCTCCGAAACGCCGTCGCCGTCGACATCCGCGGTCGCCGCCCTCCCGCTCCTCCCACCGCACGGACGGCCGCCCTCTCGCACGGCGCCGGCCGCCGTCAGGTCACGACGCCGCCGCCCCCGTCTGCCGCAGCGCCGCCTACCGTCCTCCGCTCCCTCTTCCGCCGCAGCGCCGGCTTCTGTCCACGACGCCGCATCGCCGCCTCCCGTCCACACGACGCCGCCGTCGCCTCCCGGCCCGAGGTGCTCGATCCCCCTACCCTTCCCTGCCATTTCATTGTTAGTGTTAGAAATTTAGGTTAGTGTTAGAGTGTTAGAAATTAAAACAATTGTTAGTGTTTGTAAATTGTTAGTGTTAGCAAAGTGTTAGAAATTGTTTAGGTTTAGCTAGTGTTTTTGTTTAATTATGTTTCAAATTTGTTTATAGGTTTTCTAATTTGTTTCAAATTTGTTTATAGGTTATAGCAAATTTGTTTAAATTTGTTTATAGGTTATAGCAAAGTGTTAGTTTTAGGTTATAGCAAAGTTTTAGCAAATTTGTTTAAATTTGTTTCAAATAGGTTATAGCAAAGTGTTAGTTTTGTGATGGCATTATATTGATAATTACTAAATTATGTCATTTAAAATTTTGCCATTTTAAATTATGCCAATAAATTATGCCATTTGAAATTAGCTTTTATAAAAGGTCAAGAAATTTGTCAATGTACCCACAAGTTGTACTCTTTAAATTTTACATTTGTGTTTTTGAAAACATGAGTTCACTTTGATCTTGCATTTCGTATGAATAATAATAATTGCATTTCATGTCTCTAATTAGGCTTCATTTTGAAAACTGAATATCCAGTCACTTTTTTTCATGTCGCTAGTTAAGCTATGGACGCCCGCGGCAGAGACGACGCTGAAGAGGAAATATTGGCTGAGATCATATATGCCGGTGGAGAAGGTGTAGAAGATGCCGGTGGAGAAGGTGGAGAAGATGCCGATTTCAGCTCACAATTTTTGAATGACTACGGTGAGGGAGCTGAGGTAGAACAAAGAGACGAAGGGCACTTAACAAATTCTGGTGGAGAGGTATATTAAGCCTCTCGTGATAACTAGATGCATTAATTGATTTGTATTGCACTTATTAACGAATATTTTTTCTTTTAGCCCTCCGGATCGAGCCAATCTGCTAGGCCCTCCGGATCGAGCCAATCTGGTAAGCGAGGCCCGAGCAAAAGGTTGGGTGAACATGAAGGGTTCACGATCGAGGAAGTTGCTGCAGATGGCACGCCGCTTGCTCCCGCAGTGAACGTAAGAAAATTTGCAAATCAATGTGGAGTTGTTGTTAGGGACAACATCCCGATCAGCATTGAAGAATGGCATAAGCCAAAGGGAGACGACGATGGAGGAGTTAGTTTTGTCAACCAAAGATCCAAATATGAGATTTGGAGAATGCTCATGACACATTTCAGTCTACCGCCAGGTCTGGAAGATAAAATGAAGTTGAAAGTAAAGGAGTGGGCTCTTAAGAAGATGGCCACACAATTCCGGAGCTTCAAGAAAAAAACATGGGCTGACTATCTGAAGAACAAAGAAACTCCAACATTCACTTGAACACTGGAGAAGCAAAATTATCACTGGGCCGAATTTAAGGCGTACAAGGAATCGTCTAAATCTGCGGAAAGGTCGGCAAAAAGTAAGATGAATGCTGCGAAAAAGGAATATCACCATGTTTTGGGGCCAGGTGGCTACAGGACTGCCGCGCCTAAGTGGGAAAAAAGAGATGCCGACCTGATTGCTAAAGGGGTCATTCCAGAAACAGAGAAATTTCCCGAGAGGTCCAAGCGCTGGTTGTTCGCGCATGGGGGAGAGTTGGACCTAGAGACAGGGAAGCTTATTGCAAGGAAAAAAACCAGGATTTTTTTTAAAAGGTCACCAAAGAGCTTGTTAATGTAATAGACAAAGTTCGAGAGGGAACGTTCAACCTCGACAGAGAGAACGACGAGATGACACTCGCCCTCGGGAATCCTGAACACAAAGGACGAACACGAGGCTATGGCCCCGATTGTCCGTGGAATAAAGGGTTTCCGGATGACGCTGACACTTATAGAAGTCGTCAGAGAAAAAAGAAGCTGGATGCAGACCGGATCAAATGGATAGAAGCAAATACCGAGGAATTGCAACGCATAGTCATGCGGCAGCAGGAGCAACTGGACACAATTAATAGCCAGCGGTAGCAAGAAGATCCTGCATGCGACGATAATATCATCGTCCCATCTCAGCGGAAAAGCAGTGTGGGTTCCACGACGCACATTGGTGATCATGATGCACTGATGGATGAAGAACCGCAGGCTCGCTACCCCGTGGATAATATCACGGAGAAGACAATGTGTGATCTACATCAGTCAATGAAGAATATATCCTTCAAGGTGGCGGTCGACTATGCTTTACCTAATGATCCTGGAGCATGCTTCCATGGCAGTCAGATTCCAGCTGGCTTTGCTCGTTTCGGGGTGGATCAAGTTCTGAAGGGATATGAGTCACTGGAGCTTGACATGGATGGAGGTGATGGGGAGAAGACACTGGGAGAAGTCAAGGGTGGTATCATTCTGTGGAAAAAGAAATACATCGTGTTTGAAGACTCCACCCCTCCACGGACGACTCCTTGTAGAAATCAACCTCAGCAAAGTCCACTCCTCCCCGAGAGGGACCCCAGCGCGAGTCCATCTCGATCTCCGGCGCATCAGCCGTCTCCGCCCATTAAGCTACTAAATAAGCGAAGGCTCACTTATTCGCCGATTAAGAAGAAAAGTAGAAAGAAGTCAAGAGACAAGACTCCTGAGAAGTTACCTTGGGAAAGGACTATCGAGGAAAACGCCGCGATCGTGGCTGCCGATGTCAAAAGACAACTTACACCGAAAAAGCCCGAGCCAAGCCAGAAACTACCTCCGGAGGTTGTTGAGCGCACCATCAATAACTTATGGAACCCGGAACCAAAGCTGCCATCAGACTCTAAGCGTTGTATTGACAAGCCATATAGCTCACTGATGGAGCAGAGGAAAAGAAGGAAAAAAGTTTCCCAGCTCAGAGAATAGGAAGTACAGTCTGTCCCCCCGCTCAAGGTGTTTCCCGATAAGGACGTATATTATACGTCTCAAACGTATCTATAATTTTTGATGTTCCATGCTGTTATTATACCAATTGCTACATGTTTTATTTACACTTCATAGCATTTTTATGCATTTTCTGGGACTAACCTATTAACAAGATGCCGAAGTGCCAGTTCCTGTTTTCTACTATTTTTCTCCTTCAGAAAGGCTAGTCGCAAAATATTCTCGGAATTGGACGAAAATCAACGTGTGGAAATATCTCATCGGAAGACTCCAGTAGCCAGAAGGGGAGAAGGAGTGGGGCCACGAGGAAGCCACGCCACCCTAGGGCGCGGACTAGGAGGGGGTGGCGCCCACCCCTGGCGTGGCCGCCTCGGTTGCCTCCCGATGCCGCCCTTTCGCCTATATATTCCCGATGTCCCGAAAACCCAAAAAACACCGATCATATTCCACAAAAAGTTCCGTCGCCGCCGCCGTCGTCAACCCTAGAACGGGAGGGTTCTGAAGCTCTTCCCGGCACCCTGCCGGAGGGGAGATCCACACCGGAGGCCTCTACACCGCCATGCCTGCCTCCGGAGTGATGCGTGAGTAGTTCATCCTTGGACTACGGGTCCATAGCAGTAGCTAGATGGTTGTCTCTCCACCTTGTACCTCCATGTTTAGATCTTGTGAGCTGCCTAACATGATCAAGATTATCTTATTGTAATGCTACATGTTGTGTTTGCTGGGATCCGATGAATATTGATACTATGAGCAAGTTGTTTATCAATCTATCTATTTATGTTGTTTATGATCTTGCATGCTCTCTATTGCTAGTAGATGATTTGGCCAAGTAGATGCTTGT
The DNA here is from genome assembly GCA_947311845.1 of Poa pratensis. Classification (NCBI taxonomy): domain Eukaryota; kingdom Viridiplantae; phylum Streptophyta; class Magnoliopsida; order Poales; family Poaceae; genus Poa; species Poa pratensis. Next base: position 52,384,160 of record CAMZMU010000037.1, on the reverse strand, counting down.
AACTCCAAGAGGGAGTATTTATGCTAGATAGTGGGTTCATGCCTCCTGTAATCTGGGCTCGAGATGACAGAAACGACTAAGGTTGTGGATGTGCTGTTGCCACTAGGGATAAAACAATGATGCATTGTCTATGTGTTATTTGCATTGTTTACATTACACACTTTACTTCATGCAATAATCTGTTGTTTACAACTCAATACCGGAAGGGGTGCGGATGCTAACCGGAAGGTGGATTATTTAGGCATAGATGCGTTGGATAGCAACTCTACGTACTTTGTTGTAATGCCCAATTAAATCTCATAGTAATCATCTTGTCATATATTGCATTGTCATGCGCTCATTATTTGTCAATTGCCCAGCTGTAATTTGTTTACCCAACATGTTAGTTATCTTTTATGGAGAGACACCATTAGTGAACTGTGGACCCCGGTCCATTTCCTCATACTGATAAAACCACCAACTGCAATCATTTGTTCTCTGTTACTTTCTGCACTCATTATTGTTTTCCACACAATACGTTTAATCCTTTGTTTTCAGCAAGCCGGAGAGATTGACAACCTCTCTGTTTCGTTGGGCCAAAGTAGTTTGCTTGTGTTGTGTGCAGGTTCCACGTCAGTTGCGCCGCTGACAACCTTCTGAAGAACCTACTGCTGCTGCACTACATCATACCTTCCTCTTGGGGTCTCCCAACGAACGTGTGTTGTCACGGTCAACATGCAGATCTTCTGGTGCTGTTGCTGGGAAGTAATAAAACACTCTACCGTTAACACGCCATCAGTATACAACCACAGTACCGGTCTCAGTTATGCTCCTCAAGTCATAGGCGACTCAGGTTACCCCATTGCTGAGATTGCATGGAAATATGTTCACGGGAAGTCTCTGGTCAGACCTGAGGAGGTCAAGAATCTAACAACACAAATGCGAAAATTGCATGATTTGTACATGGTGGCCGCAAGGGAAGGGAAAATCAGTCTCATGGCGAGAGTTAAGGAAGAGCACTACTTCCAAGAATACGGTGTGTATATTGATTTTCCCGAACTTTTTTAGTTATACAATCAAGACGCCCTCGACAAATCTCTCGTCAGTTTGCTATTGTCTGTAAGTGATTTATTTATGTAATGGTGTAGTACGGGACTACTAGGGTGGCCCGATCTTCACGGATTGACGGCGGGTGTGGACGAACGCACGCAAGAACACGAGGAACACGAAGAACACACGAAGAACGCCCCGAACACAAGAACACACACACGATACAAGAACCGTTTCCCTTACCGGTCGGTCCAACCGGCCCAATAGAATCCACACGAAGGTGGGAGATCGGCAAGTAGATACAAGAAGGGATCTTGGACGGTTGTTTCTCCAACGGTCAACCGAACCGCTCCAATAAAGTCACCCGAAGATGAAAGATTGGCAAGTAGTCAAACTACAAGTAGAGGTCTTGAATCCACAAGGGGATCTTCTCCACAAGGGGAGGAACCATCCCCACAAGGGGAGGAAGGAGACCGTCTTGAGGTGGGGAGCACAGCTCTACTCTAATCTCAAAACATCGTCTATCCCTAACCCTAGGCAGAGGAGGGGTATTTATAGTCTAGACCCAAAGGGGGTAGGTGGGAAAGGGATACAAGGGTCAACAACCCTAATTCTGCACGCAGGCAGCAGTAGTACCGTTGGGGGCAGCGGTAGTACCGTTCCTTGTCAGGTGGCGGGTACCGCTGCGCCAGCGGTAGTACCGGCAAGCTCTCAAGAATAATATTGAAGTTCTCCAGCGGTAGTACGAGGCAGGTACCGGCAGGTACCGCTGGTGATCCAGAGAGCATTTGGTGCGGCACGGTAGTGGTGGCGGTAGCACCAGCGGTAGTACCGCTCCTGGGACTAAGCGGTAGTACCGCTCGGAGGGCGGTAGTACCGCTGTAGAAGTTGCGGCTTCTCTTCCTTCTTCTCTTCCAAGCGACCGTCTTGTCCGGCTCGCTTCCTCTCGCGCCTTGTCCATCTTCCCGTGGTCTTGTACCCGTGGTGACACACCTAGCAATGCAATGGGAACAATGGTCAAGTAGTATACCGTCCAAAGGTGACATATAGTGACTCATATAGTGGAAGGAGTTCACCTTTGAGGTACATTGTGACTTGTGGTATGTTGGAGTGCTTGACATGGTGATGGTCCTAGGTTGCACTACATCATGTAATTTAAGTCTTCACCTCGTTCATTGCCTGTAATTATCCTCACGATATTCTTTTGTACGCTATTATGCAGAATGAAGATTCTCGAATGCAAAAAGGAAGGAATCTGGGATATTGGGTTCATTGACCCGGATAAAGTTCATGAAGTCACCGTAGAAATGTGTGCCAAGGACACAGAGGCACTTTTGCTAAGGTTTTTAAAGCGACAACGTACCAAAAAAGAAATACTTTTTCCTTACAACTTCAAGTGAGTGTTACTGTCTTGTACACATCCTATTTTGCTTACCCGATGTTAAGTGTAATTGATGAGTTATGCATGACTGCGTATATTATATGATCCAGAAGTAATTTCAATCTCACTATATCGGCCTCTTTCGTTCATTTTCTGATATAAAGTAATTAATAACTCCTTTATTCATTTTCTTTGTCGGGCTGGGTTTGGAAACGGTTCAGGCAGGAAGAACCCGGTGTATGGAAAGAGAAGCTAGATTTTTGTCTGAACAAGGTAAGTAGTATTACCTAGGTCCGCGCATCTCTTTAATTCTAGTTTTAATATAGTTATCATGCTTGATTATTATTTGATTGAATTCTATTCTCGTATAGTGGTACCTCGAACAGCCATAGGGGACTAATTTATGTGCATACTACGTTTGCGAGTACATTCATATGAGGACCAATGAGAGATTCAATAATCAAAGAAATAAAGATGTACGTAAATATTATTCACAATTTTATTTTGTTACCAGCAATTGTGTTGAGTTTCATTCATAATTGTTTTGATCTCCTTCTTTTACAGTTGCGGAGGAAGCGGAACGCGCTCCTACCAAAGGTTCGCGTAAAAGCAATTGCGGAGAAATTGGCGGAATTTCTCCTAACGGAGATCATACCTGAAACCGGAGAATACCACTATAGCGAATAATATGCCTCCATGTACTAGCTAGTGATCTCCATATGTAATTAAGTAGATATATATACAAAATTGTATGTGTTATGTATATGCACTGACGTGATCTTCATGTAGTACTTGATGTATACGAAAACTTGTTTTTGGCGCATCGACGTAATCTCCGTACACCCCTCCTAAACACAAAATCAGAAACACTAAACCCCTCCTAAACCCTAAACCCACCCTAAAAAATAATCGAAAAGAAAACAAAAATGCACATACCTTTAGTCCCGATTCGTGTTACGAACCGGGACTAAAGATCTCTAGCCACGCGCGCTCTGCGCGGCCACGTGGGAGGGCCTTGGCGAACCGGGACTAAAGCTCTTTACGAACCGGACTAAATCCCTGTTTTCCACTAGTTTGATCGGCACCTGTGCATAAGGCTGCCAACTACAAGAATGCAGAGCCGGCCAACGATCCATGCTGTGATTGTTCCCCAATTATCCACGTTGGTAAAGCTGTTCTTTGCATGCAATTAAATTATTTTATTCTTCCAGATCACACGTTGAAAAATCAGACGAGAGGAATAGCTACCGATTGATGGATAAAAATCTGTACCCTACGTGCACTTCCTCCCGCCACTCGATCTGCATGGCTGGGCGCAGGGCGCTGCTACAAGAGTAGTCTCCAATGGGCGAGGTATGAACGACTGAACGTCCTTCGATTCACTCTTGGCAAGCTTGCAGCAAAGCATTAATTAATGCAGTCAACTGTTTCTTTTTCTTCTTCAATGGACCTTGAATTTAGTGTCTACAATTTTTCATGCGGGCTTATGGACCCTTGATTCAATTTGTTTCATCTATATCATCTATCATTTCAATATTCCTGCAGATAAAGAATTTTGCTTTTCATATGGATCAGCCATCGGCCTATGCATTGTTTGTCTCACATTCTCTCAGTCCGTAGGTTGTATGCAAATAAGCTTGATTTCTTCTCTATGGTTTTGTAGTTTCACTTTTCTTCGTCTAGGTATGATGGTTCCAGTTTATTGCGAGAATTTTCTGTAATACTATGCTTTACCTTGGCAAATGAACGCTATATGCATAGCAGCTGTTGGGTGACTTAGATCAGTTGGACAATGTTTTCTTTGTGGGTAATCAGTTGGTCGACGTTGAAGTGGACTTCTGAAAGTTATTGGTACTTGCGCTTCTGAAAAATATTACTCCTTTCATGCTTCGTTGCTTACATGGATTATTAAAAGTATGTATATACTGCATCTGTTTGTCAGTTCTGATCTCTTATATTTATTGAGTATTTGAGTTTTCTATTCAGGTAGATAAATATGTGCAGTAAAAGCGGATAAGTAGTTCATGTACACACTATATCTTGAAACAGGTAAATTTTCTTCTATACACCGTATTGATTGTCTCCTTGATCGTAGATGACAAGGAAAAAAACTAGAAGGACATATAGTAGTTTCCAATTACCAGTTCTATTAAAATAATCATAATAACAGGCAAACTGAGCAAATTTCATTGCCTTTTCTTGTCCTTATTCCCTGGTAAATTTATATGTTAATGTGATCTACATGATTTAGTTAACGACAGAATTAACTTGGCTATCATTAAGGTATAGACATTGCTTCTCTTCAGCCCATGCACATTTTTCATGCTTTAGTATACCCTTTTTCCATCGTACTCACTAGACTCAGTGATCAGTCCGTCATCCGGAATCTGAACTCTGCATTAGTGATTTTGTAGTGGCTTACTGCCTCAGACTTACAGCATTGTCCATCATTCATAAATATTAACAGGTGATTTTGATCTTCACCACTACAATGTTGTTGAACTATTTAAAACAATTACATCTCAGTCAACTCAAGGACCATCGGAAACCAGAACTGAAGAATTTGACGGAAAGGTTTAGCTAAAACCAGCAGGTGTGTTCATGCTAATTCTGACGTTTTATACACCAGCCTAAATTGTCAGAGTGTTCACGCTCTAGACTCTGCAAGAGGTAGTAGAGCTAATTAATACATTTCTTGATGCTTTATTATCCTGACTTATAGGCAGAGCAATAGTTAATGGTAGTTTTTTCTCATATATCATAACATCAGTTGTTCGCTTATTTTTTATGTAGTTCATTTAATACAAGATTCTGTTTTTGCTCTAGCTACTTGATATAACAGTGCAAACCTTCAATACGAGGAAATAAAAATCCAAGAGAAGCGTGTGCACACATGCCATTTCAGAGGTGTGTGGTTGTATTACGGTTGTTAAGTTGAGTAGCTAGGGTCACTCACTGGGTTCTTAGCTAGGTTTTAATTTCACTTACGTTTCTAGATGCTAGCTTTAGTTTATTCACTTGCCACTAATCAATATGTTCTTTAAATCCATGCCTACCAATACCATTAGTATATACCAGGTTCTAGCTCAAAAATCTTTTTTAGGATGCGACGTTGTTTCCAAGTAAATTCATATTATTTCTTTCCTTTTTGTTTTCTAACTATTTACATGATACTGGAGTTAATCTCTTCTAAGTACTGGAATTGATTGAATGGGTTGACACTCAACCATTGAAGGAGCTATGCAGTGGTTGGTTATTTACTGGTAATATTAATTCTGTTCTGAAAAATCATTTGTTTATAAGTATCCTGTGAAGACACAAATGCGGGTCTATATGCTCTTCCGTCACATTCGTTTCCCTTTTTTTTTCCCTAACTATTACATATTTTTATTGCAACACTATATAGGTCTGTTTCCAGAATTTATCACAAACTATGAACCTTGCTCTTCAATACGTTTGTCGGAATCAATAAGTTGGAGCGCATGTTGTCCGCTTATATTAAGTATGTGAAGAATGGAAAAAATTGACCACACATTATTTGGGACAAAGAAGGAAAGACGGATAAACTTTCACAATTACATTACTCGATGTATCTCGGGATAATTACCGACTGACCACTTATTGGATTATGACTAAATTTAGTTTTGGAATGAGCTCGATTATGTGCAATAAGTTACTGGAATGGACTGATACTCCTAAAAATAGTTTGCTATTGGTTTTGTAAACATGTATAAACTTCAAAAGAGTATCATTGTACTTATCGCATCCAGGTGAAATCGTATGAAATTTATAACCTAACGGTGCTTACACAGAATAGTTGCATTGCCCAACAAATCATAACAATTGTGGTCCTATCAAAGGCCTTATGTTGTTCATTTTCCGCAAAAAATATTTTGAATTTTCAGTCAAAATGGATGTATTTTGTAGAACATGGCCATAAAGGTCCTTACAATGTAGTTTACCAGATGTGAGATGAAGGCATATGGAAATTTTATATTTTATTGTCGATTTAGTCAATAGTGACAAGTAAATCAACGTGATAACAAATGTGATCCCAACAAATGACCTATTGTGTTTTTTTTTTTGCAAAAAGACCTTGAATAATCGGTCAATATGGTTTTATTTGTAGAATATGGCCATAAAAGTCCCTTAAACGTTGTTTTGCCACTAAGATCGTTCAAAAGCTCAGAATATGACCTACATTTTAGCTTCATAAACCTTTCTAAATAGTTTGCCTAAAAACTTTCTAAATAGTTAAGCGTTTGCAATGGTTTCTATAAATAATCTTAGTTTCAACAAACACTTCGTGAGTTATAGGAACTAAAAGGCAAATAAAAACACCGCCCACGCATTTGCGTGGGCCACTTGCTAGTTAATTAAAAAATCAAAAAACTTTCTAGGTTTTTTGCTGGATACACGGCTCTTGCTCTTGGGAAGAGGATGGTTAATAGTATCGATGGGTGTGTACTTACAACGCTCACGCTGATTCATATGTAGAGTCGTGATGATAAGATAAGCATCGAATCTAGCCCGTTGTTCACATATTGATGGAAGAGATTGTTCATTTACTGCAACGAGACGACTGCCTCATTACTTAGACTAGGACCCAAAATTACGCTCCGGCCATCAGAGCGGTTCGTCCCCATCCTCTGGCGAGAAATCGCATTTTCCTACGACATCTAGATCTGTGGTACAGAGGCCCTTAACTGGATTGCATTAGCAGACTTCACTAACATTCTAGTCAACACATCTACCACCAAGTTGAAAAGATTGGGAGAGAAGGGGTCCCCCTGTCTCAGGCCTTTACGAGTAGTGAAAGAATTCCCTATAGTGTTTTTCATTTTAACTCCCAGAGAGCCACCATGAGTAGCTGATTTAATCATACTTATAAACATAGGAAATAAACCTCTTTTCTCCAGAAAATCAATAAGAAAATCGAGGCTAACTTTGTCAAAGGCTTTTTCATAATCTAGCTTAAGAACTATCCCCTTACTTTTTTCTCCTGAATAACTGAATGAATAGTTTCATGAGCAGTCACCACGCTTTCTAAGATGAATCTTCCTTTTATGAAGGCCGACTGATTAACTACGTGATGTCCCCCATGATACTAGCTAATCTATTTGTAAGTACGCTAAAAAAAAAATTACAGTTAAGAAGGCTAATCGGTCTGAATTTTTTCATGTTGCTAGCCCCTCTCTTCTTTTGGGATGAGGGTGAGAACATCAAAATTAAGCCTAAAATACCTAGCTCTCCCTTGTGAAAATCTTCAAACAAGGCCACAAGGGCTGTCTTAATTACATCCCAGATTTTTTGGTAAAAAAGGAAAGGGAGCCCATATGGGCCTGGAGCTCCATCTGAATACGAGCCAAACACTGCTTATTTTATTTCTAATTCGGTAAAAGGGGCCTCCAGCCTAGCATTCTGGGCCGGTGAGAGTTTCTCGGCATGAGCAAAGAAATGAGGCTGGATCTTGAAGCCAGATTGCTCCTATTTTCTAAAAAGATCTTTATAGAAACTAGTGGATAAATCTAGCATGTCTTTCTCATTTGTGATAGGCCCATCAGGCCCATTTAGAGAATGAACCAGCATATTCCTTCTCCTCTGATTGGCCACAACATGGAAATAAGTTGTGTTTCTATCCCCCTCTTTAATGTCTCTCTAGATTTTTGCTTCGCTTTGACCTCTTCTTTTGGCCAGAGGTTATTCATTTCTAAACAAATTTGCTTAAGCCTAGCTTGCTCAGCTGGGGATAATTCCTCACTCTCAGACTTAATGTCTAGGAGATCATAGTCCTCCATTTTTTTTCTTCAGTTTTCTCGATTATGATTCTATATTTTTACTCCACTCTTTACTTTTACTCCTAAATCTCCTAAGTTTTTACTGCCAAACATCTATGGCAGTGGTCCCATATGTTGGCAGAGGCCAGTGTTTTTCTACTAACTCCTTCAAATCATGTCTCATAAGCCACCATTTCTCAAGCATGCAAATAGCAGGTTTAGGAATGACATCACACTCAGATTCCCACAAAATGAGGGTTCCGAGCTCTAATAGACGCGAGAGGGAAAATGTTGTCAAACTCCACACACAAAACACCATATCTATGTTGGACATGATAAAATACTCTTAGTTACTGGACCAAGTGAATTTTCTATCACTAAGCTTAACCTCCAGCAAGCTCCAAATTTCCACCCAAATATTAAATTTATCACCCCATCTATATGGTCAATATTACCATTACTCTTGTCACTCTGAAATCTAACTAAATTAAAATCACCACCTATCAAGGTATACCCTTGGAAATCTTCAAAAAGACTGTGCAGTTCAGAAATAAAATCATCTTTCTTTTCTTCATAAGAAGAACCATAAACTGTGATGATCGTGACCACAATATTACGTTTTTAACTTAACAATAACAGAGACAGAAAAATCTCTAACATTCCAGTCTTTTTCTGCTTGTTCGGTGCATATTTAAAGCTCCGGCAACCGTCCAACAATTGGAGGAAGAAGAGACCAATATAAGTTACGTCGAGTCGTATCTCCTTTGAACCAGCTGTTTTCTTAGATAAATATCAGATATAAAATGCCTCGGGTGTCTTTTCTATAAAAAATTGCAGCATGATTACGAATAATGCACACCACACGTTGCCAGCAGCTGCAAATGTTGGGGACGAAAACGACGCAGAGACCCCAAGCCCAAAGTCCAAGCACGAGTAAGAGCTAAGCCAAAGCCAGGATCCAGGCCTCCAGGGAACGGAAGAAATCTGCGTTCCACTGCGACGCGACCGCCTTCTTCTCCAGTCTGCTGTGCTGCACTCCTCACCTCACACCCCGAAATTCAGATCAGCGCCGTTGCAGCAGCAGCACAGCACAGCCACACTGCCAGTGAGTGGATCCTCCCAGTGGAAGGAGGCAGCCACGCGGGGCGTCTTCCAATGGCGGCCTCCTCCTCTCCCCTCCTCTCGCCGCTGCTTCGCCACGGCGCTTCTCCCCGTCCCCCCGCTGGCGGTGCCCCCGCGGCGGCCTCCCCCTCCTCTTCCTGCCGCTGCTACGGCTATCCTCGCGGCGGCCTTCTCCTGCAACCGCCTTCTCGAATCTCCCGCCGTCGCCTAGCGGACCCTGCGGCCGCCCGTACCGTGAGCATCTCCTCTTCCCTTGAAACGCGTAACCGAATTTTTTTACTTAGTCATCGAGTCTACAATGTCGACTCTACATGGAGACCCGTCACCCGTGCCACCATTCGGGCAACCATAGCTCAATATGATCTTAGACCAATATGATGTGATCGGTGGCGCATGTTTTTTTCATCGACTCCCTCAGTTGCATACTATTTCCTCGCGATGGCGCTGATTTCCTCTACACCGTGTGCTTCGAAGGTGAGGCTTTGCGGGAACGGCGTCTATAGGTGGCCGACGGTGCTCGGGGGTCCGAGTAAACGGGGGTCGGAGAAGGCTTTATGTGCGGCTGGGACGGGTGACGATGCTGGGGATCAAGTTGGCGAGGATGGCTATCAGGAAGTCCGTGTTTCTAACGAGGCCCTCCGTGCCACAATCCGTAAGAGCAGGGAGGTGCTGGCGACGCACAGGGATCTACTTCAGCAGGTATCCCTGCTGTCCATGATTTATTTCTGAAATCAAATGCATTTCTCCATATACCATCATGCCTTATACCACACATTTCGGCTTAGATCTCTTGTTCCGGGGGTTGTTTTGTATCCTTTTGAGGGGTTGACCAATTTGCAGATTGTTATCAAACGTTTCTGTCTGAAGCTCTGACCCAGCTGATAAGATTGTAGTGAATTTTATTAATCAAGTCTAAAGCATTGTCACATGGTATGGCTTTCCTTCATATATTTGAATGGCTTTTAGGTACATATACTGGATTGATTTGTTAAAATGATAAATGCTGATATGAACTTCCCAAACTAGGTTTTATTTTAATCACTCGATCACCCATTAAGCTCCTCCGTTATAAGAATGCCAGACCTCCAAGTTAATCAGAATGGTAGACTCTTGCTGTTGCTGTGCCTTCCAGAATTTGACTTAATAATCTTTTTAGTCTGTTTTCGGACTCTGCACTGGACCACATGTGCACTCTCAGCAATGGTTTACGCATAACTGGAACAGTTAGAATTCTGGGGAATAGGGTTGTGGTGGACTGGTGGTAACAGGATCCATGTCTCCAATGAGTCAATTTGTGCCACCATCACTAGAAGGAAATAAGAACTGCTGACACACAGAATTTACCACATAAGGTGTCCATTTAACATGTTCTTGCTGTACTCAGTCTTTTGTCTGAACACATATTGGTAATGCACAATATTTTCGGAATGACCTTGCAGTGTTTTTTTTTTAACTTTTCATGCTCATCATCTGATCATTTTATGGAATTATTTGTTCTTTTAAATTATGTTTGCATGGATGGTATGCAATCACCTGTACACTATGCCAGGGGCGGACCCAAGTAGAGCCCAATGGGGGCCTTGGCCCCCACTCAAATTTGAAAAGTTCAAAAGATTTTGTTCATTTCTTCAAAAGAAAAATACTAAAAAACTAAAATTTATGTAGAAAATGCCCCCACTCTAAACTTTTGCCCCCACTTACAAAATCTTCTGGGTCCGCCTCTGCACTATGCCTGTGTTACTGTTTATCTACTTCATTAAAACCACACTATTGGAAGTTCATTCATCTATCTCTATTATATTTTTGAACCATTATGGTTTGAAATTTAATGTGCGGCCAACTTATTTAGATATCAGAAAAGAAGAAGCTCATCTCTATTATTGAGGCCAGTTCCATCCATAATGAGCAAGATCCATTGAGTGGCAGTTCCTTTTCACACTCGGATGCAGTTTCAGAGGGTGAAGAGATTGGCTATGACCTTCAGATGTACCTTGACAGGCGTTCGCAAAATTCAGAAGTCCGTTCAACTCATGGTGAATCTGTTAGTGGACAGCATGAATACTATGGAAGTTTAGAAGGCAAACTTTCTAACACTGATGTCAATGGATCATCTGTCAAGGTCAGCTATGATCACTATCTGTATGACACTTTCTGTAGTGCTGCTCCGAATGTATATGAAACACAATATGTTAATGGTATGAAGCAGGATTACGTGGCACAACGGAGTCAAATAAGTGAAGAACAACACTCAGTTACTGAGGGAATAAATGACAACTCGTCCTCTTCGGCCAGCGTAGATGTTATGAATATCATATTGGTAGCTGCGGAATGTGCTCCTTGGTCAAAAACAGGCAAGAACAATTTGACAGAACTTCAGTTTTCGAAACGAAATTATTTCTAAAGTTGCAGATTCAAACTCAGCACCTCTACGATACAGAACTAGAGAATGTGTAGACTAACCATCAAAAATATTACACCCCTTGGTTACATTTCTGGAATTAAATATCTCTAAGGGTGTATAATATCCTTCTTTCTAAAATTCTTCTGATTTACATATTGGAGGTTATGTATTTTATGCTAGTTTCCCACTTTGATATTTTCATAAGCATTACCTATTCAAGTCATATGTTTGTCCTGACACATCCGTAATAACTAGTAACAGCTATAAACAAAAAAGAATAAGATAGAGAGAGAGGGTGTGCATTTGTGCATTTAGAATGTTTTCCATGTGCGCATGCACACTATTTTACCCTATTGCTCATCAGCACACTGCTGCAGTGATACCTAAGGGAAAAGAAGGAAGCACACATACATGCATGCACGCACACACGACCTGTTTCTAGTGGATCACTATATAATCTTCTATTACTCTCAGGGCCTACCTACAGTGCCCCCAAACACTACAGAATTATAAGCAAGGTTGGCCACTTTCTGTCTGGCTATGTGATCTTAGAAGGATTCCTCCCTGCTTAGTAAGCCATGCAAGCCTGATTCTTCAAGGACCATGGTAGGACATGTATTCACCATGAGAATGAACTTGTTTATCATACAATGTTTAGAAGACTCAGTGATCCCACCAACCCCTTTTCCCCTCTTCTTAAATAATGAATGAATGCGATATTGATTCCAGTCACTCAGATGATTGAGGACAGCATTTGCTTGGCACTGTCCTCATAGTCGAGCTACAGGAACACATTACTGCTACATCCTACATACTACTTAAACTACAAAAATACATAATCAACTCAAGTAGTTGAATTGAAGCTCCGTTTGGGTGTGCTAAGCTGTGCAATAAGTCAATTATGGAGAGCATTTGACATATATGGCAAAATCCATTGATGTGATTCTAAAGGCGGCTTCCGGTTATTTAATAATCCCCCAAAAACAAGTTTAGGGATCTTATGAAAATCCACCACTCTCAGGTGGAGTTTGGCATCCATTCCGAGCCATGGTTCCCCATTCATCTGTTGAGCTCCTATGCATGCTTACTGCTCTTGTCAGATTTTATTTGAAGAAGTGATTAACAAGTTAAATGGTCCATCCATAGCTTTTGTGAAATTCTGTAAAGGCTTATGAGGCTTTGATGTAAATATCTAAAATAAAGGTCTTCCTTTGCAGAAAAGAATGTGGGGTCAGTGTCTGCCAATTATTAGTAGTGCTTGTTTTTCGTATACTTCCAGAGTTCGTGCATAAGCTCTGCGCGCCTTATCATTAAGCTGAAAATCAGTTTGGTAATTAAAAGAGTGAGCATAATTTTTATCGTTGTATAATAAGTACACATTGCTGTACATGATCTCAAGCCTGAAGACACCACCCATTTTCGTTTTTACTGGCTTACTCAGGGAGCAATAATCATGTTTCTAATCTCCTGCAGGTGGACTTGGTGATGTTGCTGGGGCTTTGCCAAAGGCTTTGTCCAAGAGAGGTCATCGTGTCATGGTATATTTTCTATAAGCCGTCTTGTCATGATGTTGTAAATACAGATTTAATTAAGCTGCCGCAAGTCAGCATGGAAGAGAAGCAGATGTTATTAACGTAATGAAGCAGCATATTAATCCTGTAGATGACCTAAAACTGAATATTATGTCACCCACGGTATAGGCGGACCTTTCTTTTTTCGAATTAAGGACTTCTCCACTCCCGATTTTGTTTCACAATGAAACAATAAGACAGCATCCCAGCGAGTAACAAGATACAAGGTCGATGTCACCATGTCAGACTCCCAGAACGTCACCGCGACCGAAACCAGAGCACAGTATATCCACCCACTAAAGCCTTACCTCCCACAAACATCTTGCAAAACTAAACTAGACAAACTACAGAAGCAGACCAAAACAAAAAAGGCAAAAAACATGAATGAAATTTCACGCTAGCATCCTGGGATCAGCAGAATGGACCATTCTTTTCAGCAGTGCCTTTAGTAACTTGTTTACATGTTTATATTTTACAGGCAGTAGTACCAATGTATGGAAACTATGAAGAACCTCAACAAATAGGTGAACCAAAGAGATACCAGATCGCAGGGCAGGTGCTTTCCCCTCTTGCCTCATAGTAGCTTTAACTTGTGACTGTAGTAGTTCCTTCTGAAATATATGTTCTGTCTACAGGACATGGAGGTAAAATATCATCATGCATACATAGATGGCGTGGATTTTGTATTCATTGACAATCCTATCTTCCACAATGTTGAGAGTGAAATTTATGGTGGAGACCGAACAGTAAGTAATGTAATGTTCTGCTCACTGGACTACATTGCATATTCCTAGATATCAAGAGCTGAGATGATATTTATGTTGCAGTAGCCAGTTGTCTATTTCTCTTTGCCTATCTGGGTTCTTATGATGAAACAAACAGACCAATTTCTATTTGCAGGATATCTTGAAACGAATGGTTTTGTTGTGCAAAGCTGCTGTAGAGGTAAATTTTCTCGTAATTAGAACATTTCTCTCTTCATGAAGAGCCACTACATAAGAACCAAGGCTTAACATGTCTGGTTTCACAACAAAAAAATCTACTGCTATAGAATAGCAACTATAGTAACATGACATGCCTTTGTTTTCCCCTGGTTTTTGATGATTGATATCTATCTATCTTCCTCAATAACACTTATAAAGAATATGACATTGATCTAGGCTCCATGGTGTGTTCCATGTGGTGGTTTCTGCTACGGTGATGGAAATCTTGTGTTCATTGCAAATGATTGGCACACTGCATTACTGCCTGTTTATTTGAAGGCTTATTATCGTGATAATGGTTTCATGATATATGCCCGGTCTGTCCTTGCGATACACAATATAGCACATCAGGTGAGTTTGTTTCTCCTTGATCTTACCTTTTTGTCTGATATGTATTTATCCCACTTTCTTGCTAAGTATTCCATGGATTTTACACGGAACAGTTGATGGAAATTTTAATTAGTAATCCATGCTATAGAAAGAATCTTCCAGGGTAAACATTCACATACTACTTAGCGACGAAAAGAAACTTGATTTAACTCTGATGCATCATTACTGACGGAACACCATGCCATATATCTGAAATTTTGAAGATAAAACATGCAAACAATGTCATGAAAATGACTCTGGTTACAGGAATGCCATTATGGGCTTCAGTTTTGCAGATTCACAGACAAAATATACATATTTATTTAATAATGGTAAGAGCACAAGAAAAGTCACTTGTGCAGCAAAATATGTACATCCAATCCTCACAAGGACCCAGAAAAGACTGTTTTACAGGAGAGCGCAGAAGTATTAGTTAGTGTGCATTGTCTTCATAGAAGTATTTCCTTGATGACACACAACAGTATCAGTTAGCTTATGTTGTCATTGTAATTGCTTCTGTTTCCTGCCTTTTGTACTTCGATAGTGTAAATTTGTAATCCCATATATGAATTTAATTCAGCATCCTCCACTGTTTGTTTTTCTTGCTTCAGTGTAACGATTGTTTTCTATCAATATATTATCCATTCCTATGAGTTAACTTAATTTCTGTTCCAGGGTCGTGGGTCCTTAGACGATTTCAGTTACCTTGATTTGCCCAGCAACTACATGGACCTTTTCAAACATCATGATCCATTTGGAGGTGATCATCTAAACATTTTTGCAGCTGGAATTAAAGCTGCCGACCGCTTACTTACTGTTAGTCATGGTTATGCATGGGAGCTCAAAACACCTGAAGGTGGTTGGGGCCTTCATGGGATCATTGGTGAAAGTGACTGGAAGTTTCAAGGCATTGTAAATGGTATCGATACCACTGATTGGAACCCTAGATCTGATGTCCACCTAAAATGTGATGGATACGCCAACTATTCTCTAGAAACTGTTCAAACAGGTAAAGCACAATGTAAGGCAGCATTGCAGAAAGAACTTGGCCTCCCGGTTCGTGGTGATGTTCCTGTTATTGCTTTCATCGGACGGCTGGATAATCAAAAAGGTGTAGACCTGATAGCAGAAGCAATGCCATGGATAGCTGGTCAAGATGTACAGGTAATTCTGCTGGGTACTGGAAGGCATGACCTTGAAGATACATTGAGGAGGCTTGAAAGTCAGCATTACGACAGAGTTAGGGGGTGGGTTGGTTTCTCTGTCCGGTTGGCTCATCGTATGACCGCAGGCGCTGATATACTATTGATGCCATCAAGGTTCGAGCCATGTGGGCTGAATCAGCTCTATGCAATGATGTATGGGACTGTGCCTGTAGTGCATGCAGTCGGTGGTCTACGAGACACCGTCCAGCAATATAATCCGTATGAGGAGGTTGGACTTGGTTGGACTTTTGAAAATGCGGAGGCAAACAGAATGATTGATGCGCTGGGGCACTGCCTGAATACGTACAGAAACTACAAGGCTAGTTGGGAGGGACTCCAAAGGAGAGGGATGATGCAAGATTTAAGTTGGGACACTGCTGCTAAACGCTATGAGGAGGTTCTTGTTGCTGCCAAGTATCAGTGGTGACTGGTCACTGAATCCGCGAACCCACTTAGGGTTGTCATTCACAGAGACTGGAAGGCTGTCTGCTTGCCCAATATCCCAAGTTGACAATGTTGGTGTAGATTGGGAAACGAAATCTTTCTTGTCAGCGCTCAGATCACTCTCTCAACAAGGCACACTGCGAGCCTACGTTCTCGGCGGAAGTTTTCGAAGAGGTCACATGGAAGATTCAGATATTTTTGAAGAAAATGATTCAGCGGCAAAAAACATTTATTTAGGAAGTGGCCTCTAGTTTCATGGGACGAGCTGAGTTTGACTGTTTTAGCGCAGCAGGGTACCAGCTAGCTCTGAAAATCGTTGCTTCATTTATTTATTGGATAGTTGGTTTGGCCTCCATCTAGGATTTTTGACGTTCGTTTCATGTCAAGTAGATAGATAAGATAATTAGCATTTACCCCAGTTTGTTCAGATGAAGAGTCCCGGTGGGCGTTTCCATGTAATTATTGTATTTCTTAATAAGATGAGGTGCTTATGCTCGCTTGCCACCGTTCATTATACCATGCTTGAGTTGGGTTGGTTGTAGCGTGAGGCTTGGTCATTGCCCACTGGGGCAATGCAGGTTTGGGTGAAATATCAGGCCATGCATGGTCACCTGAGGTCGTGCGTGTTGCCAAGCCCGTAGGAGATGCTGTGAGTACGAGGAAGGTGGTGGTCCTGGACGAGAGACAAGGTATCGCCATTGAGTTCTCCTAACTTCATTCCTCGCGAAAAGGGATTCTTCCTCCTCCTGTTTCAGGACACGACAACTCCCACGACCCCACCGTGTATAAATGGGCATACGCTCCATAGCCTTTCCAATCAGGTTCTCAGCTAGCCAAGCCACTACTACTGCCCTGTCCATCTGAACAGTAAGCAGCAGCGCTCCTCCTGATCAACCGAGACACCACCATGGATGCCACCACCGCCCGCGCGTACGAGGACTTCGTGCCTCCTCACAACATGGTCACCGAGCCGGCGACCCACACCCTCAGCGTCGACCTCTCCGCCGCAGGTACGCCATACCTTCCTCTTATTTTGCTCACGATTATCAACATGGAATTTATTTCATACGTGTACCGCCTTGATGCAGGGTACAAGAAGGAGCACATCAGGGTGCAGCTGGTCCGCAGCCACGGGCTGGTGGTCGTGCGCGGCGAGCGCGCCGTCGCAGGCAACCGCTGGAGCCGCTTCCGGCTGAAGTTCAGGGTGCCCGACGGCTGCGACGTCAAGGGCATCCACGCCAAGTTCGAGGGAGGCGTCGTGCGGGTCACCATGCCAGGGATCAAGACCGGGCCTGCAGCCACGGTCGGCGGCAAGCTGCCGGATCCCATGGTAGCGGAGACGGACGCTACCGGCGTTCGAGAAGCACGAGGAGGAGACAAGGAAGACGAGAGCGTGCAGAAACAGCGGGACGAGGAGCGTGCGGTCAAAGACGGTGGTGGTCGCATTGACCATGGTATCGCTGCGCCGGCGTCAGGCCGCGGCTACAGCTACCTCCCGGAACGTAGAAAGCTCGTGACCACCGTGGTCGGCGCGGTGCTCGTCCTGCTTAGCCTTGGCATCTATGTCAGGTACAGCTTCGGGCCATGAGCTGAGACAGTGCAGCGTATCTGCATGGTGTTGGCTCCTCGACGTCAGAGCAGGGAGCAGCGATGAGCCTAAAAATGCCAATTACAAAATGGCGACATGGCTAACCGATGTGCAAGTGCGATAGCAGTTCCAAGCAGTGCTAAGAATTGACTGTATCGTAAAGTACTGCAGATGCTAAAGATACCAAAATATACGCCTTTAATTCATATAAGGAGATTACTGCAAATCCTCTGATCTTTCTCTCGTGTAAATCAAATCCTAAACCAGAATGAGCTAATGATATGGTGCAAGACAAACTTACATGAGCTGACTGCAATCCATATACTTGCAAACAGAAAAAAATGCTTGAAGGTTTTAAGTGGAGTTCATAAGCAAAAACCTGAATTATTTTATGTATCACAAAAAACCTAACGGGAGGACGGACGGCCCATTCCTTTCGATGTTCCTGGTTCTCGCAATGACGAAAGCCCGCATTTCTTCCTCCGACGCGATGACGTTCCCCCGGCAGCGATCTCGAACTGGGCGGGCTATCCTTGTCGTCGTCGGCGTCGATTTCTCCACGTTGCCACGCCTCAGTAGCTTGGAGATCTCACGCAGGTAGCTGCCCACACCGCTGCCCTTCGCTTCCTCGTGCTTCCTCGGCGATCGTGCCCCGGTGCTATCCCGACCCCGCGGCAGTTTGCTGCCGAAGCACGGCGACTGATGGGACGTCTTGAAGCCGAGCCGGTCTCCGGTGGAGGAGGAGGAAATTGTGGAGGCGGGGCTAGAGGAGCCCGACACGGATGCCTTGGCGGCCGGCCGGCTCTGACGCTGTCGCCTCGGCTGCTCGGCGGCAATCGCGTCGCCCTTGGGTGCCGCAGCCCTCGACGTCGCCTCCTTCCGCTTGCTGCCGCGTGCGCCGAAGCATCGCGGCGAGGCGGAGCGGCCGCGCTGCAGAGACGTCGCCTCGAAGTCGAAGCCGACTCTGTCGCCGAGCGAGCAGGTCGAGGACGTCCTGGAGGACGCCGAAGGGGAGGAGCCTGCCGTCGACACCTGCCCGCCCACGCTCGATGCCCGCGGCGACGACGAGTGTCCGTGCTCGTGGTCGACGGCCGCCGACGTGGTTAGCGCCATCGTTGCGCACATGGCGCCGGGGAGCAGCCACGCAGCGGCGAGCTGGATCTGCATTGCGCGTGCGTCGGAATTGGGAAGGACGGAAGAGTCGGTGGCACCGTCTTATGTTGCTATACGCACGGTGACAGATTGAGCGTGACACTGCGGCAATTACGGCTGCACGCGTGCGTCTTCCCCGAAATGCCATGCCATCCGACCTTTGCCAAAATCTACGGCTAATTTCTTGTGATCTTACTTCCATGTTAAGTTACTTGCGGGTCGGTTGATTGATTGGATGAACGTTCATACATTTTACAAAGACGCTATTGACTATCGAGTGATAAAGGAGTTTTTTTTTAAAAGAAAAAGTTTATCGCTTATCGATTCACTCCATAAGTCTTTTTTGCGAAACACAGTACAACGCAGATGCTCACATACACGTGCACACACTCACCCCAATGAACGCACGCACGCACGCCCTACCCCTATGAGCACCTCCGAAAAGTCACCACAGAGAACGTCGCCTCCCACTGAAGAATATTCCGCCTAAATGAGAAACAGCAGTGTCAAACTTGGGGTTTGAACTCTGCTGGTTTAGGGATACAACCACCCTTCTAACCATCTTGCCACGTGCAAATTCTTGATTCACTCCATAAAGCGATACATATACGCTTTATAAAAACCGCGTGGTAGATCAAATCTATCACAGTCCATCAACCACGATTGGGGATTCCGTCACGTCGTGGTAGAAGAAGTGGTACCAGAGACAGTGCAGCGTATCTGCATGGTGTGGGCTTCTCGACGTGAGAGCAGGCGAGCAGCGTTGAGACTAAATGTGAATTAACTAATTGACAACATGGCTAACCGATGTGCAAGTGTGGTACCAGAATGTACACCTTCTATGATTTCATATAAGCATGATTACTTTTTTTTATAAAGGGCTTTATTATAAAGATTTTTATTATTATAAAAGACTTTATTATTTACTAGGTAATATGCCCGTGCGTTGCAACGGGTGACAAAAATACACGTTGTGGCTGAATTTCCTACTTCGCGAAGGATCGTGAAGGAAGAGGTTAAGGAGTAAAGTAAGCTACCTATGCGTTGGAACGGATGTACTCCCTCAATTCATAAAACGATGTCTCAACGTAGACCAAGTTTGCATGTATTTAGACATAATTTAGTATGTAGATACATGTAAATTTGAAATAGGTTGAGACATCCTTTTATTAACGGAGGGAGTAAAAAAATCCATGTTGCAGAGTTCTCCCTACTTCACGAAGAAATAAGTCAAGCAGTAGAGTAAGTCCAAAAGGGATTTTAATACGAAATCCATTTATAACATGATTTTGTTTTCAGGGGTGAGGGATGTGGAAATTATGGACTTGTGGAAGTCTTATATGCCTTTGAAAAATAAAATCTTTGTTTGGATGTGTGTATGGGGGCGAATACAAGTGAAGGTTGAGTTAGCTAAAAAGGGGTGGCCGGGTGGAATTGGGTGTAACTTGTGTGGGGAAGCAGAAACTATGACCCATCTTCTCTTTGGATGTCCTATTTCTCATTTTGGATGGTGGGTGGTTAGGGAAGCTTTGGGTTGGAGGCAAACTCCAAGTAATGTGTCAGATTTTGCGGACTGTGGCATTGGGTTACCTGGGCGCAAGGTTAATTTGGTTGGGTGGCCGATTTTTGGGGCCTTGGCTTGGTCAATTTGGACGTCCAGGAATGATCTTGTTTTTTAGGGCAAATTTGTATCTTCTCCTTTGCAGGTCGTCTACAGGATGGTGTATTTACTCTCGCAATGGATGCTGCTGGTGCCGCAGAAACTCAAGGATGAAGCACAGGCGGCCCGCGACAAGATCAAGCATAAAGCTAGAGAGCTGCAAATTATCTGCGGAAGTCGCCAGGGAATTGGTTGATGCTCGTTTTTCTGTAGCCTCCTTTGTGTTGTGCTGGTGTCTTTGAGTTGTATGAGTACTTTGCTGTATTGTGTACGCTTGCTGATCTTTGTACGGCTAGGAGGTGGGGCTTTTAGCCTTTTGGTCTGTCTGGTGGTTTTAGGTGGTGTTTCCTTTGCTTTCGGTTAAGTATGTAAGGTTTGGGGTCACTCCCAATAACCTCTGTGAGCTTTCTATATAAAAGCTGGGCCGTGAGGCCTTTTCTCTCAAGCAGTAGAGTAAGCAGGGCAGAGGATAAATCATCCGCTGCAACTCATACAATGCCGAAGCCTTCTCGGACAAATTTTCATCCTAGAGACATAGACATGACATGAACCGCTGGTTGACACTAAATCAAGCATTTCAAATTTAAGAGTATCTATTTCGGAGACAAAGATTTGGCATATACACGTGATTTTTCTCACTGAATATTTAACTTGTAATGTGCACAGATTAACATATACTGCTAATCAGAGATATTACAAAAACATTAAGTGCATGCTAGTGTGGGCATCGGTTCAAATGTAAATGTTTCTTGAGCATACACAACTCACAAGGATGCACACATCTATTTTTCCCCCTTGGTGAGAAAGCTCATCGGGGCAGTCCAGAATCCTAATGCAATAGACATTCCTACCTCTCTTCACGCTTCCATTACTCCCGCTCTTCCTTGCTGCCTCCAGCATGCTGGCGGGCTGGACAACGAGGTTGACCGAATACTCACAAGCATCACTGAAGAGCCCCATGGCCACTCCGTGGTTCCCGAAGCTACTCTCCATGGCGCTGGTCGCTTGTTCCTCAAAAATTATCATGGCATTTCGTGAAGTGTCTTGTATGCAGCATTAGTCTGACATGGGAATAGATTTTATAATGAATTCACCTAGTTATAAAAAATCAGGAGTGACATCTAAACAACTAAGTTGACACATGTACAACCAAATTCTGGCATTCTACGGATGACCCAAAGAAAATTAAGTGGGGTGTGTATATCTTGGGTTCTCCTTAGTAGAACTGCGCACTGGAATGTGTTGAACTATCCAAATACTCATCTAGCAATCCCCGTATGGGAGTCTTGCACAGGTAAATATTAGGAGTAGTAGAGATTCTACGATGAACATGATTCTACAAGGCACGGAAACAAAAACTGAGTGAAGTCAATAGTCCTACATATATGTTTAGGTTATACTGTGTTATCCATTACATTTGCCAGCACAAGTTTAACCTATCCTTCTTTATCATTACACAAAATGCTAATCTAAAAATATCTGGACAAGTGCTCTCTTACATCAACACTTCTCTTAAGATTTGAACACCGTCCAATTTTCTTCCACCACTAAGAACTCAATTCTTCTTCAGAAGGTTTTCAGCTGCAGAGTCACAATTAGAGCAACGATTAGTACAAACTAGGTAAATTTGCGCGGCGATGCCGCGTGTGTGGGTAGAATTCAAATTTGGAAATGCGGGCATTTAATTTTGTTGAATATTTGGAAATTAATGAAATAGAAAGAGTGTTTACGTCTAAAAGGTTGTTCAGATTTTGAGAATTGTTCAAAACGGGAAGGTATTTAGATTTGAGTTGTTTTTACGTTTGTGAAATGTGTAGGTTCGAAAGGCATCTAAAATATTGAAATATGCTGATTTATACGTCTCGGATATATAGTTTACGTTTAAAAGGTTGTCTAGATTTGGAGAGTTATTCAAATTGGTAAGTTATGTAGATTTTATTTGAAAGGCATCTAAAAGCGCGTCGTCACGTCGCGCCTTTAGTGAGAAAGAGTAGTGATTTTTTTTTTGGTAGAAGTTAAATTATTTTGGAAGTAAATCTATATGCAACAACAAAAATGCATTTAATTACTGAAAAGGAGTGAGAAAGAGTAGTGATATTTTTGGTAGAAGTTAAATTATGTTGGAAGCAAATCTATATGCAATAACAATGATGCATTTAAGTGTAGAACATAAAAACATGAATCTTTGCAACATAAACAAAATCAAAGTGTACATAATGTTTTTTTTTGGCGTATTTTTTGCGTAAAAAATATGGAAATTCGTTAAATCTGATTTTTTTTTTGATATACTGTTTACATTGTTCTAACCTGTCGGCGAAAAAATCATTGTTCATTACAATTAATGCAGCTAGTGTAGCATTGTTGGAGCCGGATTAGAAAGAGCTACCAAATTCAGACTTTTCGTGATAAAGTTCAGTAATAGCTTTCACCTCCGCATTAAACTGTTGAAGCTTTAAGCTATTATTATTTGTAGCTAGTTTTGTATATACTACCGAGTATTGGTTATGCAACGAAAAAAGAATAGTGGTTTATATAAACTGTAGATGAATATTCAGAGTATTGTGGAGGGTGTTGGATTGAAGGAGGCAGGAGGTAGGTGAGGTCTCTTCATCAAGTTGAAGAAAAAAGTATGCTAGTGAATTGCAAGTAATTTCATATAACAATTGATGGATGTTTAGACATGGTTACGAATTAATTCCGCAATCGTTGGGACTGGAAATGTTGAATTTTGCTGGAATTTGTCGTGCGGAGTATATTCAAATATCTAGCGTTTTGAGTTGCCAAATTCTTTTTTTTCATTAATATTCAATTTATGGCCATAATAAGTGGAAATGCATATTTATTCCATCATATATTTAGAGGAAGTGTACTTGGATTTTATTAAAATATTTACCAAATTGGGTATTTAAATATGTTTGTTGTTTGACACAAACAGCTAACATTTATTTTTCCGACCGTTTGGATATTACTTGAAAACATTTTTTTTTCATAAGTAGCTGACATTTAATTTTCTGATCATTTTTGATATGTTGCTACTCGAAAACATTTTTTTCCCATAAATAGCTAACATTTAATTTGTTTGACCATTTTGATGTATTGTGCATATTTTTCTGTTGGGTAAATATAAAATTGTTGATTTTTTGTATATTTTTTTTGTTGTACGGAGATTTAAGTAAATATGGTTAAAATTTGTTAAATATGCATGAAGTTGATATAAGTAGACATATTACATTTTTTTTTTGCATATTTTGGTATATTAATTATATTTTTCTGATTTTAAATAAATTAGTTATGAATTTTCAACGTTTAAATCAAATTATGGACGTCATCAATGGCCACCGTCCTCTTCTCTCCGTGCGGCGGCGTCGACCATGGCGGCGTCGACTGAGGGCGAGAGGGGCGTCGCGGCGTAGCGCGTTCGACGCGGCGCGTCACGGGAAGACGAAGGGTGGCGGCGCTGGCCGAGGCGACGTCTGGTGGCGGAGAATCGTGGCGCGGCGGCGGCGGACGGACACGGAGAAGAGGGCCAGGGCCTCGCCGCGGGCGCCTCCGAGCTTCCCAGCCCGCGATCTTAGGCGAAGACAGAGAGGGAGGCGAGGCCGTGCCGCGCGTGGTGTTCGATTTGAACGGGAGGGCGTATAGCGGCGGGACGGCGCGGCGGCGACGGCGACAGCTCCGGCCACGCGCGGGGAAGGAGAGAGAGGAGAGGGTCGAGTTCTGCGTTTTTTTCATGAAAGTCCCTGTGTTTTCGCAAAATTACGGATAGGTCCCTCCTACGGCTGGAACGTCAGATCCGCGATGGACTGCGGGTTAATTTGTGGAAACAGCGAGGTTTTTTTTTGCAAAAACATCACGGGCGTGCGCTGCGAGCCGTTGGATCGGCAGCGGACGTCCTGGATCGCGCTAATGTACTACTGTAGCGGGGCACAGTGTTAGCTACAGTAGTACAGTAGCGCGGAGCGCTCTCAGGCCGCGATTTTGCTCCAACTTAATATATAGAGGTAATGCCAGCTGTAGTGTATACAGGGCAGCCAACTTCCTAAGAGATCATAATATTAGTGTCCGTGAACAATCCCTATAGTTAACTAAAGTAATATTCATGGAAAACAAAGTTGCTAAAATTGAGACGGTATGCAAAAAAAGTCCTTCACAGAATCAAGAGAACTGACAAATGACAATATATACTTGACAATAAAACTCTTCATCTTTGCTCCTCTATCCATGTTCCTATCAACTAATTAATGTTACAGCATAACGTAGAAGAATTGTAAAAGGGAGGGAAATTTACCAGGTTTCCGCTGTTTAGAGGAAGAAGTGACCAAATCATTAACTTTCTTTTCAGGACGTGCAGCCTGAGATGATCTTCTAGCTTATCTACTGGTTTTCTCATTAACATGCTTGACAATTGCATTTCTTGTGGGGCCTATTTCTTCTTGTCGGCATCAATCCTTCAATAAAGAAGAATTCTTGTCCAGAGCTGAATCGTATACAAGAACAGGAATACCAACCCCTTCAAAGTAACGCCCAGAGTGCAGTCAATGAGCTAAGTCTAGCAACGAACCTCACCGGGCTTGAATGGCCTAGCCCGGACAGATTACAGGACGCATCACCTATATGTGAATCCCATCATATACCCATCCGAAGACAGCGCCATCATCCGTACCTGTGCTGAGAATTTAGGCAATTGTTCGATTAAATTAATCCAATAATAAATCATGAACATGACGTGAGCAGTGCTAATGACATACTGAAATTCTATGATAAAATCATGTACTAGACAAATATTAGATACATCTACACAAATAGTTAGTACGGCAAACATGCAAGTAATCAGGAGAGGGATAAACATGTACCCTCCAGTAGGCCAGTTGGCCGCAGCAGCGGAGGCGTTAGCCTCGTCGACGATCCTCTTGTCAGCAGCAGGCTTCTCGATGTCGGCGTCGGTGGCCATGACGAAGAGGAAGGCGGCGCAGACGTAGTTGATGCAGATGTAGTTGAAGCAGATGAAGTAGAGCGAGCAGTCGCGTAGGAGACGCTTCCCAAAAATCTAATCGCCACTCTCCCGTACAGGATCTAGAGAGGCGGAGTTTCGGAGGCCTGCTCTCCCGTCAGCCATGTACGCGGTGGACGGGATGGGATCAGCGATGGCAGCAACAGCGGGAGGAACGACGATGCGAGGAGCAGATGCGATGTGGTGTCTGTTGTGTTCTGCGCTGGAGAGGAGCGACCTCTCTTATATAGGCACACACACGCAGACCGAAGTCCAACGGAAATACACGCTATTAAGAGGAGAATTAAGAGACTGGTAACGGTCGTACTTAAAAGCATTTATGACAAAACGTTTCAGCTCAAATTCATTCTCCATTAAGCGCAATGAATTCTGAAACTCCCGTACTTAATAGCACTTAAGACGGAGGTTTCAGCTCTCAATGAATTCTGAAAACTCCCGTACTTAAGAGCATTTAAGACAGACGTTTCAACTCATATTTATTTTCCCTTAAGACAAACATTTCAATTGACCGCATGACAGCATGAACCTTTAGGGATTTTTCTGGAATTGTTATATGCTAATATTTCAACAATACTTCAGCAATCGTCCACCAGATCTGAAAGACCCATGATGTTGTTCTCTGTTCCAAACACTGTTTTGATATACCAGTATTTTCAGTGGAGACCTGTTAAGGTTGAGCTCCACCTAGAACGAATAGCTACACTTCTTCACAACTGACAATGGACTATGCCTTGAATTGTCAATTTGGCGTAAAGTAGTTTCACCAAACGTCTTACCAGTACTAGGCTACCGAAGGCTGACCCTCGGGTGGAGCATATTAGTCACACTCCTGACCTATTCATGAACTTCCTAGAGATCAACCCAATCTCATAGACTGTGACCAACAGTCTAGCTCATATAGGTGTGTTACTCCAAAGATCGCTCTGTAGGATAGCGTCTTGCTTATACAAAGACTTGGAACACATTAAGACAAACGTCAACCTGCCATACAGTTACCGAGAGTAGTGCATCTCCAACGGAGTGGGTTAGTAAAAATATACTCTCCTCAGTTAACCACTAGCTTGTTTTCCCAGATCCTACTTCACGGCAGTGGCGGACCTACAGGGTATGCCGTATATGCCGCGGCATACCCTGCGGCCCAGCCATGCAAGTGTGTAGTACTAGTGTTGATCAATGATTATTCAAGCTGAGCTAATTAATACATGCAGCCTGCGGCCATTCTTGTCTCGTTCAGGGATGTGGGTTGATTAGCTTTGGTAGTACTACTTGACCATCCGTTAATTACTGAGCTGCATTTGGCCACTATTCTACGTGTATGTTTATCAAGATGTGGGCTTTAGTCTCGCGTTTAAGCCTGTAGGCTAGTTGCCTAGTTATGTCCAACAATTTAGCCTTTTATTATAGTGCAAAAATCTCTTTTTATTTAATTTTTTCTCATATTTTATAATCGTCATTTTTTCTTCATATTCTAAGACAATACCATTGTCAATAGACACACTACAATTTTGGTGCGGCATACCCGTTGCTAAAATTCTAGGTCCGCCACTGCTTCACGGGATCTCCGATCATATAGGTTGGGTTACTACCATGGCAACTTATGTGGGTTTCATCCCTATCTCCCTCGATGCATTTTCTATCACAACACGTGATAGCCCTTTAGTAAAGGGATCTGCCAGATTCTTAGCCGACTGGATATAATCCAGCGCTATCACTCCGGAGTTTCTCAAATGTCTGACAACTTTTAATCTCATTCTTATATGTTTATTAGACTGCATGTTGTCCTTTGAACTCTTGACCTTGGTAATCACTGTCTGATTGTCACAGTTCATAAGGATAGCCGGAACTGGCTTTTCAACCACAGGCAAGTCCATCAACAGATCTCGAAGCCATCTTGCTTCGACACCAGATGTGTCCAATGCTGTTAATTCTGCTTCCATTGTCGATCTCGTCAGGATCGTTTGCTTGCGAGACTTCTAGGAAACAGCACCACCTCCAAGGGTAAACACATAACCCGTTGTGGCTTTCATCTCATCAGCATCAGAGATCCAATTCGCATCACAATACCCTTCAAGCACTGACGGGCTTCCAGTATAGTGAAGTCCATAATTCTCAGTACCTTTTAGATAGCGCATAATTCTTTCAACAGCACGCCAATGTACATCACCCGGATTGAAACAAACCGGCTCAGTTTGCACACAACAAACATGATGTCAGGCCTTG
Source organism: Poa pratensis (assembly GCA_947311845.1). Taxonomy (NCBI): domain Eukaryota; kingdom Viridiplantae; phylum Streptophyta; class Magnoliopsida; order Poales; family Poaceae; genus Poa; species Poa pratensis. The sequence goes on along the minus strand of CAMZMU010000037.1, from coordinate 52,356,247 downwards.
TAGCGCATAATCCTTAGTTGTGCCTGTGAACTTTCTAATCTGCACACTAGGATCATATGGTGTTGGAGAAATTTTGCAGTCTGAATATCCAAAGCGACTCAAAATCTTCTCAACATAGTGGGATTGCAACAGTGTAATCCCACCTTCATTATCTCTCAGTAGCTTGATGTTCAAAATAACATCAGCCACACCAAGGTCTTTCATCTCAAAGTTCTGAGACAAAAATGACTTAACCTCCTCAATCACTTTGAGGTTGGTCCCAAATATCAGTATGTCATCAACATACAAGCACAGTATAACTCTTTCGCCCCCACCATGGCGATAGTATACGCATTTGTCAGCTTCATTAACAACAAAACCAGCAGAGGTTAAAGTTGTATTGAATTTCTCATGCCATTGCTTAGGTGCTTGTTTCAGGCCATATAAATATTTCAGTAACTTACACACTTTTCCTTCCTGACCATCTAATACAAAGCCATCTGGCTGTTGCATGTAGATTTCCTCATCTAGCTCTCCGTTCAGGAAAGCCGTCTTAACATCCATTTGGTGGACGAGAAGACCATGCGAGGCCGCCAAAGAGAGTAATACTCGTATGGTAGTCAGTCTGGCTACAGGTGAATAAGTATCGAAGAAATCTTCCTCTTCTTTCTGGGAATAACCCTTGGCCACAAGCCTAGCCTTGTACTTTTCAATTGTACCATCGGGCCTAAGCTTCTTTTTGAACACCCACTTACATCCCAATGGTTTACAGACATAGGGACGTTCAGTAATTTCCCATGTTCCGTTAGCCATGATGGAGTCCATCTCGCTACGGACCGCTTCTTTCCAGAAATCAGCATCTGAGATACATAAGCCTCTGAAATAGAAGTGGGAGTATCATCCACAAGGTACACGAGGAAATCACCAAAGGACTTTGCAGTCCTCTATCTCTTGCCCCTACCAAGGGTTTCCTCGTCATCCTTCTCAGGATTTTCATCATGTGTTTGTTCATAATATTCCATAGGAATGGCAGGTTCAGGAGTCTCATCAGATTCCTGTCTAGAAGTGCTAGGCATATCTCTCATAGGAAAAATATCCTCAAAGAATGTAGCATCTTTAGACTCCATAATTGTACCGACCTTCACGTCAGGTACCTCAGATTTCACTACTAGAAATCTATAGCCGACGCTATTCTTAGCATAGCCCAAATTAACACAATCCACGGTCTTTGGTCCAAGCTTACGCTTTTTGGGGATCGGCACATTGACTTTCGCCAAACAGCCCCAAGTACGTAAGTATGAGAGTGTCGTGCTTCTCTTCACCCATTTCTCATATGGAGTGATTTCATTGTCTTTTGTCGGAACTTTATTCAGGACATGACATGACGTCAATATAGCCTCCCCCCACCATGCCTTGGATAAACCCGATGTATCTAACATGGCGTTAACCAAATCAGTTAGAGTACGGTTTTTCCGTTCGGCAACCCCATTTGACTGGGCGAATAGGGAGGCGTCCTCTCATGAATAATACCATGTTCCGCACAGAAAGAATCAAACTCATTAGAGAAGTACTCTCCACCACGATCTGACCGGATTCGCTTAATTTTCTTTTCAAGTTGATTCTCAACTTCTGCCTTATAGATTTTAAAGTAGTGTAGAGCCTCATCTTTGGTGCTTAACAAATATACATAGCAATATCTAGTGGAATCATCTATCAGAGTCATGAAGTATCTCTTTCCACCTTCAGTCAACACACCATTCATCTCACATAGATCAGAATGTATGAGTTCTAACGGTGCCAAGTGTCTCTCCTCCGCAGCTTATGGGGCTTGCGAGGTTGCTTTGCTTGTACACACGAATGGCATTTAGAACCTTTGGCTAAAGTGAAACTTGGGATTAAATTCGATTTTACTAGCCGCGTCATACAACCGAAACTAATGTGACAAAGACGTGAATGCCAAACTTCTGCTTCATTAACATTCGAATGAATATTGTTCACGACTTTATTACAAAAATCAGCGAGAGAAAAACGGAACAAGCCTCCGCATTCATAGCCTTTATTAGACTCAAATACCAACTTAAACCCTTCTCTACATAGAAGGGAGCCACTAACGAGATTCTTCTTGATGGCGGGACATGCTGCACGTTCTTGAGCTGCACGATCCTTCCCGAAGTAAACTTCAGATCGACCGTGCCAACACCAAGAACAGAAGCACTTGCGCCATTCCCCATCAATACGGATCCGTTCCCTGTGACCTGATAAGAAGAAAACAATGAAATGTCAGCACACACATGAATATTTGCACCGTGTCAATCCACCAATCGTTAGACTGACAAACTGAAAATACAGTAAACAAATTACCGTACCCGGATGCACCATTCTCATTGTTGCTCACAATCATGTTGACAGACTTGGAGTCCTGTCCTGGTTTCTTGAACTTCTTTGGGCACTTGGGAGCCCAATGTTCCTCTGAACCACATGTGAAGCAGGCTCCTTTCTTCTTATCCTTGTTGAAGGGCTTCTTGCCCTTCTTCTTGAAGTCGGTATTCTGTTGGACACCATTTCCCTTGGGCTTGTGGAAGTTGGAGTTCTTCTGTACAAAATTGGCGACAGAAGTTCCCTCGTTCCCTTTTCCGTGTGAGTCCTTTGCTCTCGAATTCTGCTCGACACTCAGATGGCCGATGACATCCTCAACTGAGAATTCACGCCTCTGGTGTTTCAGAGTAGTAGCAAATTTCCTCCAGGAATTAGGCAGCTTAGCGATTATGCATCCCGCGACAAATTTGCCCGGTAGCACACACTTGAGAAGCTCAAGCTCCTTAGCGATGCACTGTATCTCATGAGCTTGTTCCAATACAGAACGGTTTTCAACCATCTTGTAATCGTGGAACTGCTCTATAGTGTACATCTCGCTTCCAGCATCGGTTGCGCCGAATTTAGATTCGAGCGCCTCCCACAAGTCCTTGGCAACCCGCACATGTAAATATGCATCAACCAACTTATCTCCGATCACGCTCAGAACGGCTCCAACAAAGACGACGGTGGCTTCCCTGAACGCCTTCTCCTGTTCAGGAGCAATCGTTCCAGTGGGAGTAACACCGGCGACCCAGAACACGTTCATCGCAGTGAGCCATAAGGTGGTTTTGGTTTGCCAACGCTTAAAATATGTCCCCGTAAACGGGGCTGGTTTCAGTGCAGCAGCAAAACCTTGGATCGAAAATTGCCTACACAAATTAGGTTTTTGGATTGCTGAGAATTTAGGCAATTGTTCGATTAAATTAATCCAATAATAAATCATGAACATGACGTGGCAGTGCTAATGACATACTGAAATTCTATGATAAAATCATGTACTAGACAAATAGTAGATACATCAACACAAATAGCTAGTACGGCAAACATGCAAGTAATCAGGAGAGGGATAAACATGTGCCCTCCAGTAGGCCAGTTGGCCGCAGCAGCGGAGGCGTTAGCCTCGTCGACGATCCTCTTGTCAGCAGCAGCCTTCTCGATGTCGGCGTCGGTGGCCATGACGAAGAGGAAGGCGGTGCAGACGTAGTTGATGCAGATGTAGTTGAAGCAGATGAAGTAGAGCGAGCAGTCGCGTAGGAGACGCTCCCCAAAAACCTAATCGCCCCTCTCCCGTACAGGATCTAGAGAGGCGGAGTTTCGAAGGCCTGCTCTCCCGTCAGCCATGTACGCGGTGGACGGGATGGGATCAGCGATGGCAGCAACAGCGGGAGGAACGACGATGCGAGGAGCAGATGCGATGTGGTGTCTGTTGTGTTCTGCGCTGGAGAGGAGCGACCTCTCTTATATAGGCACACACACGCAGACCGAAGTCCAACGGAAATACACGCTATTAAGAGGAGAATTAAGAGACTGGTAACGGTCGTACTTAAAAGCATTTATGACAAAACGTTTCAGCTCAAATTCATTCTCCATTAAGCGCAATGAATTCTGAAACTCCCGTACTTAATAGCACTTAAGACGGAGGTTTCAGCTCTCAATGAATTCTGAAAACTCCCGTACTTAAGAGCATTTAAGACAGGCGTTTCAACTCATATTTATTTTCCCTTAAGACAAACATTTCAATTGACCGCATGACAGCATGAACCTTTAGGGTTTTTTCTGGAATTGTAATATGCTAATATTTCAACAATATTTCAGCAACCTGCTCCCTCGACTCATTGACTGCATTCCTGAACCGCATACATAACCAAAAACAAAGCAGCGATCACTCTACCACCGAAACACGGGCAGAAAGAAAACATCGATACCGAGTGAACAACACCGACATCATATGACAACCAGGAGAGCCTGTACTATGTACCTTGTCAGGGTACAGAACCGAGTTCTCCTCAGCGTCGACCATATCCGGAGCATCACAAAATTCTAACAAGGAACTAATGCCGCTGAATCCATGGGACAAAAGAAAACTGAAGGAGAGGGAGAGACTGAGAGCTCACCCCAATGACCACCCAATGGTAGCTATGGCCGCGGCGCCATGGCGGCCACAGATATCATTTGTTTGCCCAGACACATGCTTGTCGGTCAGCATGTGTGCGTAGTTATGGAATCTGAAACAAATAGTTTCAGTTGTGTAAGAAACATAACAACAAACATGTAGAGGGCACTAACACACAATGTACCAAGTGCGCCACGGTTCCTGTAAACATTGTACCCAGTACGCAACAGTAAACACAATATATACATGCTTATCAGAGCACCCACATGGGAGAAAATTGATGACATTATTACCGTTCACTGGTTGTCTTGCCTGAAGATTCCGAACAGTGTGCATCTCCATCCATCAAGTAGAACACACTCCTTAACCTCTTGTACCGATGCAGATATCAGATTGTGGAGCACAATTAAGGAGAGAGGAATAGAGATCAAGCGCTGAAACATAAAATTAGGGGATCAGAGTTTGTTCTACGAGATGACATGAGTTGGGGAATCACCTGGCTGCTGCGGTGCCGGTTAAGCGCCTCTGCGTTTTCGCTGTTCCTACCTGATGAGAGAGAAACGGAGGGGATGAGAGATGGGGTGAAGCAAACACAACAGTTTGGGGACGACAGCGGCCCCTGCTCCTTCTCCATCAGGCGCAGCCGCTGGTGTCGAAGAGAGCGGTCAGGCCATCATACCTGCTCATTGAGACGTGAAGATGTCTCCGTCCTCGCGGCGCCGGTTCCGCCGGCAAGCCTCGACCGTGAGGAAGGAGACCCTAACACGCGACACGGACGAAGAAGGGATCCCGACGAAGAACTGGCCGAGCTGCGCCTAGAGAACCCAACCTCTCCATCCTCACGGTCAAGAACGGCGCTGCACATGATGCAAAATATGTCTTGAGAAGGAGACGGGGAATGAGAAGCGCGGGTCAATGGCTCCGTCGTCGTCCAATGGAAGCTCGTGCGGCTGCGCAATGTGGGCGCCGGTGGATCTTTTAGGAGAGAGAGGAGTCGATCCAAGTGGATCGAGAGAGAGAGAGAGAGAGAGTCGTGCGTGAGAAAGAGGAGTTCCTGAAATTTCGGTCCGACATGTCGGGTCTGCATGATTGCGTGATTAGGGGATGCGCGGTACGGTGGGAAGGGACGAAGTGGACGAAAAGTATGGTAGGTTTTTTGATTGGCAGACTAAGGAACCAAATTCTTTTTTTAGATAGGAGAGAAAAAGTTTAAACATTACACCTAGACTCTGCATAAGAATGCACACAGCCGCTCCTCCCAGCCCTCGCGTCGTCTCTCCGGAGGCGACTCGGGGGGGCGAAACCCTAGTTTCCCTCGCCTCTCCCCTTCTCCTCCCAGCCTCCTCGCCGCCACCGGAGGCGCCCCTGGGCAAAGCCATCGGGACGTCTAGGAAGGTGGCGGCTGGGCCTTCGCCGCTCCTTCTCGCGTGGAGGGCTTCGGTGCGCCGGGGCGGCGGCCTCGGGTTGGCGGGACGGCGTCGACCCTGCGGCGGGTGGCGGCCGTGGTACGTGCTCTCCGCTCCTCCGGTCGCGTGGGTGATACCCACAAGTATAGGGGATCGTTGAAATCTTCGATGTGTAAGTATTAGTATCGATCCCACGAGGAGTTGAAGGTATAAGTATTTATCCTCTCAAATAAGAGTGTCACTTCTCTTATTATCTATGCACTAGATAAATTAAATGATGCAAGTGTTTTTGGGTTTTTTGGTTGTATAGATGCAAAGCTGAAAATAAAATATGATGAGTGAAAGCTCTCAAAGAGAGAGAAAGCCCAATCCTCTATGCAGTAAGAGGACAAGCTTGAGTGGTGTTTCTTATGCGTGGAATACGTTCCCAAGGGCTACATGGATTTCATGGCATAGATATTTCTAGAACAACAAGGTAGCATTTTGTCAAGTTTTAATCTTCTTTGGACGGAGCCATAATTAGGTGTAGCTAAATAAATAAACTAAACCTCTTATGATGGATCTCATGGCCAAGTAAATGACTGCACAAGAGTTATTAAGACATAAAGTCCCACCATAGCATTACACTCTAAGGTCCCCGATATAAATCCCCTCCTAATGTAACTTCATGACTCGGTCAAGGGTTTACGTGTCCTCCCAAGTCTCCCTCAATTCATTACACTAGTGTGTTCTCCTATGAGCCCATAAAGGTGAAGTGATGTGCAGTCGACGTTCGCACAACACCATCATAGAATTGCATAAAAGATAAAAACTAGACAAAATACCAACACATGTCATTTATAAATCATTGCCAATTCATCCTATGCCCCCAGGAACATACGGGAACTACTCACAACGCCAAGACATGATATGATTCAATGGTATAAGTGATACAACACAATCTGAAAATATAACTTCACCACCAAATAATTGCAAGTACTCAATCACAAACATGAATAGTAGCACAAGACAAGTATCTAGGGTATAGCAACTCTCAAACTACGAGGGGGATGAAGTGGATCACGAAGATGGTGGTGGAGATGGTGCTGGTCTTGACGGTGGTGTTGATGGAGACTCCGGAGGGGGGATGGAGGAGCCTTCCGGAGGTGATTCCGGCGGCGTTTCCCCCCTCCGATCTTCTCCGGCGGCAGCCTTCTGTCTCCTGTTTCTTGGTTTTGTATTTCTCCGCCGCCTCCTCGCGAAACTCCTCGGGAGACTATTTTTATAGACGGTTTTAGGTCAAGACGATGCCACGGAGACGAAAACGGACGGCATCGGAGCCACGATGATTAAAATAGGTGGTCCCACACGGCCATTGTACCTGGCCGCGTGGGGCCACTCTTTCTGCCTTCTGGGCTCCGTTTGCTTGCTTCCTTCGCTCCGAGGTCTTCCTCCTTCCAAAATACTGACGCCTAAATTTTTCCATAATTTTTGGACGTCGTTTTGGTCCCTGAAACATAAAAGGAAAGACATAGGGTTTTCTGCCTGCGCATGGTTAATTCCATAAAAGTAGGGGAACTTGTGAATTATTCCCAAAATCATTATAAATCAATGATATAACCCTTATATGATTCAAATATGATGGGAATATGAATAAAATAATGCAAAGTTCATGTATGCATTTTACATGCATCAGCATCCCCAAGCTTAACCCATGCTCGTACTCGAGTATGAAGGTGATAAAACTAACATGGACTTTGCATTTCAATATTATCAATGGATATCAAGATGATTACTATTGCTACATAGAGTCAAATGGTTCATTCTTAATAAGATGTAACAATATGCAAGATAGTTTATGAAGTGATATCAAATATTCAATGTAAGGATGTTCAATGATAATTCACAAAGTGTAACATAAATGAAAAAGTACTATGGACTTCAAGTATGCATAATGATAAGTAAGAACATCCTATAATGGTCATAGAGTGTAGATGGAAATCTGAATATAAAAGGTGGACACTTTGGAAAGATATATATGAGTAGAGGTAAACATGAATAAGTTTCATCTAACTTCTGAACTTCTCTACTTAAGTTAATGATTGTAATATGATACTCCTTGGTGTCAAGCTCTCATTGCCCCTATCATAGCATCTTGAATGATTAAGTTTAAAGTGAAAGCAAATATGAGTAATGTGCTTGACAAAGTATGGGTTGAAAATCTCATGCCCCTTGAATACGAGTACCTACACCGTGTGCTACTCAACTTGGGAAACAAAGCAAGTTCAATTTAAATATCATTGTAAGTAAAATAGTATCATCAAGAGCGTCAACTGGGGTACCTCTTGTCCCAAGATATGGAACAAGCCCATATCAAAATGACAAGACAAACAAACATAATGAACAATCTCAACACCCTTTTTATTTACCATTTGGATAGCTTTTTATTGTAAGGTGTATCACAGACGGTTCACTATAGCATGTAAGTAAATTTCCACCATGATCCTGCATGGCTTAGATTAGCGGCCCAGGCGTCTCTCTAACCATTATACAAACTCATTTAAACCTACTCCATTTCCACTTTTATTTCACCATGATAAGCATCCATAAACAAAAGTGCATGACATCAACTAGATATAATGAAGTGCAATGTGGAAAGCGTTCCATGTGATACACATTTCTGCTAACTCTCAACCAAAGACATTTGTCAAGCTCATAACATCATAATTTTAATCACAATGGGTCATGTTCATTAAGTGCAATAAAAGTAAAGTGTGCATCAAGTTCGTGAGAGCTATATGACCAACTTTTCCCATAACAATCAACAACATAAGCATTTTAATTCAGAGGTATAAATGATACAAAATAACATGGTAAACATACTCGGAATAGCATAAAGCTAATAGGTAGATATGGTGGAGTCACTGGAAAAACTTTGGTTGAAGGTGTTGGAAACAAGTTTTTACTTGTTGGAATTTTTGGGCTAGCAAGAGGGAGAAAGTTGACCATCTAAAAGCATGCATGAGCGTCCATAGAACTAACTAATTCATGTTAAACAAAGTAAAGTAACATTCAACATCAAAACATGAATAAAAGATAGCTCTTGATAAAATACTAACAAATTATTACTCATTAACAAGCTCATGAATCATGCAACTATATGTATCTTTTAAAATCAACTCAAACATCCCTTTTCCCAATCTCATAATGGCATCCAACATATTTCAACCCATATTTCCAGTAGCTCTCTCATATATAAATGATAATGTGGTGGTCTCAAAAATAAAAATAAAAACAAACAAAAAACAAAAGGACGCTCCAAGTTTATACGATAAAGTGCATTGATCGAAAAACAGAAGTTAGACGTGTGCAAACCGAGAGTGTGTTGGTCCAGTGGGTTGTCTTCACATCCCCAAGCTTATGGTTTTCACCATCCTTAGATAACTCTTGATGCATCTCCTCTAATCCATGTGAAAAAACTTCAAAACACCGTTTCTCCCATTTCTTTTCTGTGGGGTGACATTAGTAGTGATAAACAAATAGGTTTCTTGCTGCATATAATTGTATTATGTTGTATGCCTACTCATAAACTCAATTGGATCTAAAAGATTCAAGTTAAAAGTTCTAAGCATGCATTAAACAAAATGGGACAGAATCTGTCCAGAAAAACAGCAGTAGCAAAACGTATTTTTCTACCCCACTTAACTTTGTCAAAAAATTCTGAAAAAATTCATGCATACATAGGATGAAAAGTTTCTTCTACAGTTTAAATATCAGCTCATTCGGAGTTACAGCATAGGAATTAAAAATCAAACCATGCACAGACTTGTGCTAGAATAATATCTCCGAATGCTATAAGCGACTTTTTCGAACCAAAATGGGTAAAACTTGGCACTTTATTAAAAATTCCAGCAACTAAACTAAAAACCTAATCTCTTGTGACAGCAAGAGGACACAAAGAAAATCAAAAAATAAAAACAACCGGGTTGCCTCCCGTAAAGCGCTTTCTTTATAGCCATATAGCTAGGCTTACTTACCTGGTATCAAGATGGTTGGAGTGAGGTGGCTTGGCATCCCCAAGCTTAAATTCTTGTATATTCGAAATATGTAGGGTGAGCCTAGGGGTAACATCCCCAAGCTTGAGTGTTTATCCCTCTTGATCTTGTTCATCACCCTCAACTCTTCCAGTTGAAAATTTCTTTACACAAAACTCATCATAAAACTTGATTAGAGGGGTTAGTGTCTCCATAAATTAAATCCACATAGGTACAGCAAAGACACATCATGTGTTGATTCTAAACATTAGCTAATATTACTATGGTTGTGTATTGCCCTTTGATCAATAGAACTACACAAAAACACAAGTAACGAGAGTAATGCAAAATAAAGACAGAATCTGTCAAAAACTGGACAGCAAATCACTATTGTTTAATCCTACCTCTCAAAAGAGGTTATTCTTGCCATAAAGATGAAAAATAAGATGCAAAGGTGTTGTTACAGTAGTAAGCAAGCAACATAAACACTCTTTTTATTTGGTTTTAGCTTTGGGAAAAGTTTTAATGATAGAGACTTTGCAACGGTTCTATTGGCATGAACAACACATGTTCAAGGTCGACCCCAACTTCTCCATTACTCATCCTTCTCATTTACTTTCCCAAATTTTTATATAAAATGAAAATCTTAAACTAGCAATTAGAAACAGTAAGTAAAGTTATTTTACATGTTGTAAAAATATAAAGGAGTGCTCAAACCGAAAAGGAAATTGAAGCATAAGGAATATTAAACAATTTACTTTTAAGTCTAACTCTCTTCCTATGCATTGGAATCTTGTAAGAAAATAAATTATTGAAACACAAAGCAAGTAGCATAGGAAGATAAAACAAGAGCAATTTCAAGCCTTTGAACTTAAAGAGAGGAAACGTAATAATATTGAAATGTTTAGAACCATATTTTCCCCTCTCATAATAGTTACAAGTAGTGGAAACAAATTTGACAAAGGAACTTTTAGATTGGTGCAACTTTGCAAGCTTAGGAACATATAGAGGATTATTAAAACTATCATGTAAGATATTAGCATGTTTTCCTCTCTCAAAATAATTGCAAGAAGCACCATAAACATGATGGTTGTGGGTGAAATGGTTATTAGTGTAAGATAATTTCAGCCCACATAAGTACTTCTTAACATAAGCAAATTTATCCTCCATGGTATGACTAGGAGAATTTAAGAACAAAGTAGGACTCTCATGAGTAAGAGTACCATCACAAACAGCAAGTATATCATTTTTATCCTCACATAAATTTGTAACAACTTCTAAACGTTGAGGATCATCATCCAAAGCATTATCATATAGCATATTTAAGCAATACTCCTCATTATTATCCAAATTATTATCAATAATGTTATCATTAGGCATAGGTTGATATTCCTCCTCATCATCAGAATCATTAAGGAAAAGTTTATCATCAGCAATATATTGAAGGTTACCCTCATCCATAGGTGGTGAAGGTGGAAGTTTCCTCTCTTCATTCTCTAGTTGTTCATCATCTTCATCATCTTCTTGGGGTTGCATGGGCATCCCCAAGCTTAGCTTTTTATCCTCTTCTTCACATACTTCTTCTTCCAAGGTTATGTTTTCATCATCCTCTTCCTGCAAAACATCAGCACTTTCGTGGGGAACCTTGCTCCTCTCTTTATAGTCAACAACATAAATATTTTGAGAGAAGTTGGCTATGCAATATTCAAGAATAGAAGTGACCTCTTTTTCGAATCTCTTAACTCTAGGGCAAGTTTCATTTTCATAAGCAAAGGTGTGCAATTCACAAGATGCATAATAAGTAATAAATTCCTCTACTTGTTCCATCCCTAAATGAGTATAATAATTAGTATTGTAAGAGGCTATGACACGTTCTTCATGGAACTTACATTGAAATCCAAAGTGTCTTTTTATATAATCAAAGCAACAAGTTTTATTATTATGGAATAAGAGCCACTCTCCAGCAATATATTTTAATCTTTCCATGAAACCTTCTAGTCTTATCCCTTCCGTTGATTCTCTAAATTCCTTAGCAATTTTAGCAGCTTTCATGTACCCAGAGCACCAATCCAACATCCATTCCCTACCAGAAGTTTTTATGGTATTTTCCATTTTTTTTCATTTTTTTGTGTTTTTGATATATGGATGTATGCAAAACTAAACTAAATGCAAAACTGAAAATAAATATCTAGTGCAAACAAGAATAAAAACTTAAGCGCTACACTCCCCGGCAACGGCGCCAAAAAATGTCTTGATACCCACAAGTATAGGGGATCGTTGAAATCTTCGATGTGTAAGTATTAGTATCGATCCCACGAGGAGTTGAAGGTATAAGTATTTATCCTCTCAAATAAGAGTGTCACTTCTCTTATTATCTATGCACTAGATAAATTAAATGATGCAAGTGTTTTTGGGTTTTTTGGTTGTATAGATGCAAAGCTGAAAATAAAATATGATGAGTGAAAGCTCTCAAAGAGAGAGAAAGCCCAATCCTCTATGCAACAAGAGGACAAGATTGAGTGGTGTTTCTTATGCGTGGAAGACGTTCCCAAGGGCTACATGGATTTCATGGCATAGATATTTCTAGAACAACAAGGTAGCATTTTGTCAAGTTTTAATCTTCTTTGGACGGAGCCATAATTAGGTGTAGCTAAATAAATAAACTAAACCTCTTATGATGGATCTCATGGCCAAGTAAATGACTGCACAAGAGTTATTAAGACATAAAGTCCCACCATAGCATTACACTCTAAGGTCCCCGATATAAATCCCCTCCTAATGTAACTTCATGACTCGGTCAAGGGTTTACGTGTCCTCCCAAGTCTCCCTCAATTCATTACACTAGTGTGTTCTCCTATGAGCCCATAAAGGTGAAGTGATGTGCAGTCGACGTTCGCACAACACCATCATAGAATTGCATAAAAGATAAAAACTAGACAAAATACCAACACATGTCATTTATAAATCATTGCCAATTCATCCTATGCCCCCAGGAACATACGGGAACTACTCACAACGCCAAGACATGATATGATTCAATGGTATAAGTGATACAACACAATCTGAAAATATAACTTCACCACCAAATAATTGCAAGTACTCAATCACAAACATGAATAGTAGCACAAGACAAGTATCTAGGGTATAGCAACTCTCAAACTACGAGGGGGATGAAGTGGATCACGAAGATGGTGGTGGAGATGGTGCTGGTCTTGACGGTGGTGTTGATGGAGACTCCGGAGGGGGGATGGAGGAGCCTTCCGGAGGTGATTCCGGCGGCGTTTCCCCCCTCCGATCTTCTCCGGCGGCAGCCTTCTGTCTCCTGTTTCTTGGTTTTGTATTTCTCCGCCGCCTCCTCGCGAAACTCCTCGGGAGACTATTTTTATAGACGGTTTTAGGTCAAGACGAAGCCACAGAGACGAAAACGGACGGCATCGGAGCCACGATGATTAAAATAGGTGGTCCCACACGGCCATTGTACCTGGCCGCGTGGGGCCCACTCTTTCTGCCTTCTGGGCTCCGTTTACTTGCTTCCTTCTCTCCGAGGTCTTCCTCCTTCCAAAATACTGACGCCTGAATTTTTCCATAATTTTTGGACGTCGTTTTGGTCCCTGAAACATAAAAGGAAAGAAATAGGGTTTTCTGCCTGCGCATGGTTAATTCCATAAAAGTAGGGGAACTTGTGAATTATTCTCAAAATCATTATAAATCAATGATATAACCCTTATATGATGCAAATATGATGGGAATATGAATAAAATAATGCAAAGTTCATGTATGCATTTTACATGCATCAGTGGGCGGCGAGGTGTCGGCGGTCGGAGGTCGCGGCGCGGGGCCGCTCCGCCGGTTCTGGCCAGATCTGAAGTTGAAGGCTCTGCAGCTCGCCCTGCTCGGCCTCCTGACAACTCCGGAACCTCGACGACCTCTGCGTGCCGGATCTGGGTGCTGGGCAGTGTGGTTGGTGCAAGGCGACTCAGTACCGGGGGAATCCCTTGGTCATCGGTGTTGACCCCGACGACGGCGGCGCCAAAGGCGTCGATCTCCTTCTCGAAGGCTTCGTTGAGGTACTTGTTTCCCTCTCACCCTCTCCCCTGCTTGACGAAAGTCTAGTTCCCCTGTGTGGTCGGCGGCAGCGCTACGTCGTCGCTTTCCTTCCTGGAGGCGCCGTCCTGGGGAATGCAGGGGAGGTGTTCGAGCTCGGTGTTCGCTGGAGTGGCCGTGGCGGCGTGTTCTGTTTGGCAGCGACTTCTCATCGTGTTGTTCGAGCTGGTGCCTGGTTCGGTGCTCCTCGCTGCCTTGCAGCCTCTGTTCGCCAGCGGATCGACGCCCACGAGCCTGGGCGAGAGGGGAAAGGGTTCCCCTCTACGGCAACAGTGGTGCATTTGGCCGATGATCGACCAAGCCCTGGTGGTCCTGCTCACCGCGGTGGTCTGGTTGCCCTCTCTTGCCGTTTCCTCTTCGGTGCGTCTTCGTCCAGCAGCTTCGCTCCGGTACTGCAGTCTTCCGGTGGCGGCGGTGGCGTTGGAGCGTCTCTCCTCCTCTACGACAATCTTGCTCCCTTGGTCCCCGGTGTTCTCGGGTGAACTTTCTTCGTCCCCGACGGTGCGGCGCCTTCGAACCTAGGCGAAGGACACGGGGTCCCTTCCGACGGCGAAGACGGTGGACTTTGGGGCTAGGTGTGGCATGTTGAAGACGATGATCCGCTCCCAGCCTGCTACTCACCTGGGTGCTCGCAATGGTGGTCTGTAGCAAAGGAACCTCAAGTTGTAATTTTTGTTTATCCTCTGTTTACTTGTGTTTCCTTTGGCCTGTAAACTGTTTGTTCAGCATGTGGTTTCTGCCGCTAAAACTCTGTGGCTTTGTTAATTTAAAGTTGGGCATTTTTGCCTTTTTTCTATAAAAAAATGCACACAGCCGCAATCCAACCAAACGAAAAAATAAAATAGCACCAGACGACTTACAATCAAGAGTAAGTAAAACGCCAATACGTAAGACGAACACCAACGCCTACGGAGGACCAATACGGCGATCAAGCGACCACCCATGTCGGATAAAAATATCACTCGTCACCTCTTCCAAACGTGCACATGCCTCCGTGAAGAGGGCTCGATGCCCCGCCCGTTGTAATGTGGACCACGAACGAAAAATACTTGTGCACCGGCACTAGAGTACCTGCAAACGAGATTTTTTTTATCATTGAAAACCTTGTCATTTCTACACATCCAAAACGACAATATTACGGCTATCGCTCTCACCCTAATAACAGTTCTAAACTCTTTATCTATCCTATGTAGCCAGTTGCCAAAAACATTTGAAACAGACTTGGGTGTATATAAGTTAGAACCTATCTAGATAGATGACCAAATAGAACGCGTAAAACCACACTCGAAGAATAAGTGTTTTATTGTCTCTTGTTGTGGACAAAACACACATTCTGTATTTCCATGCCAGTTTCGCTTAACAAGGTTATCCTTTGTTAAAATGACACCCCTACGAAGATACCAGGTGAACACTTTCAGTTTAAGTGGAATCTTCATTTGACATATTTTTTTATTATCATCGACTGGTACATCGGAATGGACTAACGCCCTATACATGAAATCTACCGAGAATTTTCCATTCCCACATAAACTCCAACGAAACTCATCGTGACTTTGTGTAAGTTGAACAGAGGTCAAACCATGCTAGCAAGGCGTTCCAAGTCGTTAGTCTCGGCCCAATTAAGTCTCGCCTGAACGTCACATTGGGTGACGAAGATTGCATAACCGTAGCTATGGTATCCCTTTGGTAGCATGAGTACTTATGTTCTTGTTCTCGTGTAAATCAAATCCTAAACCAAAATGTGTTAAAGACATCATTTCATCACTGCGATCCATTGACTTGCAAATAATAAATGACATCATTTCTCCTCTTTGGCTATTTTGCTTCAAGATTGAAAGTAGAGTTCTGAACTATTTTATGTGTAACAACAACCCGGGAGGACGGGTGGCCCGTTCCTTTCGATGTTCCTGGCAATTGCAATGACGAAATCCCACATTTCTTTCTCCGACATGATGACGTTGCCCGACCACGCTCTCGAACGATTTCGGGCTATCCTTGTCGTTGTTGGCGGCAATTTCTCCGTGCCGCCACGTCTCAGTAGTCTGGAGATCTCACGCAGGTAGCTGCCCATACCGCCGCCTTTCGCTTCATCATGCTTCATCGTCTATCGTGCGCCGGTGCAATTACATTTGGAGGGCATGTATTTTGGCACGCTACAAAGTAAAGTACATATAAGATGACACCTATAAAATAGACCAGACGTCCAAAGCAAACTTGCGCTCGGAAAACAGATTTTGATCAGACTTATCATGATGGCCAAAAGCACTTTATTTACTTCATTGCCAATTATGCTTTAGCCAGATTGTGCTTGTTAAGATCACTCATCTCGGAAGATACCAGAGCAAGATCTTGATTTTCAAAATAGCATTTAGCTTCCACAATTTCTTGCTATTCATTGGAGCGTCGCTACGAAGTAGGACCATTTATAACGAATTTACAAATATACCATTTTTTATGAAAGTTCCACCTAATGACCTAAACTCATTTGTACCTTGTCGGAAATAACTTTCAGTGAGTTTTCATCGAAATTCACTGAATTTCAGTGTTTTCGGTAGACACAAAAAATAATTAGCTTTGGTCAAAATATTTCAGCATTTTCAGTACTGCACAGGATTTCAAAAGATATTTAAAATATTTTAATTTTTTGAATATTTAAAATTTAAGAGGAAATTTCTGTCATTTGACCGAAACGAAAACTAAAATCACTGAATTTCATTGATTTTGGTAGTGGCCGAAATATTTTCAAAACTGAAATTTAAACCGTAGTCGTCGGCAGAGTATTCCATGTAGCTACTAGCTAGTCGAACGTCTCAAGTAATATATAGGTCGAAGTCGAAGGAGGTGCATCAAGCCAAGTTTCTAAAAAGAAGAAGAAGAAATGAGATGCATCATAAAGCTTCAGGGTCAAGAATTTTTTTTGCACAAGCAAGGCAAAACACCTACCCAAGAGACTAGACTATAGGACCCATGGATATATTTCAGCATGCTGGCCGGCGCGGTGAGGTATCCTTTCCTTTCTTTCATCGCCGTCCCAGATATGGTATATTTTCCATCTCACGTCCTGATCGAATTCTCGTGACTCTATATATATCTGAATGTATCCAAAGTTGCTGTCCAAGTTCTACCACGACCCGTCTCGCATTCAGGCAGCAAGCAGGAACAAGTGCAAAATCAAGAGATGGAAGCGACGCATCGCTCTCGTCGTGCCCTGGCTGAAATCGACCCCCACAGCGAAGTGAATTTTGACAAAAATAACCCTTTTTTGAAACTTCAACCAAAAATAACCCTTTTTTCGAAAAAATTCTGAAACTAACACTTTTTTGTGGCTCCCGCACCGGGGGCGCCACACATACATGTGTGGCGCCCCAGCCGGGGGCGCCACACCTTTACGTGCAACGCCCCAAGCTGGGGCGCCACACGCGAACAGGTGTGGCGCCCCGGCTGGGGAGTTGCACATGTATGTGTGGCGCCCCCGGCTGGGGAGCCACACATGTATGTGTGGCGCCCCCGGTGCGGGAGCCACACAAAAGTGTTAGTTTCAGAATTTTTTCAAAAAAAGGGTTATTTTTGGTTGAAGTTTCAAAAAAGGGTTAATTTTGTCAAATTTCACCACAGCGAATGGGTTCATGGTGACGAGTTCGACACGCTCATCGTCGACGTCTCAGGTATGCAGGAACACTTCTCATTTTTTTGATTGTATACTGTTTCTTTCCCCATAGTTTCTCTGTTTCTGCGGGAATTGAGTTCGCTCGTTCCAAACACGTGGTATGTCACTGCGATTCTAATGCTGGGATTATGATGACGCGCATGCCGCTGTTGCAGGATTCACCAAGAACCAGCTGAAGGTGCAGGTGGAGCCGTCGGGGAGCCTGCGGATCAGCGGCGAGCGCGCCCTCAACGGCGGCCGGCAGTGGTGCCACTTCCTCAAGCGCTTCGACCTCCCGGCCGGCTGCGACGCCGGAGCGATCAAGGTCAAGCTCGACAAGGGAGTGCTCTACGTCCAGGTGCCCCGTCCCAGCGCCGGCACCACCGACGATGACAGCGAGGAGTGCCCGGAGGACGCGCTGCCAGAAGAGGAACACGCCGGCGCCTACTGGAGGCTGGCCAAGGGCCTGGGAAAGCACCGGTACGCCTTCCTCAACGTCGTGCTCGCCGCCGGGCTCCTCTGGCTCGTCGCGTTCGCCAAGAGCAGACCGAGCGGTGGTCAGATCAGGAACGAATGAATGAAGCAACACAGATGCTGATATAGTGATATTTTTTTTTAGATAAAGAGTGTATATTAATATCGCGGAGATACAAATTACACCCAGCCTCTGCAACAACGCAATAACCAAAGCTACTACGGATGCACACAGCCGAAATACAATAAGAAGAAGAAATAAAAAGAAAAGTCCCGCTACAGAGTTACACTCCTTGCAGCTGCCGCACAACCACCACCAAAACAACACCTGATGTCCAATTCTTCAAAAGCAACGCCTTCAAGAAGAACAATGCCAGGCACAACCAATTAAGGCCAGACCTTGGGTTTTCACCCTGAAGATATTCCTCGCTCACAGAACAGTGTCTTCAACAAGATCACTGTCAGGCACAACCAATTAAGGCCAGACCTTGGATTTTCACCCTGAAAGATAGGACGTTGGGCTTCACGTATGTTGTCGCCCCCACTTACATGCCGCTGCTCCAAGTCATGAAACACCAAGCCAATTCCTCAACAGCACAAAGAATCAGACCACCATTGCCAGTCCTCAGAACTCGCCTTCCATGTCATTCTCCGTCGGCACCATGGAGCGAGAAAGCGTGCTCCATGATATTAACAGCCAACAGAGCTTCGAAGCGCTCCCTCTGAAACCAAATGGGTCAGAGAAAATATGGGTGCGCACGATCGAATACCATCCGATCCAGCAATCTCCAGGCATGAAGCGCCCAGTGGAGTTCGCCGGCGGAGCCTTCCGAAACACGACTGTCCAGCCAGATCAACGAGAACATGCATCCAGCAGATCTTCATCTTCAGGAGGGAGAAACCCTAGAACACCACCTTTTATTCAATCCGAGCACATGGAGGAGATGAAAGACCAGAATGCTGTCAGATCGACAAAGCCCAGATCCCATCCAAGTAGATCGCACGGGAAGGCAAAGCTCCACCGGATCCCCTCGTCCTCCACACGCTCGCTCGGGGGTTGAGCCAGAGCGACCAACGCCGCCCCGAGTCACACCGCGCCGCCACAAGGACGGCGGGTCCAGGCGGAACCCTAGACCCGCGGCTTGCCTCCATCTTCTGCAGCCGCAGGGGCGCTGAATCCGGCTGCTGCCGCCGCCTGGCAGGGGAGCGCCGCCCCGACCACCGCCCACGGCCTGTACCTTGACCCAGCCCCAGCCGCATCGTCGGAGAGAACCGCTGCAACCACCTCCCCTGGCTCCTTTGGTACCAGGGGGCCGCCGCCACCGCGGCCGGCGCCGGCGGCAGCGGCGGAGGAGAGCAGATCGGCGGAGGGGGAGGTCGGTCGGTGAGACGGGAACCCCCGGCGGCGCCCTGGGGAGCGCCCGCGGGAGGTGAGGAAAAAATCAACCAGTCGGTTTCCGATATAGTGATATGCATACACCACGGTACGGTCGTACAGCACAGCACATCGATGTAATCTAATTATCTAAGTAGGTGATTTATCGGAATAAGATCCCTGTAAATAAGGAGAAATGGGAATTTGGGATTGTTCAAATTGAATTCTGAAGATGTCAATCACTCAATTGGAAAAAGTTTAAAACAAACCTTGAACTTGTTGATGAAAGATAAATCAAACCCTGAACTCATAATCCCTGAAATTGACACTCTAAACTTATCAATCCCGGTCTATTTTGGATCCTAGACATGTTTGACTCACCAGGAATACTACAATCCCGACCGGGATGACGTGCTACTTTCACTGACGATTCGGACCCACGTGTCATATTCATCCTCTTCATTGATATCCTCAGAATCAAAATCCCGAACGGATCCCATTCTCCAATTCACTTTGGTGCTCAACAATCCAATTAATACTCCCTCCGTTCCAATTTAATTGACTTGCTATCCACCACATGTGGATGTATCTAGACATGTAACATGTATAGATACATCCATATTTGATGGATAGCAAGTCAATTAAATTGGAACGGAGGGAGTATTAGATACAGAAATACGCATGCAGTGCCAATTAACTACTCCACGAGATGGAGCTAGGTAATTCCGGCCTGATTGCACATACTGTTTCGCTAGAGATGAAGCAATAGCAGCACCTCCACGAGCAGTGCGCCATGGCGGGCGCAATCTGTGTAGGCAACGGGAGCTCTCCGGCGACAGGTCGCGGGCGGCTCCACACCAAGCAGTGTGCCGTGAGCGCCAGACTCCACACCGAGGCCCAGGCTCTGGGGCAAAATTACCAGCAGTGGAGCAGGTCTCTAGTTGGTGACGAGGAGGCCGCGGGAACAGATGTGAGGATTTGGGGCCGGAGCTGCATCAATTTTGTTAGAACGAGAATCGGGAGCGAATCGAGAGAGAACAAATGAATCAATCGAACTCCTTTATTGATGGTTAGAGAATCCTTTTATACATGGGTAGGGCGATGTCGGTTCCCAGAGGCGGCGCTCCAGGAAACAACCGCCCGACGGTTGCCCACATCGTGGGATTACAAAGTGGGGATTATCTCCTAATTAATATATTATTAATTATTCCTAACACTCCCCCTAATCACCACTTGACTTCATAAGGATCCAGCATCTTTGATTAAATCTCCTCCAAAAACCCTGTGGGAAAAATGAGAGGAGTAGAGTAGGATATGTTGGTAAAACTCCTTCAAACCCAGTGGGAAAATAAGGAGAAAATGATCCAACATATATTGATTATTGTCTCTGTTAACTCAATATGAAGTATATCCATAGAATTTAGAGTACAATATATGTCGTGTATACTTTCCTAAAAACCCCGATGGGGAAAACAGAAAGTATGACATATGATGATAAATTCTCCCCCGAAAACCCCTTGGGAAAAATGTGAGGAGAATTGTATTTGATATGTTGTAAAAACTCCTTTAAAACCCAGTGGGAAAAGTAAGGAGAAAATGATACAACATATAATGATTATTGTCTTTGTTAACTCAATATGAATGAAATCCATAGAGTTTAGAGGACAATAAATATGTCGTGTATACTTTCCTAAAAACCCCGATGGGGAAAACAGAAAGTATGACATATGATCTTATGTTGATATTACCTCATTAAAAACCTTAATGAGAACCTGAAAAGTAAACTCATAAAGGGAAAAAGAGTGTAATATAATGCTTTGAACATGTTATTATTCAGGAAGGTTCTCCCCCTGACCCTTGCAAATCACGAAGTCGTCGAATACCAATCCCATAATTAATTTCTGGAATGTTATAGTTGGTAGAGACTTTGTGAATACATCAGCGAGGATATCGCATGATTTGAATTGCAAGATATTTATTCCCCGACTCTACATGAGCTCATGGGGATAAAAACACAATATGCTTAATGATATTGCTCTTTATGTAACATGTTTGCATCCGTGCAACACAAGAAACATTATCTTTGCAGATAATGATAGGTGATTCGAGAGAATCAATACCACATGAATAATATACGTGGTTTATCATTCCGTGAAGCCACGCGTATTAACGCGGCTTTATATTTCAGAATGATTGGTAGGTGTAGTCATCGAAGTCTGTTTCGAAGACATCAATGGAGTGACAGTTCTACCATGTAGGTACACATTGTGGGGATCATTCAAGTAGCCAACATCAGTGTACCCTGATTATATTGGAGTTCAGATTTCTCTGAAATTACAAGAACATGTCAAATAATGTGTGGTGCCTTGGAGATATCGAAAGATATTCTTGATTCCCAACCAGTTGTTTTGGTGGGTCCAATGGCACAGTGATATGGAACTAGAAGTCCCAATATCCCTTCTACACCATGCCGTGGTTTGAGTGAATCTTTCTCTACGTCTAGAGATCGAACAACCGACATGAGAGATAGACATGACTTGTCCGTTTTAGGTTTCTCCAATATTTATAATATAGGCATCTTGGTGTACCATAATACTTGAGTGAAGTAGCCTGACTTGTAGTATCAAGCACTGTTTGGGTTTAACCAAATCCTTCATCTCAAATTCCGTCTTTTAGATGATCACGTGCTTCGTCATTGCAGGAGTAATCCTTGTGTATGACAAACACGCATGGGTAATCATCATTATAGGAGTAATCCTTGTGTGTAAGGAACTCACTACGTCGGTTGTACCAAAATATACCGACAACAACAAGCCATGTAATGACTCACTGATTTTACACAATGCATGTTGCATTTACATTTCGATTTGGATAGAGATTCCACCGGGAACCATACATGTCCAAATCTAGTGATCCACATGAAATGTAGTCACTACATCTATCAACTGCATAGATAGACGATTTTGCACTGCCAATGATATAATTATCGGAAATTTTTGAGTATTCCAATCCTGTATGGAGAGTAGGTCTCGAATCTCTGCGGAAACCCGACCTTATGCTACAAGCCTTGCTTTCTCACCACCTTGTTGTTCTCATTCTGTTTCTAGAAGAAAACATATTGAATCCTGTATAGGGAATTCAATTGGAGGAGCGAGGCTAATTCTGCTTGGATTGCATCCTTTGTTTATTTCAGTCCGAGCGAGTGGTTTACACTCTGCCATGGCCATGGTCTTTGGATCTGAATCACTGTGAAGGATATTTGCAATCATACAAGAGAAATGTTTGTCGACAATTGTAGGCTTTTGTTATGTGATTCTCCATAGTCGATATTGTAGGAGGAAATCTCATGCACCTATGATGACTCTTCGTGATTTCCCAATACGCGTGAGTCCAGGTGTTCCGATGTCCCAGCCAGTGTGTGCAAGCTGAAGCTGGGGTTGTGGAGGTTTCCCTTCCACTGGGTGTATACTACCCATAAGGTGTTTGTCAACGCTAGGTTGACTTGCATTTACTGATTTAGAGGATTTCTCCTCAGTTTCCTTTGTTGCTTGCAAGAAGCTGGATCCTGGTCAGAGGCCGTACTACTCCCCCTCTTTTTATGAAATAGGGAGTTGAGTGGTTTTTCTTGGTACCTCCACTCTTTCGGGCGCATTTCTAGCCGGATTAGGAGTTTGTAACACCTTTGAGATCAGTAAATGAATCTGGCAGGTTATTTGCATGTGATGCAAATTTGTGAATCCGAACATAGAGTCCAGATTCTTGAGTACGTGGATATAAGGAGGAACGTAAGTCCCAATTGATTTCCTGGCATTCAACGTGGTACTTGAAATCTCCCCCTAATGCCTGGAAATAATCCTCCTTAAGTATAAGCAATCAACGTACTGGGCTATGAAAGCATCCCTTATGAGGGGTTCAAGGTACTAGGTGATCGACGGAGATCTGTACCCCACATAGATCCCTCATATGTGGACCCATGATGTACGCTGCGGTGGTGAGATCGGTACGCGTGACGCGCTTCCGAACTTACGCAGATGGGAAATGCTCGGAGGATTTCCACGTATCAATTGCAGAGGGGAAGTACTGCGATATGCAGTTAGTCAGCAGCGTGTAAAACTGCATGACACCAACGTGAGTTGGCAAATTGCAACTCATTAACATGGGTCGCGCAATGAGAAAAATCCTTTTGATCAGAGATATAACCAAAAACAATTGTGTATGGACACATAGGACACTGTGCTAAAATTCGATCCTCAGAGCCGTGCACTAAATAGTGGAGGCATGGAAGAGAATTCTGCAACAATATTTGTCCATTCGAATTGATTTAATTCGATTTTAGTCCAAACAATGGTTGGTTGAGTACACAAATATCACCTTGAATGTGTTCAAGGGACTGAAGTGATCCGTTGGCACAATATGTCCAAACTAAATCTCATGAATAGGAAAGTTTAACTCATGCAAAACATGACCAATGGAATTGCATTATATGCAACATGTGCTACGAGTAGGATGTACGTGTAGTACAATCCAGACAATAGAGTGGGTACATTCTCATATACTTGTTCCACATCCATCGGATTGACACTCGTAGAAATCTATATATAGAATTGAAGAAGTTCCAATATGGAAATCTTTATCAGATATATAGAATGTATACAATCTTATTTATATCAGAGTGCTGATACAATATATATGTTCTATTACAACAACACAAATGGACATTAATAGAACGACCGCTAAGGAGATAGTGGGACTAGAAGAAGTCTCCAACATGTCGGTTGAGGTGTGTTCAACCATCATGTTCTCCGTGCCCATAGGGTTATGTGACAGCCGGAGAGTCATGGTGTTGCTAGGTCCAGGAGGATCATCTAGCGAACAACCAAAACTTCCTTGGTGTTGTCTGGATGAAGGTTGAAGTGAGCTTCAAACCTTTTCCCTTGAGCTCCTTTGCATCGTTGGGGTTGCTGATACAGAATGGCCAGATGTTTTGGGGTCTTGCACTTGTTAGTGGGATGCGTGTAGCAAGCACACTCGTCGCAAAGCTTAGTTTTGGTCAAACTCAGGCTTTGCGATGCATTTCCCACAGTCTGAGTTTCTAGGCTTCTGTTCCGGTTGCTCTTTCGCTTACCATTGAAGTTCGAAAGCTTGCCGTTGAAGGCACCATCAAACTTTCGTCCGTTCGCGACATTCATATGAACTTCGGGTAGAGGCGGTGAGAGCCATTCTTAGCGAGCAGCTCATCATGCTTTTCAGCCTGAAGTAAAATGTGAAAAAGGTCGGAATAGACTTGGTAGTCGCGAGCACGGTACTGCTGCTGGAGGATCGTGTCAGATAGGAGCATAGTAGACAGAGTTTTGTCTATCTTCCCCACATCAGTAGATTCCTTCCCGCAAAAGCGCAGTTTGGAAATGATCTTATGAACCTTGTGATTGTACTCTCCGACAGACTTAAGTCTTGGAGTCGGAGTTTAGTCCAATCATGAAGTGCCTAAGGCATGACAAATGCCTTATGCTGTTCACACCTCGTATTGAGGGCCTGAAACAAGGTACTAGGGATTCTTCCTCCAAGTGCTCAGATTTGATATCTGGATGAATATGGTGCCTTATGATGTACAAGGCACCATATTTTTGCTCATCTGTCAGCGGCGTCACTCCAGCCGGGGGTGGTTCCACCGGGGTCTGGACTGGACGCACTAATCCACGGGACGCAAGGGCGATCTTGATGTTCATGGGTAAACCAGAGAATATTAATTTACATTCGGTAAATCAAATCCATCATGGTTATGTTGTAATGAACTATGCAAAATAGATGAATATTCAAGAAGTGGGCTTGAACTCATCAGTGTGAACTTCAAATTGTTAAGCATGACATGTTGTAGACAATCTCCAAAATAAATTTTGGACTAGATCTATCAGCATTAGCGGAGTATAGGGTACTCACGCTTCGAATGCCTTATGCCATAACTTAATTAAATGTGTGGGAGAGCACATAGGCAATCATAATGTAAAAAATGACAATATGTAGGCTTAAATAGCAGGTGTAGATAAATCTACACACTACCTCGTGATCCCAAAACATCAATATGAAGAAGTCACTTTGAATTTTGCATCTCAATTCGTGCTCGTATCAAGCCAAAAGGCTCAATTAAGACGGTGAATTGATCGTATTCGCAAGAAATTGAAAAACCTCAATTGCAAATAGACGTATTAATCTCGACATGTGACGAACATGGAAATATATACATCTCATATATGATCTAGAATACATAGTACTCTACGGATTCAGTACTATAAAGCAATTTAATGTTTTGCAAGAAATTGAAAATTTCAATTGCAAATAAATGTAATTAATCTCGACACGTGACAAACGTGGAAATATATTACATCAATATCTGGAATACATTGGTACTCAACAGAAAACAGTGTTAAGATATATGTACTGAATTAACAGATCTAAAAACAGGAATTGAGTCACTGCTAGAAATTAGTGCTAGATGACTAATATGCTTTTTTTTTTAGATTAGATGACTAATATGCTAAAAGGCTGAAAACTGCGGCAAATTGCTACTGCGCTGTATTAAACAAACAGCAAATAACAAACATCAAACATGGATAGTTTCTGGCCAGCACGCTGTACGCATGCACATGGGCAGAAAGGAGCCATCGTCTAGTACTACATCGCTCCGGTCAACGAGCGGATAAGGAGAGCAGAGCGACAGGAAAAGAGTAAAAAAAATCCCCAATTTGCTCCATCCCCAATCCATCGATATGACGGAGGTGCAGACCAGCACAACGCAACCTCTGCGTACGGCCGCATCAGTGCTCACCGGCGGCGAGAGGTGCTCCCGCCGCGCCCATCCTCGGAGGAGGAACCGCCGGGGAGATGGGCGTCGGGCGTGACGCCATTAGGGAGCCCGGCGCTCGGGCTCCACGTGCCTGAGCGGCGGCCACGGCCACACGACGGCGAACTCGTCAGCGGGACGTCAAGAGCCTTGCGACGGCGGCGAGCACCCGTACGGGCCGAAGCGAGGGCTTGGCGGGCGAGCCGGGCATGGGTGCCCCGCGCGGCAGTGCCTCGTTCTCGACGGCGGGCGCCGGTGATGGGGGGCGTGGTGGTGTGACGGAGACGGCAGCCGCGGCGCTCGTTGGCGCCGAGACGAAGGCGAGGGCGTCGCCCGGCCGCTGGTCGTGAATACCAAGCGCGCCGCAGGGAGCAGCACCACGTTGGGAGGCCGCGGTCTCGGGTGCCGGCGCACCGCAAGGATGCAAGCCGTCGACGCCGCGAGCATGGCCAACGCCGGCAGTCTGCATCGTGGGATGCCATGTTTTGGCTCACCTTGGTGTGCAGAGGAGTCGCCGGTGGTCCGCCGTCGTCGGTCGACGGTGTGGTATGCCCGCTGCTCGTTTTCCTCTTCTCGAAATCGCTCAGATGCAGAGCGTGCGTGCTGATAACGTGTTAGAACGAGAATCGGGAGCGAATCGAGAGAGAACAAATGAATCAATCGAACTCCTTTATTGATGGTTAGAGAATCCTTTTATACATGGGTAGGGCGATGTCGGTTCCCAGAGGCGGCGCTCCAGGAAACAACCGCCCGACGGTTGCCCACATCGTGGGATTACAAAGTGGGGATTATCTCCTAATTAATATATTATTAATTATTCCTAACAAATTTGCGCCAACTAGAGCGAGGTCCCGTGTTAATTTTCTCGATTTGGTATGGGACTAGCGGCTGAATTAATCTCCTGCTCTTCGACTCGCTCACGGTGCTGCTATTCCTGGCCCAGCGCGTCTCGCCGCCGTCGACCCTACTGGCAGCGAACAGCAGAACGACCGCGCTCCGCCTCGGTACATAGCCCGGTAGGGCCGGCACGCAGTGACTTGGGAGGTGCATCTCCAAGCATGGCTGCGGCGTCTGACCGACCTCCAGCGGCGCTGTCAACCACGCCTTTCCCGGCGTGGCGACCTCGTGAAAACAAGTGGTGCCGCGATTGGACAGCTGCTGGCGGCGGTGATGAAGATCTAGGAAGAGGATATGACATGTGGGTCCGAATTGTCAGTGAGAGTAGGACGCCATCCCGGCCGGGATTGCAGCATTCCCAGTGCGTCAACTATGTCTAGGGTTTAAAATAGACCGAGATTGACAAGTTCAGAGTGCCAATTTCAGACATTAGTAGTTCAGGGTTTGATTTATCTTTCATCCACAAGTTTAAGGTTTGTTTTGGATTTTTCTCCACTCAATTCTATCGTTAAACTGTTCTAAACCTGCATTTCGATAACGGGGTGACAGACAGACACTGACATATTAGGATAACGACAGCCGTGACAAGATACATGGATTCAGAAGAACATGGCTTCAAAAGAGAGAAAAAACTGCATCACCAGGTTCAGAAGATACATGGGTTCAGATCTCATCCACCGTGATTCACCCTTTTACCGTGACTAGTAGCCGTGCACGTGCAACACACGTCTTTAAAATATAATCTCGATTATAGCTAAGTGAGTCATTTTGTTACCAGAAGAATAGACTGCATGACTAAACTTTGCAAATATGCGCGAACAACATACAATCCACACACATTGCATCATTTAAAATCCACAAAGCATCATATAAGAACCATGTCAGTGTGCACACGTGCAACACACATCTTAAAAATTGACAATCGAAATTCATGCTCCTACAAAACAAAAATAAACATTCTACAAAAAGTAGAACTTAAAAGTGAGACACCATTCTACTCTACATAGGGAAATTTCCATAAAACAACATTCAATTACATCCGAATTTGAAAAAAGGAGACTGTCATCATTACGCCACATGCTCTCGGCCAGATAGCCGTGCGCTTTGAGTGACTGCACCAAGCCGTCGAACATCTCCTTCGCTCCTCTGAACATGGGAAGGGAACCGCGTTGCCCTAGCAATGCAACCAGCTCATGCGTGATTCTTATTAAAGTAACGCACACATGACATTGTTGATGTTGTACACAGAATACTACGAATAGACAACAGAAGCATGTAGAGAACTCTCACTTTTAGAGCTATTGTTTTCAGGCATAAAAAAGAGTCTTGTTTTCAGAACATTATGTTCAGTCTCTACAAACATGGCAGAACAAAATCTAGAGAAAGTATAAGTATTTCATCTAGCTATTCCTGTGATCTAATCTACTACCTCTGAACCGAAAAAAGTGTCGCAGGTTCTACAAACAACTTGTGCATGTTACATTGTTTAGCTACGACAATTTTATGGGATCGGAGGGAGTAGTCTTTATTCAGTTGAAAATGATTATTTACAGAGCTAGAAAATGATTAGATTCTACCTATAGGACTTCTTTTGCCATGCGTGATATACAAAATGCAAGAAGCCAAACCATATAGTGGATCTATATCCGTTTAAAAAAATGCCAAACGAAAATAACTTTCTGCCTGTTTCAATTTGATATGATGTACATGCAATAAAAACAATTGGAGCTAGGAAATAAATAAATTGAATGACGCATAGACAGTAAAAACTACTGGGAAGCACTCTCCAACACCAAGCACAATTTCAGATGTCACTAATGACATGAATTATAATTTTTACAATGCTCCAGCTAACTACAAGTTTCCTATAGTCCAAGGAGATAAACTGGATACCATGATGAATAAAGCGCCATGTGTGAACAACCATCACTCCACCCTAATTATAGCATTAGGAAATGGGAATATACAGTAAATACACAAGAACTATCTTTGTATATGGAAATTTAGGTGCGGAAATAGCTTGTGCTGGAGTTGTGAAATTAACAAGAAATACCACAAAAAGGAAAGTAGCTACTCTTCTCACTTTCCTGTTGATCACACATCAATATTTGGTTGAACAACGCAGCTGGTACATCCATAGCTCTTTGGCTACTAACGGATATAACTACATTGTTCTTTAGAAACCTTGTTGTTTATACCTCTGTTTATACTTCACATCAACAACAAACAGTCAATGGTCTAAGATTTCAGCATCACGTGTTTATATATAGAAGTAAAAACAAATCTCTCGGCCTAAATCTAGAAGTGCAGATCTGAGGAATCAATGTCAAAGCTGTTGCATGAGATGTCAGAACAAACTACAAATATAATAGATCTGGTTATTAAGAAGAAAAAATCTGAGTGAGCGACAATAGTACAACAAGAATGTTATGTTTTGGATTTAATTGTCATAGATAATTTGCATATGACTTTAATTGTCATAAATAAAATGTCAAAGCTGTTGCATCAGATGTGAAATTTAGATAATTTGCATATGCTTCCCGATTAATTGGAGTAGAGACAATAAAGAAATAGAGTAGGCATAAGAGTCTGGCACTTCTTAAGTTCTTATTAAACTTTAGCTCGTCAGTTCCACATGACATGACACTGAATTCCTCTTCACCAATCACTTTTCCAATTTCTCTTATCTTATCAAGCACATTTCTAGAAGCATTCCTACACAGTAGCACTTTGCAAAAATGAACTACACATTCATTGCCGTACTTTGCAGCTGTTTTTTCCCTATTTCAAAGATAAGCATGAAGTTCAGAGATTTAGGTGTTATTTTCTTTTGACCATAGATGCATGTGCTTCCCTAATGTGCTTCTACGCTGAAGTAATAGGCTGCTCTTAGATCCATAGTATATTTCATCTTCCGTTTGCTTTCTATGTATCATCTTGAAGGCGGCCATCTTAGTAGCATGGAAAATAAGCACGCTACCTTTTAAGATTGTATGAAGCTATGACAGGATCCATTAATCTACATGAAGCACTAAAGGATTGAAGGTGCGAAAAAGGACCATGGAAAATAAGCTAGATCCTATTGGATTAAAAACCATAATCAAAATCATTGCACAACACCGTGGGACTGAACTCATCAAATAGAACAGCTCCTTGAGTGTTTGGTGAAAAGGGAGTCAAAAGCGACCGACCTGCCTTCTTGAAGCAGCGACCTGCAAGATCCAACGCGTCAGGATCGTCAGCGAACTACGGCTGGCGTCGTTGTGGCAGACGGACAGCGGAGGCTCATGTAGACTTGTAGAGCAAAACTATCTGCGCAGCGACAGTGGAGTCCTGTGGGGATTCGTGGGAGGAATGGGAGGCGGATTCGCAGGGGGGGGTGGCGTCCGGCGGATTCGCGTGGGGAAGTCACGGCCTTCCGGCGGTGTCGTAGAGGGACAGAGTCGCAGGGGCAGCAGCTTCCCTTGGTGCGGCGTCGTTGGTGGGAGGCCTTGATGGGCAGCTCGATGGAGGATTGGAAAGGAGCTCCTCCAAGCGGGGAAGGAGGAGAGGAATTGCGGCATAAACAGTCTTCAACGCGATTTGCTAGGAATTGATCCGCTTAATCGGGGCTGAACGTTTCGTCCGCGGCAGAGTTTTCGTCTGCCCGTCAAAATTGCTAGAAGTAGGTGAGGGTTATGTTCACGTGGACGGTTAGATCTAATAAGGTGGGTCTGATCGTGGGGTGGAAATTGGTTCCCATTGTTCTGTGTACATCTGTTGGGGTACGCTTAGGAAAGAATATGTTTGGTCTTTTAATAGTACAGTAGTAGAGAAGAGTCAAGACAGTAAACCAAAAACTGATTACCAGGTATCATCAAACTTAATGTGACAGAACGAAAACATATGATTTTGTTTTTGAGCTGTACGCCTATGAGAATATGAATGTCTAGCTATTTAATACTCCCTCCGTTTTTTAATATAAGATGTTTTAGATGTTGCACATGTTGTCTAGATACATACTAAAGTGAGTGAACATGCACACTAACACATGTCTATATATATTTGTGTACATGTGCATGTAGATAAATGCTAAAACATCTTATATTAAAAAACGGAGGGAGTAACTATTAGCAGGCTCAATAAACATACAGTTTTGGTAAATCAACTTCCCGCTCACGATTTACACCTTGCAAGTTTGAACCTGTCAACTTCATTATCCCCCTGCATTTTGATGATCCATAGTAATTAGTAGTAGTAGTAGCAGCAAGGATGAAGATGTTTATGTTATGTATGTACGTGCTGCCTATGAAAGGTTTTCCCTCTCCTGAAAAGGTAAGCTGCCGCGAATTTACCTTGGACTGGCTACTTCATGGCTAGCTCCTCTCAAGTTGGCATCTGTAAGGCTTGCACTCTGAAACTACATGTGAATTGATTTTTAGTATCTATATTAATTCATGAGAAATTGAGAATTGCACAGCGGCTTCCAGTTTTCGATACACATGGATTTTGAAAAATTGAGAACCTGTCAACATCATAAGATTTTGACAAAAACAGCCAGCAGGCTGGTTGGGAAACTTTGCTTCAATTGTAAACTTATTACGAATAAGCCAAAGCCCCCAGCACACCACGGCGAATAACACACGCAACGCTTTGCTGGTTTTGCCCCTAAAACCAGAGAGAATCCTAGTAATGTCCTGGAAGGAATGAGGATTCCAGGTGACCTCAAGTTCTTCCCTTAAGCCACTCCACACAAATTGTGCCAAGGCACATCTGAACATAATGTATTAATGTGGCTGGCATCCTCCGGCGCATCACACAGGGCACACTGCCCATTGGATGGCCCATGTCGCAAGGACATACGGTGCTATGGATACAAATTGATTTACATGCAGGGAGGAGCAATACATATTTACTGATTAGGTAAACTAGCAAAGAATGTGTGCTTTCATGCCTGTCATTGTCAATTGTCATAACCGTTGCATAATTGTCTCTACTGAATTGCTATTCACACGCGGCCTTAGTATCGAAGACAAAAATTTCAAACCTGTAGGTGTGTTAACCGAAGATTTGTTGCAGTGAAGCTACACCTTACGGCATCTGCATACTAGTTTCAACAGACTTTCTCAAGTGCTACACCTACACCACATTACTTTATTATTAGTACATAGAAATATTTTAAAAATTGACAACGTAACTATCGAATATAACCGAGTATGACCATTACAAACAAATAGCCAAGGTGTTCACACTTGGCATCGTAAAATTGGAACTAAAACTGAAATCTCCTAGTACTATAAGTCCACAAGCAGGGAAGACAGTCAGTCAGTCACCATGCAGGTTAGAATAAACCATGAGTCTACCAAAATGCAGGAGGAGAAGAGACATGGAGACGCACCTTGTAGGTTAGCACTTTGAAGGTTCGCTCTATCCGAAATAGATTTTGTCGAGATTTGCGTGTACAAACTCATGTGTACAATCAAATTGTTCAACTATGAACTTAATCTTCAAAACACAAATTAAGAAAAAGAGGCAGAAAATTACCAGGCCAATCAAGCACGTTTACCAAACGCCACAACCAAAAGAAGAAAGAAAAGAGAAGCTAAAGATGAAGGCAAGGATAATAAGGAATATTCTTAGTACATACTGAGGCAAATTTGCATATAATAGAATAAAGATTGAGAAGCTTCTGCCTCGTGAGAGGAAGACATATGGGCTTAACAGGGGATATAGCATTTTCACACAAGAGCATTACATGATATAATTAAATAGATAATTCTTGAGACTGCATAGACGTTGGATGCTTAATCTTAGATCATGTCACTACTAAGATTATTCATCATGTCTATTAACACGACAATTGGCAACAAGATGATCAGGAGCACCACATTGATAGCAATATTTCTTTGGTTTCCTCATCTTTGACTTGTCGGGGAAATTGCTTCTTCTTGCTTCATACTCTTTCTTTCCAAGCATCCTTCCAAAATTCTTCACCTAGAGAGCCATTTCCTGGTCATGTTCCTCATCGCTTGATTCCTCCACTAGGACTTGCTTGGCCTTCAAGGAGATTTTGACATTTTTGCTTGAGCTTGGTGAAGCATAATCTCTCACGATTTTGGATTCCTCTTGCACCATGTCGTACAGGTGGAATGTTGCAAGCACATCCCGAGGGCTGAGTTGTTCAAAGTTAGGCTTGTCACGGATGAGGGTCACCAAGGTTGAGTTCCTTGGTGTCATGACACGAAGCATTTTCCGGACAACATAGGAATCGGTCATCTCTTTGCATCCAAGGCCCTTCATCTCATTGACCAAATTGTTGAGCCTTGTATACATGTCACTGAGGGTCTCGTGTTTTCCCAACGCGAACAAGTCCATCTCTCTCCTCAAAAGATTGAGCTTTGGCTCACGAACCGCTTCAGGAATAACCCGAAGATTATCCCAATTCTCCTTAGCACTCCCATTTAAGATAACCCAGTCGAACTGGCTACCACTCATGGCACGGAATAAGGCGCAGATAGCTTGGGCATTGTACTGTATATTCCTCTTTTCGAGAGCCATTGGATTTTCTTTTTCTACATGACCAGTTTCCACAATTCTCCACACAAGAGAGTTAATGCTGAGCAAGTGAAATTTCATCCTATGCTGCCATGATAGATAGTGTGTGTCACTGCCATCGAAGCGAGGCGTTTCTCCGGAGCTACCTCCATAGTATTCTGAGTCTCCGTAGGCAGGGGATGGGGGTCAGTACGGGAGGTTTCTCTGCCGGTGACCCGGTGTCCACCTTCGTCGCGGACCCGCGCATGATTCTGTATGATTCTTCCCACATGTCGTAGATGATGAATCTATCACACACATCCCGAGGGGTGAGTTCTTCAAAGTTAGGCGTCGCACAAATATTACTCACCACGGTTGGGTACCTTGGTTTCATGACACGAAGGATCTTCCTCACAACATAAGAATCGGTCACATCTTTGCATCCCAGGCGCTTCATCTCAGTGACCAAAAGGACGAGCCTCGAGTACATGTCATGGGGGGACTCGCCCTTCCGCAAGGCGAACGACTTCATCTTTCCCCTCGACAATTCGACCTTTAACTCACGAACGATGGAGGTGTCTTCATGCATAATCCGGAGAGCATCCCAAACCTCCTTAGCGCTCTTGAGGTGCCAAATCCGGTAGAGCTGGTCATCACTCAAGGCACAATACAAGGCGTTCATAGCCTGGGCATTGTAGTGGCAATTCCTCCGTTCGAGATCCGTCGGATTTGCTTCATCCACATAAGAGAAACCTGTTTCCACAATTCTCCATACAAGTGGGTTAAACATAATCAAACGACACTCCATCTCGATCTTCCACGATCGATAGCATCTGCTATCGAAGCAAGGTGCTCCTAACGGGTCGTCGCGTACAGGCTCCCACCTGCGTGTGCGTGTCCACTGTCGTCGCGTGCCTGCTCCCCCCTGCACCGCACAGGACACACACAAAGTCAGGAAGCCGTGAAGTGAGTCCATGGCCATGACCCGCCAGGCCGCCAGTACAATAGCGAAGAGGAATCCACCGAATACTAGAACCAGATCGAATGAATCGAGTGGAGGATAAAATTAGTAAAGTGCGCTGAGAGGGGAGGTAGGGAAGTGGACGGACCGCTGTTGAGGGGGCGCGGCTGCTGCATCGTGGCGCGTGGTCTCCGGATCTCAGCTTCCAGCTTCGTTTTGGTGCGGGGCGCGGCGAGGTAGCAGCGCCGGCGGAGCAGAGCAAGGGGACGAGAAGAGCCCTAACGGCAGTTTTGCTTCAAAATCACTTTTTTATTTTTCGTGTGGGCACATTCGCTCTGTGCGTTGCCTTGCCTACCTTTTTCCATTGGCCTGCGGGCACAAAAGAGAAGGAAATGGGTCGCTGTTCAGCACTAGGAAGGAGCCGTTGTTAAAGGGGATTTTTTTTTTTTTGCGCCTGCTTAGTTTTTTTTTTTTTTTGCCACTACATACTTTGGTTGTTGATTATTTGCCCTTTTGTATTAATTAAATTATGTAACATATGACTACCTCCCACAAGGCAAAATATTCACTTATTACTCTTACTTTTGTACATATGCTTTTCCTTATAATTATATCAAGATATAACGCAAATAATATTAAATGCATGAATTCATGCTCTCACGCCAATGATTAATTTGTCTATTATAAATAAAATACTTTATAGCAATTTTATGTGGATGTTCCCGAAGCAACGAGTGGAAAATCATCTAGTTTATCGAAGACCAAAGTAAGTAGTGGCAAAAAAGAGGGCAAACTAAACAAGGCAAATCGGATAGTCTCCAAGTAAAACGGGACAAAAAAATCAAATTCCCTTAAATGAGGAAATTACACAAACCAGTAACTTTTGGGGTCATTGTTGCACAAACCAATGAATCGACCTTTTTTTTAGGGAAAGCCACCTGACGCACTTTGTTGATTCACAATCACATATACATTGTTTATTACATCTTGCTTGATAAAGCTAGGGGATCAGAATCCCAAGAAATAGCAGAATTTGAATTGAAAATATGTCTAGCTATGTTGTGCGCCACTACGTTTACTTCCCGACGACAATGATGAACAGAAACCGAACCAATACTGTGAGCTTTCAGAAAATAGTCCAAGAGAATCGCTGCAAAGGGGCTCCATACTTCCACCACTCCATTATATGCTTGGACAAGTTCCAGCGAATCCGTCTCAATAATGACAGGAGAACAACCGGTCTGTTTGATGAAAGACAAACCTTTCTGTAGTGCAAGGGGTGGGAACGGATCAGATGCGGATCGGATAGTGCCCTTCCCACATCCGTTTTCATATTTTTTAAATGAATACAAATACAAATACGGATGTTCTCGGATACGAATGCGGAGCGGGATGTTACTCGAATACGGATGCGGATCGGATGTTTCGGAACGGATATGAATATAACGATATAATAGACTCGTGTCTTATAACGAGTAAACTATAGAGCAGTATAGTAATAAATACAGCTATATAATACACAATAGTTTAAATTCAACCACAGAAAATATATTTGACTAATTTTTTACTCTTTTAGGTTGGTTAATTGACATATCAGGTTAGAGTTACCAAAATTGTCTAACATAAAATTTATTCGGATACGGATATATAAATTTCCATATCCATATTTGTTTCAAAATTCAATACCACATTTGTTTTGTATTTGTAAAAAACGGATCCGGATATTTACCACTTCCATTTCTATTTCGTCCAGATTCAGATATTTACCATTTCCATTTTCAATTTGTCGAATACGAATGTCGGATAATTCGGATTATCCGCTACCAGTTCCCACCCCTAAGTGCAATAGCTTCAGCCGTACCTGAATCAAGAAGGTGTGACAGAGAGGCCAACCAACACCCGCAACTGCAGATCCCCTATGATCAGCAAGAACAACTGCCGCCCCTGATCCATTAGGAAAGAACACTGCATCGATGTCCTTGGTTTTGTATGTGATTCTGTATGTTAAGCTTGTATGTGTTAAACCTAGGTTTTGTCCATGATATTTCATGTGGCACCTTTCGTAGGGCTACGCCTTGAAAATTGTTCGCTACCCCAAAATTGCAGAAGCTGGCCGCGTTGGGGTATCAACAGGTGCACCCTTAACAGCCTCTCTTCTTTGCCACCATATATACCAGGACCCCACTGTTATCGCCTCCTTGTACCCAATGTTTCATAGGGATAAATATTTACACAGAGCTGTAACGGCATGTTTTGTATGGTTTAACAACATATCTGGCAATGGAGCCCGCTTTATGAGTGACCCGGAAAAATGCCAATAGCTCGAGAAAACCAAACCAATTTGGGACCAGTCGTTCCCTTCAATTAGGCCGCAACAGCTCAATGCGACCACCAGAGGCGATGGCGGCTACGGAGGCTAGCCGCTTTCACGTGGTCAAGACGGGCTAAGAGTTGTCGGTCTGCCTCCTTTCTTCCGAGGCGGTGGCGGTCTTATGGGACCACCCGGAGGTAATTGTGAAGGTGTTGGAAGCCAGTAGTCGGCTACGGTAGCGGCTCCACGGTCGATCGTGGCTGGGATGAACAAACTTGTCCCTAGTCTACTTTCATTCGAGGGCGGCTCGACGCAAGGACCAGACGGGGACGGCTGTCGGACAACAGAACGGTACTACAAGCCCCCTTCACGTGGTCCTTTTTGTATTTTTTGTTGTTGTCATGTATGATGCTATATTGTCCAATTTTGTGATACAACAAAGCCATATTGTGCATTTTTTTTCCTTTTCTTGATCGTTGTTACAAATATGGATACAAATCTGTAGGCAACACATTGCAACGTGGTTGCGAGGTGCAAAGTATGTTATTTAACTGTGTAATCAGACCATTAAGTCTCTTTGCAATGAATTACCACTAGAGTCGGCTGGTTTGTGCAACAAAAAATTGAGGCACTGGGCTGTGCACCATTGACCACAAGATTACTGGTTTGTTCAATTTCGTCTTGTTCAAGATTACAGCACGAAACTGTTTGTGCTACTCGCAAGGCTTATAGTAACTTTGCGGCCTGGGTAGATAGTTTTATTTGAACTTGTTGTCTTAGTTTTATTTGAACTTGTTTGCTGTTGGTACAGCTCTCTTGTACCCCATCTTTTGGAAAATCAATAAATTAAGCAATACGAAAGTACTGTAATTTTCCAAAAAAAGCATGAAACTGTTGGTATTTTATTCTTTTTTGTTGGAACCTTGATGAGTTAATGCCATATATATAAAAAATATTTGTAATTTATTATATAATACTACTTATGTATATTTACTAGCGTAAACTTTAGTTAAACTATAATTATGAATATATAAAAGTTAGTGAAACATGTAAAAGTTTGTTCATAAAACAATTCATGGCCGTCGGCTAATAAAAAGTAGAATGCTTTTTGTGTAGTAAATAGTACAAAAATAATAATTTAACAAATGAAATTGTCCAAAGAAATTTGGAAAACAAAGGTAAATTTAGTATATGTAGAAAATAATAATAACAAGAGAGTAAATCGTTCCAACCCAGATTCAACCATCTATTTCTATTGTTACATTTCTCTACCTTTTATGCCTTCTCTATTCTTGAGAGTAGTAGAAATCACGGCTCAACGGCTAAAATCGACGCCACAGATAGCATCTCCATCGGCGCTCCCAATCCCAATAGCGCCCCCAATAGGGCTATTGGGCGCCGACACGAAAACGTCGTCCACTCGTGGCGCCAATAGCAGCAAAGTTGCCAGACGGGCTCAATACCGCGTCCGACAACCTCGCAACGATTCCGGTCCATAGGTGGAGAAGTGGGAGTACCGAACAGACGCGGCAAACCCACCACGTCAGATTTTTTAGGTGGGTACGTACTACACGATAGCAATTCAGGCATTCCGTTTCTTCCCCACTGTCTTTTTCGTGCTCATCTCCTCTCCCACCCCCACTGATTCGTCGTGGCAGCCCCGTTTCGACGCTGAAAGTTCAGCGGCGTGGCCCTCCCCACTACGTTCATCGCTCATGTCGTTGTATGGAGAAGTGTTTGGAAGTTCATGCCTCTCTCGCTTCCCGTTGGCAGATCGCTGCAATTTCCGCCTCTGCAAGCGGCTGGCCTCCCTTTTCGTGTTTTGCCTAAGTTAGACACTGTTTTTGTCGACCGGCGACGCTCGCCGACTCACCGGGCAGATAGCTCCGGCCAGGAACACCTCTCGCACAACGTGTTCGACGCTTTGCAAATGTTTCTTTTTATAGATTTTTGCTTAGTTGTTGATGACCAACGATAGTGTGTATGGTTTTTTTATTGCTTAGTTAAATTTAATAGGATATGGATAACAACGATGAGATGATGATGGCTGGCCCAATGCTCCAAGCTCATGCCACCGCATCTATCGAGATTGATAAGCTCTTGGCGATCATCACTTGTCTTGTTAGTTTACTAGCCGAGATGAATGCCACTCCTCGGATTGGAGGTTCGAAGAAAGGGAGGGATAAGAACAAATACCGTCAAAGGACGGAGGTTCATTTTATGCTAGTGTTCGACTACTTCGCCGACGAGCCAACACATGGGACGAAGGATTTCCGGTGACGCTTTCAGATGAACAATATTTGTTCATGCGCATTGTGCATGGCGTTCGGGAGTATGATGACTATTTCATGATGAAGAAAGATTGCACCGACATGGTCAGTTTCTCACCTATTCAGAAATGCACTACTGCGTTGACATGTCTTGCATATGAGGTTGTGTAGGTACAAAAGATGGCTACTTACGTATGGCTGAGTCCACATGCATCAAGACCATTTATCGGTTGGTAGTAGTATTTGTACCAACCTAAGTTGACATACCTCGGATCCTGGCACAAAACACAGCTAGAGAATTTTCAGGGATGCTTGAAAGTATCGACTGCATACATTTGGGAGAAAGATTTGTCCATTCGCTTGGCAAGGGTTCTACAAAGGTCATATCAGAGAGTGTAGAGTCGTTCTTGAAGTTGTGCCAGATTATGACATTTGGGTCTGGCATACTTTTTTTGGCATGGCGGGATCTCACAATGACATTAACGTGATACAATGATCTCTGTTGTTTGCAAAACTTGCTGAAGATCATGATCCACCATGCAACTATGAGACCAATAGCCACCCATATGACAAGGGTACTACCTAGTTGACATCTATAAAAAATGGTCTACGTTTGTGAAGACAATCGCCAACCCTCTAGGTTAGAACCAATCTTGGTTTTCTTCCCAATAGGATGGTGCCATGAAGGATGTCGAACAGGCATTTGGTGTGCTCCAAACTTGATTTGCTATTTTCTGGTACCTGATGGCGTGAATCACACGCTCGTTGGGAGACCCCAAGAGGAAGGTATGATGCAGTTCAGCAGCAAGTTTTCCCTCAGAAAGAAACCAAGGTTATTGAACCAGTAGGAGCAACAACTCTTCAGAAGGTTGTTGGTGGCCGCACGGCGCAACACGATCACCAACGCGGAACCTGCACACAACACAATCAGAGTACTTTGCCCCAACGAAACAGTGAGGTTGTCAATCTCACCGGCTTGCTGAAAACAAAAGATTAAACGTCTCGTGTGGAAAATGAGTATTAAATTGCAGCGAATGAAAAAGGAACAGTTTGCAGTTTGTGGTTGTTCAATCAGTGTAAAAGAATGGACCGGGGTCCACAGTTCACTAGTGGTGTCTCTCGATAAAAGATAACTAACATGTTGGGTGAACAAATTACAGCTGGGCAATTGACAAATAGTGAGCGCATGACAATGCATATATATGACATGTTGACTACTATGATATTTAATTGGGCATTATGACAAGATACATAGACCGTTATCCAACAGCGTCTATGACTAATAATCCACCGCCGGGTTGTCATCTGAGTCCCCCGTTGGTATTAAGTTGCAAGCAACGGATAATTGCATTAAGTAAAGCGCGTAATGTAAACAAACACATATGCCCGTGGACATAGCATCGTTGGGTTATCCCTAGTGGCAACAGCACATCCACAACCTTAGAACTTTCTGTCACTATCCCAGGTTAAACGGAGGCATGAACCCACTATCTAGCATAAATACTCTCTCTTGGAGTTACAAGCATCTACTTGGCCAAAGCATCTACGAGTAACGAAAAGCATGCAGGATCTTAAATAACATATAAGATAGATTGATAATCAACTTGACATAGTATTCAATATTCATCGGATCCCAGCAAACACAACATGTAGCATTACAATAATATGATCTTGATCATGTAGCGCAGCTCACAAGATCTAAACATGATGGCACAAAGTGGAGAGACAACCATCTAGCTACTGCTATGGACCCGTAGTCCAAGGATGAACTACTCACGCATCACTCCGGAGGCAGGCATGGCGATGTAGAAGCCTCCGGTGACGATTCCCCTCTCCGGCAGGTGCCGGGAAGAGGTTCTGAACCCTCCCGAGCTAGGGTTGACGGCGGTGGCGTCTCTGGAACTTTTCGTGGATAATTGCTCAGGTACCTAGGGTTTTCGCGTCGAGGGGAATAAGTAGGCGAAAGGGCGGCGGCTGCGGACCCCCGAGGGGCCCACACCACCCTAGGGCGCGGCAGAGGGGGGGGGGCCCGCGCCCTAGGTGCGTGTGGCCACCTGGTGGCTCTCCTCTGCTGCTCCTTCGCTCCGTCAGGCGTGTTCTGGAAAAATAGGGACCCCCGTGTAGTTTCGTCCAATTCCGAGAATATTTCCAGACTAGCTTTTCTGGAATACAAAAACAGCAGAAAACAGGAACTGGCACTTCGGCATCTTGTTAATAGGTTAGTCCCAAAAAATGTATAAAAGTGATATAAAGTAGATGCAAAACATGTAGCAATTGGTATAAAACAAGCATGGAACATCAAAAATTATAGATATGTTTGAGACGTATCAGCATCCCCAAGCTTAGTTCCTACTCGTCCTCGAGTAGGTAAACGATAAAAACAAAATAATTTTTGAGGTGACATGCTACCATCATAATCTTGATCATATAATATTGCAAGGCACATGTAAATGAATCAAGTGATCCAAGTCAATGGTCTATAATTTGCTAGCAAATAGATAATGAGTAAACAATGAATCACACAAGCTAAACGTTTTCATGAATAGTACTTTCGAGACAAGCATCAAACAGTTTTGCATAAGTGTTAACACATAAAGCAATAGTTTCTAATAAAAGGTATTCAATCAACACAAAGGAAGAATTTAGTTTCAGCATTTGCTTCAACTTTCAACATAATTATCTCATGGATATTGTCAACACAAAGTAGTATAACAAGTTCAATACATTGCATATAACGCATGTTGTAACAAAGTTGACACTAGTGTTTGCTTGTGGAAGACAGAAAGAATAGGAAAACTGACTCAACATAAAAGTAAAAGAAAGACCCTTCGCAGAGGGAAGCAGGGATTAAGTCATGTGCTAGAGCTTTTAGGTTTTTGAAAGCATATAGAGAGCAAAAATTAAGTTTTGAGAGGTGTTTGTTAATTGTCAACGAATGGTAGCGGGTGAGAACAGTATTCTTCCTGTCAAACGGACTTTTAATAGCGGCTCCCATGAAGGACGTTATTTCTACCAGCAAGGCAGATCATCCCTCTTTCTCTTTGGTTTACACACATTCAGGTATTTCACTGTTTGTCATTGCTTACTGATGAATCAGGGCAAAAGTGTGAAGAGAATTAATTGGTTAAAATTGTAATTAATTGGGACTGGGCACCCCGTTGCCAGCTCTTTTTGCAAAATTATTGGATAAGCGGATGTATATGCCACTAGTCCAGGTGTAAAAGTCCATTCAACAAATAGAATAAAGAATAACCACACTAATTCCTCATGAGCTAGTAAACATTGAGACAAAAGGGAATAATAACATTTTGAATAATTTAAAGGTAGCACATGAAAAATTTACTTGGAGTGGCAAGGAAATACCACATATAGGTAGTTATGGTGGACACAAATGGCATGGATTTTGGCTCAAGGATTTGGATGCACGAGAAGCATTCCCTCTCAGTACAGAGTTTAGGCTCGCAAGGTTATGTAAGCAAACAAGAATATCAACCCGTACACCAAGTTTTATATGACAAACATATTGCAAACGTTATAAGACTTCATACCGTCTTCCTTGTTAACCAAACCCTGTTATTAGAAAATATCTAGACCTTAGAGATACCACCGATGCAAACCAAATTTTCAACAAGCTTTACGGTAGTTCTTCACTAATAGGCTTAACTCATGTGATGCACAATTTAATCATGATCTACTTGTTAACTCAAAACAATTGACAAGCATCAAGTTATCCAAATTAGTGATCTACAAGATTAAGCAAGTTTTCTTTATACCAATTACCACATGCAACATTTTCTGAACCAACCAAACACCAATAAATTTATTTCATCAACTCTCCAAACAAATATAAGTGAAGCAAGAGAGTACTTTCTACAAAAGAAAGCTAATAGCTCTGAAAAGAGATACATGAAAACAAGAGCTAAAAGCTGAACAGCGCTAGATATGAATACTCAACAAATATAAGTGAAGAA
The DNA here is from genome assembly GCA_947311845.1 of Poa pratensis. Classification (NCBI taxonomy): domain Eukaryota; kingdom Viridiplantae; phylum Streptophyta; class Magnoliopsida; order Poales; family Poaceae; genus Poa; species Poa pratensis. The sequence continues at coordinate 52,313,021 of CAMZMU010000037.1, read as the reverse complement.
TAGGAGTATTCTCATGAAAAAGCGGAGCGTGTCTCTCTCCCAATCAAGAATGCTAGGGTCCAGTCAAGCTTTATTGAAAATAAAAATTAGGAGTATTCTCATAAAAAGCGGAGCGTGTCTCTCTCCCAATCAAGAATGCTAGGGTCCAGTCAAGCTTTATTGAAAATAAAATGCAATACTGAAAATAAAAGCACACAGACGCTCCAAGAAAAGCACATATGATGTGAAAGAATTAAAATATAGTTTCACTAGAGATGACCTGATAATTTTGACGATGAAGAAGGGGATGCCTTGGGCATCCCCAAGCTTAGACGCTTGAGTCTTCTTGAAATATGCTGGGGAGATCCATGGGAGCCTCCCCAAGCTTAAGCTCTTCACTCTTCTTGATCCTATTATATCATCCTTCTCTCTTGACCCTTGAAAACTTCCGTCACACCAAACTCAAAGTAGATCTCATTAGAGGGTTAGTGCATAATCAAAAATCACATGTTCTATAAAGACGCAATATGATTTGTTACTTTAAACATTAGCTACAGCCACTGATGTTATGTGAAGCTCTTCCACCCAAAAAAGAATTTCACTCAACACTAGTAAAAGAGAGAATGCAAAATAAAAAGGCATAATCTGTCTAAAACAGAACAGTCCGCAAAGACGAATTTTTTCAGGCACTTACGACGCTCAGATCGAAAACTCTAACTAATGAAAGATTCAGACATTCATAAAGATTACGCACAAAAATTTCAGATTTAATTAACAATCTGGTGATTTTAGGAATTTCGTACAGTGAACAGCAAAAATCTGTTTCTGCGCAGCAATCAAAATTAAGCATCTCTTAACATTAGAGGCTACTCTTGGCACAACAATGCGAGAAAATAAAGATACAAAGGAGTTGCTACAGAAGTAAACACTCCTTGACTCAATAAAAGAAAAATTGCAGAAAAAAAATAATGGGTTGCCTCCCATAAGCGCTTTTCTTTAACGCCTTTTAGCTAGGCACAAAGCATGCATCAAGTATTACCAAGTGAAGAAGCATCAACATTGTAATTTGTTCGAACAATAGAATCATAAGGTGGCTTAATCTTCTTCCTAGGAAAGTGTTCCATACCTTTCTTGAGAGGAAATTGATATTTTATATTCCCTTCTTTCATATCAATAATAGCACCTACAGTTAAGAAAAGGTCTTCCCAGCACAATAGGGCATGATGGATTGCATTCAATATCCAAGACAATAAAATCAACGGGGACATAATTGTTGTTAACCATGATAAGAACATCATCAATTCTTCCCAAAGGTTTTTTAATGTAGAATCACAAGGTGAACATCCAAGTAACAATTTTCCAAAGGTGCTAAATCAAGCATATCATATAATCTTTTAGGCATAACAGAAATACTAGCACCAAGGTCACACAAAGCATTGCAATCAAAGTCATTCAATTTCATTTTAATGATGGGCTCCCAACCATCTTCTAACTTCCTAGGGATAGAAGCTTCATGTTTTAATTTTCTTCCCTAACTTGCATGAGAGCATTAGTAATATGTTTAGTAAAAGCCATGTTTATAGCACTAGCATTAGGACTTCTAGCTAGCTTTTGCAAGAACTTAATTACTTCAGAAATATTGCAACCATCAAAATCAAAGTCATTATTATCAAAAGTAATGGAGTTATTCTTCCTTATTGCTAGAAATTTCAGCATCTTTATCAAGGACAGTTTCAGAGTTATCAGGCAATTTAGGACATTTTGCAATAGAAGTGGAAACATTACCAACACCAATTATCTTGCCATTAATGGTAGGAGGTTTGCTAACACTTGAGTTTGAAGCATTTTCAGAAGTAGTAATAGTATAAACTCTAGCAATATTATTCTTTCTAGCAATTTCATCCTCTCTTTCCCATCTAGCATGCAATTCAGCTAACATCCTCACATTGTTATCAATTTTAACTTGTATAGCATTGGCTACGCAAAGGTATTACTCTCAATTGTTTCGGGCTTAGCTGCCATCTTATTAATCAAAGAGGATTGTGTTTCAGACATCGACGAAATACAAGTTTCAGCATGAGAAATTTTACCTTGCAAACCAGAAATTCCCTATTTAAATTCTCAAGTTGATGGCTTATATTTTTTAGCATAGCAGATTGTTCATCCATAGTTCTAGTAAACAGTTGGTTTTGCTCATATTGCTTTTGCATAAAAAATTTAGTGGCCTTTTCAATTTCTAGCATCCTTTCCTCACTAGGCATTCTTGTTCTACCATAGGAATCTCCATAACCATTGCCACTATTAGAAGGATAGGGCCTATAATTGCTATTACCAAAATTATTCCTATAAGCATTGTTGTTGAAGTTATTATTTTTAATGAAGTTCACATCAACATGCTCTTCTTGAGCAACCAAAGAAGCTAAAGGAACATTATTTGGATCAACATGTGTTTGACCATTTGCAAGCATAGACATAATAGTATCAATTTTGGCACTCAAGGAAGAGGTTTCCTCAACAGAATTTACCTTCTTACCTGTTGGAGCTCTCTCGGTGTGCCACTCAGAATAATTAATCATCATATCATCAGAAGCTTTGTTGCAGCACCCAAAGTGATGGACATAAAGGTACCTCCAGCGGCCGAATCCAATAAATTCCTTGAAGAAAAATTTAATCCTGCATAGAAGGTTTGGATGATCATCCAAGTAGTCAGTCCATGAGTGGGACAATTTTTAACCAATGATTTCATTCTCTCCCATGCTTGAGCAACATGTTCATTATCAAATTGCTTAAAATTCATTATGCTACTTCTCAAAGAAATAATCTTAGCAGGAGGATAATATTTTCCAATAAAAGCATCTTTGCATTTAGTCCATGAATCAATACTATTTCTAGGCAAAGATAGCAACCATTCTTTAGCACGTCCTCTCAAGGAGAAAGGAAAAAGTTTCAGTTTAATAATATCACCATCTACTTCCTTGAGCTTTTGCATTTCACAAAGTTCAACAAAGTTATTAAGGTGAACAGCAGCATCATCAGTACTAACACCAGAAAATTGCTCTTTCATAACAAGATTTAAAAGTGCAGGTTTAATTTCATAAAATTCTGCTGAAGCAGCAGGTGGAGCAATAGGTGTGCATATGAAATCATTGTTGTTCGTGCTAGTGAAATCACACAACTTAGTGTTCTCAGGAGTACTCATTTTAGCAGAATTAAAAACAGACAGAAAATAACTTGAAAGTAAACTAGATGCAAGTAACTAATTTTTTTGTGTTTTTGATAATTGAAAGCAAACAAGATAAAATAAAATAAACTAAGCAAGACAAAAACAAAGTAAAGAGATTGGAAGCGTGAAACTCCCCTTGCAGAAGACTGCTGTCTCCCCGGCAACGGCGCCAGAAAAAGAGCTTGATGCGTGAATCACACGTCGTTGGGAGACCCCAAGAGGAAGGTATGATGCAGTTCAGCAGCAAGTTTTCCCTCAGAAAGAAACCAAGGTTATCGAACCAGTAGGAGCAGCAACTCTTCAGAAGGTTGTTGGTGGCGCACGGCGCAACACGATCACCAACGTGGAATCTGCACACAACACAATCAAACTACTTTGCCCCAACGAAACAGTGAGGTTGTCAATCTCACCGGCTTGCTGAAAACAAAGGATTAAACGTATGGTGTGGAAAATGAGTATTAAATTGCAGAGAATGAAAAAGGAACAGTTTGCAGTTTGTGGTTGTTTAATCAGTGTAAAAGAATGGACCGGGGTCCACAGTTCACTAGTGGTGTCTCTCCATAAAAGATAACTAACATGTTGGGTGAACAAATTACAGCTGGGCAATTGACAATAGTGAGCGCATGACAATGCATATACATGACATGTTGACTACTATGATATTTAATTGGGCATTACGACAAATACATAGACCGTTATCCAACAGCATCTATGACTAATAATCCACCGCCGGGTTGTCATCCGAGTCCCCCGTTGGTATTAAGTTGCAAGCAACGGATAATTGCATTAAGTAAAGCGCGTAATGTAAACAAACACATATGCCCGTGGACATAGCATCGTTAGGTTATCCCTAGTGGCAACAGCACATCCACAACCTTAGAACTTTCTGTCACTGTCCCAGGTTAAACGGAGGCATGAACCCACTATCTAGCATAAATACTCTCTCTTGGAGTTACAAGCATCTACTTGGCCAAAGCATCTACGAGTAACGGAAAGCATGCAAGATCTTAAATAACATATAAGATAGATTGATAATCAACTTGACATAGTATTCAATATTCATCGGATCCCAGCAAACACAACATGTAGCATTACAATAATATGATCTTGATCATGTAGGGCAGCTCACAAGATCTAAACATGATGGCACAAAGTGGAGAGACAACCATCTAGCTACTGCTATGGACCCGTAGTCCAAGGATGAACTACTCACGCATCACTCCGGAGGCAGGCATGGCGATGTAGAAGCCTCCGGTGACGATTCCCCTCTCCGGCAGGGTGCCGGGAAGAGGTTCTGAACCCTCCCGAGCTAGGGTTGACGGCGGCGGCGTCTCTGGAACTTTTCGTGGATATTTGCTCAGGTACTTAGGGTTTTCGCGTCGGGGGGAATAAGTAGGCGAAAGGGCGGCGGCTGCGGACCCCCGAGGGGCCCACACCACCCTAGGGCGCGCAGAGGGGGGCCCGCGCCCTAGGTGCGTGTGGCCACCTGGTGGCCTCCTCTGCTGCTCCTTCGCTCCGTCAGGCGTGTTCTGGAAAAATAGGGACCCCCGTGTAGTTTCGTCCAATTCCGAGAATATTTCCAGACTAGCTTTTCTGGAATACAAAAACAGCAGAAAACAGGAACTGGCACTTCGGCATCTTGTTAATAGGTTAGTCCCAAAAAATGTATAAAAGTGATATAAAGTAGATGCAAAACATGTAGCAATTGGTATAAAACAAGCATGGAACATCAAAAATTATAGATACGTTTGAGACATATCAGTACCCTGGTTTAACCTGGTCGAAAGACTAGATGCGGGAGGTCACTATGTTATCATGTATAGCATGATCATCGAGAGTGCGCACAACTCCGGTGATCGATGATCAGCCATATGATTCGCATGACCCTCTTGCCCATGTTCATCACGAGGTGCCACGAGAGTTTGCCGAATTCCTCGTCATGCCGGCAAAAATCCGAGACGAGATACTCACAACCAACTATAAAATGATCTAGTCAAACATCTGTGGGGACGCAAAGGAGACCAAAATTGAGTGTTAGATTAATTTAATTTTAATTGTTGTAATAGTTATTTTATTTCTTGTCATGTAACTAATCCATGTGTTTAAAATTATGCAATATGGTTTTATTTTAGTTAGAAATATCTTGTATTTATGAGGAAATTAGATTAAAAAACTATTGGAAGGTCATTGGGGAACACTGATGTAAGCTGACGGTTCCAATAAGGCGTCAACGTGTATCGGCGCTGCCAAAAACACCGGTAGAGATGCTCTAACGTGTGTAGTGAAAAATCACGTGTCAATACAGGCAAATCCGGGTCGGGAGTCGGGAGAACGGATAAGGAAAACGCCCGCAACATAGTGGAAAACCAAGGACGTGTTTGGTTTCCTGTACCGTCTTTGGTCATTTTTGCATCACTTGCATATGTGGCTCTCTATGGCCAGGCCCTGAAAAAAGAGACAAAAGTCACGTTATGCATCTCATTTGGTTGCCCACAAAGTGGTAGGTAGGCTCGTTTCCCTGAGAGCAAGTTTTTAAACCCCGGTGTTTGCCTCGGTGTTTATATGTGTTTCATGTAGTCTCACCTCTTTTCTCCGTGGTGATCTTACCTTACAACACTTCTACCGCCTCACACCACTTATCCCGCCGGTGATGAGCAAGACGACAGTACGACGCGGTGAAAGTGCACCGGCGGACGGAATGGTTCACGATGGCGACGGAGGTTGAAAAACACACTATACACTAGCTGCAGTCTAAACGCGTACATAGCTCAGTACAAGATCTACTCGTATATGTCTGCCGAAAAACAAATTTACAACACGAAAGTTGTGCGAAACGGCGAATTTAATCTGCTCGTCAAAGGAAATTTGAAACGGTCGACCGAGTGCGACGATTTGACAAAATTCGTCTTGAAAAGGGGCAAACATCAGTCCGAAATTGAGAAGTTACAGTCGACGAAACTCAAAACTGAGTACGAGAATGGAACCTACTCATCGATGCGCATATTTGCATGTACACTTTATTTTAAAGTTTTATTTTGAACCGAACAATATTTGTGTAGATTATGGAGGTACTAAATGGAACAGTTTAAAAGTGGAGCGGTTTTTTTTTTTTGAAACTCAACCATACTCACTTTATTCAGAAATCAAAAGGATACATTTTTTATTACATCACACTTAACTGAAGGTGGGGGATCACCTTCCCAAATAAAAGAACTATTCGAATCAAAACTTCGTCTTGCCAGATTGTGCACCACCTTATTTGCTTGTCTAGGACAATGCTTGAAGGAGATATTTTCAATACTTTGTGCAATCTGAAAACAATCTGCTAAGATAGCAGTATACGGGCTCCAGAGATCAATTGCCCCTGTACATGCATTGATCAGTTCCAAGCTATCAGATTCCAGTATGGCAGGAGTACATGCGATGGATTCCTGTAGACGAAACCCCAAACGCAACGCCATTGCCTCTATTGTTGAAGGATCACACATGTTAGACAATGGTTCAGCTACACCCGAGATAGCCTCACCATAGTCATTTCTGATTATAAAAGTGCAGCACCAGTACCATTCGGAGAGAAACATGCATCAACATTAACTTTATATGTCCCCCCACAAGAGGCTTCTGCCACATAATTTCCTCGAACAAAATTACCTATCTAGCGATTTTTCCCTCGAACACCTAACTATGAAAAAACGGTTGAATGTACTGCTTTAAAATTCGCGCTGGCCAATAACGCGAGCTAGCCTAGCCAACCCAACAGCCCTCGTACGGAAGAGCGTAAAACGAGGCCGAACCAAACATGCCCCCATAACCCACACGGTCCCCACCTGGTTCAGGTTGAGGTTTGAGTCGTCGACAAGGCCCCTGTTTCAGTTCTTCTCTCCTATCTAAAAGAAGAATTCCGTTTCTTAGTCTGCCACCAAAAAAACCTTTCGTCCACTTCGTCCAACCTTGGTAACTCCCTCCCGCAGATAGTCAAAAAAAAAACTCCCTCCCGCAGCGATCAATCAGCACTAATTAATGCTCAATCAGCGCCAGCATCAGTTTCGCTCGTCCATTTACTCCGTCGCCTCTCTATCGAAATCTACATGATTTATTATGTCGCCTTGAGTCTTGATTCGATTTCTTTTCCTCTATCGTGTGGAGCCACAAGTTGCTAGGGTTCCGCCCCAGTGCATGGCCGCCGGCTGAAGGCCGCCATTGGCACGGCCTGCGCGGCTACGTACACGGGCGCACCTGCGACGAGCTATGTTGGCGGCTCGACATGGGATTTAGAAGCCGCTGGGGCGCGGCGGTCGCAGAGGCATTCGAGGAGCAGGCCCACTGGATGGAGCGCGATGGTGTGAAGCTCCGTCAGCAACGCTACACATCCTCCGTGCACCGCCGCCGCGGGCGAGCACTGAAATCGAGCGGCCACCGCGCGTCCCCTCATTGGCGTACTTGTAGTGGTGCCAACGACGGCCCCATCGGTGGCGCCACCACCCGCCGAGCCCTCGCCTCCTCCTATAAGATTCAAAAAGACGACATGCATGAAAGGGCGAGGCAATCCGATCTGCTCTCCATGCCAGGTACATGTTCAGAGGCGCTCCATGCCAGGTACATGTTCGGAGTTAGTATGGTATTCTCGACCTTCAAGCAGCAATGCCAGCATGCACACAGGTGTAGCAGCCGATTGCGCTGACCGCTGATCCGAAATTCTCTTTGTTGTGTAGCTTTCCATTTTATTTCATGCAATATTGCTAATATCACGTCACTATTCGGTAGGTTTGGAAGTACCGAGGCAAAACCTTAGTGGCTGATCCGAATGGTTCAATCAGGTAAGTTTTAGAAATTTAAATTCTATTGCGCAAATTGCTATTGCATTTTCCGATACCATACCGTTATTGCATTTTTTGCTCAATTATACTCAAATCACTAACAAGCTATGCAATAGAATTTAAGATAAATTAGAAAATGCCAAAATACCACAATTTATGTATTGTTGTTCTTGGAGGTAGAAGAAAACATGCTGCCTCATAAGTTTAAAATTCGTTGTATGCTTCATAATGAGATGTTTTATTACAAAACGAACAACTTGCTACAACCTGATTCATCCATATAAAAAATGGTGGATCCTGAAGTTTTAGGTGATAGAGCCTAAATATTGAACGGTGTAATATTCATAAAATACGCTGGTGTCGAGCAAACACCCAAATGTGTGTCTTTTTTAGAAGAAGAAGACCGCTACTATGCAGTATGCACACAAACCAATTTTTTTTTGAAAAATGCATGTTTAGTTCGACTTCCGATGCACAACTCCTATTCTAGCGGGTAAAAGAACATCTCCACTTCATTGCAGAGTGCAAAAAAGAACGCTTTAGCTGTGTTGAATACCCTTTGGCCTATCAAACTTGGTTTCTCAGGCATACTGAAAGGTGAGTCGATAGAAAGATTGTGTATGGTGGCATGATTGAACATTTGCATGTACATACATTCATGTTGGACATGCTCCTGCTATGCTTATTTTGTTGCATTGGGCAGTGTGAAACTTTTACTTTGTGGTCTTCGGTGACTTGGATTTTTTTCCCCTCCCGTTGCAACGCCGGGTATGACCGCGGAGTTCGTTTCTGCGACACGACACAACCATAACAATGAGAACTTAGTTTGTGTGTTTCCATGACTCAGAATTTTTTCTCTCCCGTTGCAACGCACGGACATGTTTGCAATAAACTTAAATACTTGATTTGATTTAGTGCATTGATATTATCCAAGTTTGTGTATCTTGTTGTCCGACCGATTTTTGTCATGTCTCTAACGATGAGAATTTGTGCATCTACATCCTGACCCCTGCCCAATGATTAATCCGTATTTTCTTTACTCCTTGACCCAAGAGGGAGGCGAAAACCTTGACGGAGTGGGGTCAGGTGACGACTCTCTTGACACACCGCACATCATGCCGTTGACGCTTGAAACTACCCTGATTTCTGTGTCATGTGCTTACTTTGCAAGCTTCTACATCCATGTGTAACCATGTCTAGATACATCCATGTGTTAACAAATGGAAGTCAATTAATTTGGAACGGAGGGAATAGTTCCCTAAAACGCCAAGAAACCCCAATCCCCATCTCAACCCCCAACCATGGATTCCACCGCCGACCCCAAGGGCAAGCGCCCTCTCTACCACGAGGATGGCCTGGCTTACGCTAGGGCTGCCGCCGCGCCGGATGAGGAGGAGGAGGCCGAGGCGAAACCCTCGTCTTCTTCGGAGGAGGCCGAGGCGAAGCCCTCGTCTTCTTCGGAGGAGGTGAAGGAGCCGCAGCCGGAGGGTCAGGAGGAGATGCCTCCCCTGGTGCTGGTGGCGGAGGACGGCGTGGAGGTGAGTATCTCTCGCCCTGCGGCGCGGATGTCCCACATGCTCCGCCTCTTGATGGAGGACAGCTGCGCCGACGGCCCCATCCCCGCCCCCAATGTCCACTCCGACATCCTCGAGCTCGTCGTCGAGTACTGCGAGAAGCACGGGCCGCACTACGACCCCCAGGCCTCTGAGCGCGCCCGCAACCCCTTCCCGCCCTTCCCCGTCGAGCTCAGCCCTACCGTCTCCTCCATCAAGCCCGTCACCTGGGTCGACCCCGACCCCCACGGCTTCAAGGACTGGGACAAGGAGTTCATCTCCCCCCTCGACAACTCCACACTCTTCGAGCTCATCCTGGTAAAGCGAATTCTCTACCTTCTTGCCCTATCGTCTACTCCAAATATGAACACGAACGGATTGCCTGGATTGGTATGTCTAGCATGTGAATATGGGTGATTGCATATATGCAACTAAAGACTACCCTCCTGTAGTGTCGGTAACTTGTTAGAAGCGATCTTAGTAACTTCGTTTGCAACATGGAATAGTACATGGATTTGGATAGCGATTGCAAATTCCAAAGGTGAGTACTTGCCGACAATCACAACTATATATAGGTAAGAGAGTAGGACAAAAAGTTTGCCCAGTAGCATTAAACTCATAATCACATAACCTATGTACAGTATAGTGGAAAAAAAATCAGAAGTATAGTGCTAATTAATAATCACAACAAACAGATGGGAAGGCTTGGGAGGGACTTACCAGCTTGTAGGTGTGAAATGTTGGAAGAATCCCCAGTCAAAAGGAGTGATCATCCAAAGAATTAGATGAGACTGAAAACAACAATCTAATCTTTCACGTTTGGTACCGGTGCCGTGAATGGTAGAATTCCTATGGGATGTAGTACAATGATTCCATGGGAAAAATTCCTATAGGAACCAATCCTGTAAATCAAATGACCAACGTAGGAAAAATCCCTATAGGATAAAATCCTTAAAAAATCCTTTGAAGTTCCTTTGAATCAAAGGAGCCCTTAGCAAGGAATCGAGACACCTGACGTGTGGGTGAGTTGGCATTGGCCGTGCTCGTGTGTTGCTTCAGAAGCTATCAAATGAAATATGCATCCAAATTCCCGTTCACTCTATTCCAAGTCTCCTCTTTCTCTACCTCCCAAATTGATCCGTGGTCACTAAATTGTACTAGAAAAAAACAGGATTTACTGTATACAAGCTAATGGAAGGAATGATTATATAACAGATTGGGGTCTAGCATCTATGCACTTACATAGAACACTGGTAACCAATAAAAGAAAGAAATTGATTATTGAATGGAGAGATGAATCAGAGATATAATGTGCATCAGAAAGTCTACGTGGTAATTTGGATGAATATCATGCGCACAATGTTGTGTCTAAGGTTCAATTTTTTTTTGGTGATGTGGCTTGTTGTAAGGACAGAAAAATAGCTATGCAATGACTTGCAGTGGGATTTGTTTATGCAATACCATGTGTTGATCTGAATCCCGAATCCCATCTCTATTCCCAGTCTCTTCGTTCTCTACATCCTAAATTGGGATCTATCATCTATGCTAGAACACTGGTAACCAATAAAAGAAAGCAATTGATAATTTATTGGAGAGATCATGTGCATCAGAAAGTCTATGATTTGTTTGAATATCATGTGCACAATGCTGTGACCTAATGTTCATTTTTTTTGGGTGATGTGGCTTGTTGTAAGGACAGAAAAATAGCTATGCAGTGACTTGCAGTGGGGTTTGTTTATGCAATACTGAAGCCCCTCTCTATTCCCAGCCTCTTCTTTCTCTACATCCCAAATTGATCTTCTGTTACAAAATTGTACTGAAAATTTCATGAATTTACTACTGTAGAAACTAATTTAAGGAAATACTATGTAACAGATTGGGATCTCTGCACTTTCATGTAGAACACTGATAATAACTGAACAATAATGCTAATTTAAAAGAAAGCAAAATCGGTGATTTGGATGAAGATCATGTGCACAATGCAGTGATCTAGTGTCAACATTTTTGTTGGTACGTGGCTCATTGTAAGGGCAGAAAAATAGCTATTTAATGACCTGCAGTGGGGTTTGTTTATTTAATAATATATATAGATTGAGGATCATGTGCACAAATTGCAGTGATCTATTGTTAACATTTTTGTTGGTACATGGCTCATTGTAAGGGTAGAAAAATAGCTATTTAATGACCTGCAGTGGGGTTTATTTATTTAATAATATATATGGATTGAGGATCTGAACATAATTTTGTTTGTTAATGTTTGTGCAGGCAGCAAACTACCTGAACATTCAGGACCTTCTGGACCTGGGCACCACGACGGTGGCTGACATGATGAGGGGGAAGAAGCCAGAGGAGATCCGCGAAATCTTTGAGATCGAGAACGATTACACACCGGAGCAGGAGGCCGAAGTAAGGAAGGAGAACAAATGGGCCTTCGAGGACTAAATAATGCTGCTTGATCTTGCTTTTGTCTATGCTGCTACTCCTGGTTTCAGTACAAATCCTGGCCTTTAGTTCGCTTCCAAGTAGGCTTACATAGATGGATGGGTCGGTGAAAACCATGTATGGATATATTAATCATCCTATGCAAAGTTTTGTTGTGAACTGTGGATACCCTCTGGTGGATGATTTCAAAGTGGTTGAATCAACCCAACTTTATTTGCAACCTGTGTCCAGTTTAGTTATTTTTGTTAGTTGCACATTGTTTGCAGTTAAGGTTCTGATAGATCGTATCTCTGAAATTTTTGGTGTGCTCATTTCAAAATCTATTCGGTTACAGTTTATTGTTTATGTTTCTATGCTTAAAGTACCTGCTTCTTGCATGTGAATTTAGAAGGTTGCTTCATCAGTATTAGACACAATTCTGTAAAGTACTGATTTTTGCTTGTTCTTGTTTCTGTTCTTTGCCCCAAGCGGAGATTATCACCTCCAGGTAGATGAGCTGGGGAAAACTGGGACTACAGTATGGATCAGTTAAGCTTGTAACCTTACATTGCATGTTTTCATGTAAATGTGGATGGATGTTCTTAATGTGTGTTATAGTCGGCGGGATTTCGAAATATGGCAAGTTTTTCCACATTTGCTCTTAGTTGCTCCATTCTGTTTAGAAATACTTGTTGCTTATACACTGAAAAACATGTGAGTCGTGAATTAGTTAGGCTGAGTGCACATTTGCTCTTAGTTGCTTTATCTGTTCACAAATATTTGTCGCTGACACTGATATTACATGAGCCTGAAGGTGGAACAGGAAAGCATTCTTCTGGTTGTGCGATGCAAAGCAAGTGAAAAATCAAGCTTGCAGTTGCAGCACAACCCTGCAAAAGCGAAACACTTCCATGGGGCCAATTTCACGGCTCAAGCATTCTGAGACAGGAACTGCCAAGGTCTGCAGTCAAACAGACGACCAAACAGGGGAAGAAGAGAGAGGGCAAACTAAAGAAGAAACGATAGTGACTCAAGCTGCAAGCATCACATGAACCACGACGACCGCAGGACCAGCGCCGGCGTCCTCTTCCCCTCTCCATGATGTATACGAGGCCGGGCTGAAGCTTGCCGCCCCTGCCAAGGTTGAAGCTGAGGAACCCTTCTAGGTGCGGGCGGTGCTTCTCCCCCTCCACCATGCCGCCCATCCTCACTCCCCACCCGAGCTCGTGTTCCGGGGTGTCGGAGAGACAGCAGCCCCACCTCACTGGCCCATGGCTGGACCACCCTTCCATCTCAACCCAGCCTTGTGCTCTCATGGCCTCAAACAGCTCACAGTCCACCATTGCCGCGATGGACTGGGGAGACCTGTGCTCCGGTCCGCGTGCCGTCAACGGGATGGGAGCAATTGGAGCAAGAGTGCCAGGGCCTTGTACCATCACACTCGATCCCTGATGAGTTGCCGGAGAAGTGTCGCTTCGTGGTTTTAGGCTGCCAAAGGGAACGGCAAGCGTTCCAAGGTTATTGAACCGGGACGACGACGGGCGGATCTGCCACAGCCCCGACAAGCTAAGCTTGACATCTTCGGCCGGTTCGTAGCGCACCTGCCCGAACGTCGTTATGCGGTTGGCCACCCCATGATCGCTGGCCTGTGCTCCTGAACCGAAGATAAGCTCGGCGAGCGACACGGTGAAGTTTGATCCCTTGATGCTCAAACCGGCGGCGCAGTTGTGTTGCTCCGAGAAGGAAGGCGGGCCGTCGAGAGAGGCCTGGCTCCGGAGATTCTGCCAAGAAAAGCTCGCCGGCATAAGCTACCACGGAACGGATGCGACGGTTTTTGGATCTCCAGCTGAGGCCGGTGAGGGGACACGTACGTTACCTCGATCAAGCCTGTGCCGTGCAAGAAGCCGTTGCACTGAGCTCCGAACGGAACCAGGATCATGGACAGCCAGTCGTTGACGTGGGCGCAGTACTGCAACCTGGTTAGCTCCAGAGGCCTCCTCCCGGTGTCCTCATCCCCGAGGATCGCCCCTGTCCCGACTCCGAGCATGGTGGAGAACTCTGCTGCCACTGTGTCCTTGCCCCTGGCCTTCGACTCCAGGACGAACCTCGAGCCGTCGTCGACGAGAAGAAGCGCCCCGACCGCTTCGAGCGCGACCTTGCCGCTCCTGTACATGGAGATGATGCGCTCGATCTGCTCGTGCTTGTCCATGGGCCGCATGACATCGGGGAACGTCTCGCGCTGCAGCCGCTTCATGATTTCACCCTGCAGCCAAAGGAAATGCCCGTGAGACAAGCAAGGACGATCTGATGATAATGCTGGTGAGAGGGACGTACAGGGCGGTTGTGGTGCTGCGGCTGCTGATGCTGCTGCCCTTGCGACGGCGGCGTCTGCCGGTGAGGAGTCGCGTGTCCTGAGTTGTCGCGGAAGGCGCCGCGGATGAACGCCTGGCCGGACCTGAGCATGCTCAGGACGTTGTCGACGACCGTGGGGCTCGGCTTGGGCATGGTCTCCGGCTCCGGCGCCGGCAGCAGAAGAAGCGGAGGCGGCGGCGCAGGGTCGGAGGAGGCCATGGCGCGATCGCGCATCTGCCGCTGCCGCTTCCTTAGGGACACGTCGCAGGTGGATATCCGCTCAAAGAAACCAAGTGGCGTCGCGTCAGGCTGCTGTTCCATCTTGCTCCGATCGAAGAAGGCAAACCTCGGGAGACAGAGCGGGGCTTCCCGCCTTTTTCTTTCCCTCACGGCGCCTTATTCCCGTTCGCCTTTCCCTTTTTGTGGCTTTAGCTTTCGCTTTTCTTTCATTCCATTGATTTGGTGTCTGTCCTTCCGACGGTCGATTCGCGCGAAGGTGGAGCTTCTTTTGTCAGCGACCACCACAACCGGCGGGCTCTGTTCTGGGAAGATGCGGAGGAGCAATTCAGATGGGGGCTGCAGAGCGTTGGGCGTTGCGGTTGCGGCGTCTGTCAACAATGCGCCGGACAAGAAGTGCATCCTCTCTGAACCGTCCGATGTGTTTTCTGCATTATACGATTGGAATAGGGGACATGCTCGGCGCAGGGGAGAGGGCTCATCATAACATTTTTCCCTCGACCTAACGAGGGAGCGTGGATAATCATCACAATCGAGCGCGTCGTGGGGACTGCTGAGCTCTTCATTCGTGCACGTCGGTAAGCCGCGTCGCCCCTTATAGTTTCGTTCCGTTGTGCGTAGGGTTTTGGGGGGTTAGCCGGGGTTGGAGCGGATGAGTGAGAAGGCGTTTGAGCGCATGTGTGCGATGCGGCGAAGTGCGGGGTTCTCGGAGCCAGTTTTTGGCCGCGGGATCAAACTACGGTTTGTTATGACACCGCGGTGCTCGGGGTAGAGAATTTCGTTCGTGTCGCCTTTGCCAGGGGATGGGCAAGAACCTGTGATTTTTCTGTCACAAGCAGCGATATTTTCGTGCGTTTTATATGTGTGTGTTTAGCAGGGGTTTGAGGAGGGTCATCCCTAGTAGATTTTACGTTCTGTGTGTTTGGAGGTGTTTGATGAGATGAGGGAGAGGAGTTCATGGTCGATTTTCCGCTTAGCAGAGACGATAGGGTGTTCGATTTTCATTTTGGTAGAAAGTTGCTCCATAATCTTGAGGCAGTTGTTCGAAACTGGTACATAGTTGTTTTTATTCCGTCAGAAAGTTGCTCCATAATTTATCAACTTGTTTGACTATGCTAGATAGTTGTTTTCATTTTGACAGAAGAGTTGCTCCATAATTGTCACGAAGTTGTTTAACTCTGCTAGATGGTTGTTTTCATTATGACAGATCGTTGCTTCAGAGTTGTCATGGAGTTATATTTATAATTGACTGAAAGTTATTCAAATTTGCTAGTTGGTTGTTCTATAATGTACAGGTAGTTATTTTTTCCTCACGAGAGGACGGTGGTGTTTCCTGAGTTGGTAGTTGGGTTCGTCTGTTCACAGCAACTTGTTTGACACCGCTAGCTAGTTGCTTAAATTTTGACAGAGCTGCTTCTTAATTTTCATGAAGTTGTTTAGACTTGAGATGAAGGTGTTCGAACTCAAGTTGTTCTACCTAGTTTCTTTAGTTGCCTGGCACTTTTTTCCATCTAGGATATATTTGTTTGTACAATTTTCTTTAAGAAACAAGTGTCAGCGATGGTAGGTACTGAAGAACCAGCAACAAGGGCCCGTCTAAAGAAACTGCGTCCCAAGGAGCAAATTCAAAATTGTACCTGCGCACGTGGGCTCTTTTAGGACACATGGGCAGTGTATTGTCATCAAACACTAACAAGGATGGACCCGAGGATTCTAAGAACTCTAAAACTATCGGGAAGGAACAATCCAATAAAAATATCTAAAACTATGGGGAAGGAACAACCCAATATTATGCAACCTGATTTCTTCTTTTTCTACACACAAAACTTGCATGCTATTGCATCTCAAGTTGTGAAGAAGGAAATACATATGAAATAACATTACACTAAAAGTTGAGATTAATTACAATTTATGCCATCTTTTTTTTTTGTATCGGGAGTTGCTTAGAAAATTTGTATAAATGTGCCAAGAATATACTTAGGGTTTTCATGTGTTTCCTATTATTTTTTGAAACTTAAACCACATATATTAAGTCAGCAAACCGCCTCATTAAAACCTTCCAGTCCCCTCAGATACCCTGGAAGGAAAAGAGTGCGTCTGAAACTTGCTGCTTTAACCATTGTCAATCGTTACATCGTGAATGAGACTGCTTAACAGAAAATTAGGGGGATCATCGTCCCAATTACAGATCTCGTACGATTTTCATGTGTTCCTATTTTTGATTTTGCATATCTCCTACGATTAAAAAAAAATTCCATGCTATGTGTACAAAATTGTTGATGTTGCATAAGAAGTTCCTACGAAGAAATTACTAAGTTGCTTAGATTGTTCTAAAATTGGTTATTGTTTGTACCTTTTTTGTTCGTTGGGATAGGAAACAGGGGTTCGCCATTCAGATTCGCATTTGTGAACGAAGGACAGATAAGAGCGCAGGAAGTCGCTATATGGAGAAGAAACTTGTTAGCCTCCACTATGTCGGTTGATCTGAAATGGTGGGTCAGGAGGTGATACAACCCTGTAAAGTCTGAGCTTGTTATACCTAACAGGGGTAGGATACCTGTCTATGCATAAAGTAAAAGAAGGATGTGGGGGTTGCGAAGCTCCAGACTGAGAGTGCCGCTAGTGGGAGATAGCTTATAACAGACGAGCTCATAGTGGCGTGCCACCATAAGGACACGCCATTGGTATTACTAGCGGTGTGTCTCTTTCTAACATGCGACCAGTATGTCTCTATCAGTGGCGTGCCTTTAGAAGTGACACACAATTCGTATGTGGGACCAAGTGGCCTGACCGGACCCCAAATACTAGTGGCGTGTCTAATACACACATGCCACTAGTATATCGTTATCTCAGCCCAGCCGCCAAAAATAGACACCCCCCCCCCCCCCCCCCGGCGGCGCTACACACTATCTTCTTCACTCCACTCTCTATCTATTCCCCCTCTATCTCGATCTGTGCCGCCGCCGCACCGCCTTGGCCCGTCCGTGCGCCGCCCTCCGCGCCGCTCTCGGTTGCCATTGCCACACCCTCGGGGAGTGCCACCTTTCTCTCATATTTTGGTTGATAAAATGTGTAGAATCTAGTTGATTTTATGTGTAAACTTTAGTTGATAAAATGTGTCAAATTTTAGTCGATAAAATGTGTTAGGAACAATAGAATTTAGATAAGTTGGTTTGGTTTACTTAGGTGCAAGGTTGTTGATAAAATATGGTGTAAAGATGAAATGTTAGATGCATTTTGATTTGCTGGTATTCAAAATGAGTGCCAAAGTTTTGGCGAAATGTTCGGTTCGTCAAATTTCTGATATTTAGTAACCATGCTGTTTTTCCGTCAAATTTGAGCTATTTTCGTCAAAGAGACTGGGGGATGTCACTAGTAGAGTTGATAGAGTTATTAAAAAGTGTTTTGATTTTTTCAGTTATTTTCCTTCCGCTATGATTTTTTTATTTAAGTTTGACCGACAAGTAAATGAAAAAGGCAACTAGGAAACCAAGCTAGAAATGATGACCAATAAAATACTTTCTTCAAAATTCTATAACCAGTTTCGTACACCAAAAATTTATGTTCTACTAGGAAGATAAGCTAAAATGTGTATATACGGCTAGCATTGCCGTATAACGCATGGGTGTGTACCTACCCCCATGGGTAGCAAATTGCCTCACAAATTGGTTATGACCTATATTTCCCTCCCTATTTCCAAACATACCAAACTAACTAGCCATCTGGTAAAATTCTAACTCACCTGTCCACGGGGGAGGCCAACAACTAGTCGGGTTGGGGAAGGGGTGATTCCATGCCATCTCGCGGTCGATTTGACCGCCAGACCGGAGCACCTTCGCCGCCTACTGGATAGCTTGAAGCCCTTCCGTCATGGCCCCGACATCAAGGAGCGTGAGCTCCATTGGTGGAGTGGTTCCCTCCAACACCCGCGCCCCATCCTCCTAGACCCCTGTCACGTGCTTCGAAATTCTTGCACGTCCCCATTCGTAGCTCTCATGTGTCTATGCAGATCTTCTCGAGCTATGCACGAACCATGTTGCTCGTGCGGGACTTGGCATAGGCGATAACTCGTGGCTGTGACTTTTGCCTTGAGCCGTCGTCATTTAGGAGCATGTAGATGGTGTGTATGTGTGTGTGTCTGTGTGGCGGGGCGGGGGCGGGGGAGGGGGGGTGGGGAGGGCTGATGTGGGGCTGACATCGACATCGACGAGACTGCATGGGGAAAGAAGAGAAAATTTTCCACGTGCTAGTACATGTAATTTATAAAAGAATAAAATTACTCCGTAATAAGTTTTAGGTAATGTTGGAGGAGAGGACACATTTTTTCTCTTGAGTTTTTCTATATTACTAGCATAATACCCGTGCGTTGCAACGGGTGAACATAAGTTAAACAAATTCTTACAAAAATTAAAATAAATAAAAAGTTGCTCTTCGGTGATTTTTTCTATCAAAAGGCTTCAGTTTTCCTAATAATAAGTGGCACATCCCAGCCTAGCACGAGGCCTTTTTTTTTATCTCCCTCTCTCATCCGGTGACATGATGTTGAATGAGAATTTCATTATCTCGATTTATCTGATTCGCAAAGAGATATGAAGGTGGGATGCAACTCTTTTGGATGCATACGTGATAAAAGTTGATTATGTGATTCATATGGCTCCATGATTTCTAGATATCTTAACTCATGTCCTAGTGTACATGTGTATGTCTATTCCTGTCCGTACCATCTACCATATGTCGACACTTATACACCCTCACCATCGGATTTCCTCACTTGTAATTTTTTTGTTTCCTCGACTCGCACGCCTCCACCTGATTCATGAAATTCGCAGTGTGAAGTTTATGTTGGACATGTGCCTTATGGCTAACCCTAGCCAGAGATAGGTCGTGCACCTATGGACCCCTAAGCCCCACAGTCGTTGTATCTATTTTTTCATGGCAATCATCTCAATCTGACTCTATACAAAAGTCTCGGATGTGCTTGGACTTGGACGGAGGTATTTGTCTATTTGTTATTGATCACAGAGTATTTGGGATATTCTTTTTTCCATGGATCATCGGCATGTTTCTAGGATTAATCATAAATATTTGGTTTTTCATTATTATTATATTTGGTCTGATTTTGATTTATCGATGTTTTTTTGTTCGATTCTATAAAAAAAATCCAATTGGTAGCCATGCACGTATGCAGTTTTTTATACATGTACACGTTCTTTCTTTCTCCGTTTTTTAGGGAAATACACTTTACTTTTTTGAGCTAAAACACTAAATTTTATTACTCCCTCCGTTCACAAAAGGATGTCTCAATTTTGTCAAAAAATGCATGTATGTAGACATGTTTTCATGCATTTTTTGACAAAATTGAGACATCCTTTTGTGTATGGAGGGAGTATATTATAAAGGGTATATTTACAAAGTCCGGTGGGTATACAATCCACACATGCCACCCTAAATCAATATCGATATTTTTTTAATTAGATATAGGAAACATGCCCGTCGGGAGAGGAAAAAATCTCTGCTTCGTCGGTGCACAGAAAAGTTCTTATTGTTGCTGATACAATACACTTAGTGAGAATAATGACTATAGCTACCTTTCAGAGACACAGTGAGATGTTTACAGCGTAAAAGAATGGGGGCATACATCTTCTCTTGGCATATATGTGCTGAAGACAGTGTTGTCATGCACTCCAGTCAATTGAACGTGCAAAACCATTCTTATGTGTGGGTTGCGGCTTCGCTAAGCATGAAAATAGCAGGACACCTTGCAAGTTGCCACTATCTGAAGCCTCAAAATAACCGTAGACATGAACGTATCTACATGGATGGATTGCCTTTTGCTATGCTTTTGAGTCGGTGAACCAGCTATGGCTTTGGAGGGCCTGCTCTAATGACACATGATGCTGGCATGTGGAGTATGGACATATCCGCCGTCATGACGACAAGCAGTAGCCTACAGGAATCGATCTAGTCATCAGCCATGGCTGGTAGGAGAAGACGCGCGACCGCTGCTTTCAACTCTTTGGAGCACTTGGAAGCCGTTTGGTAATCAACAACCGGAGATGTGCATGGGCAGTCCGTGAGGAATAAGATTTTGTCTCTCCCGTGGCTTTCAGATTGAAGCAAAATCTACCGTCACGACGAAGGCCCCAACCCTGCTGTGCCGCCCGTGGCCATCGCTGCCGCCCGCGGCCATCACCGCCGGCAGGCCCGCCCGTGGCCCCGTCTGTCGTGAGCACAAACATCATCGCCGCTAGCGAGTTGACCGTGGTCACCATGCCTCGCAGCGGCTGCGCGGCCGACAAGAACGTCCTCGCCAGCAGCGCCGACTTCGAAACAAACTGGCGTAGTCTTCTCTGAAACACCGACCTTGCCCGTATGTTTATAGCACGTGATGGCAGCGACTCGATGGAGTCCTTGTACCATGCGATACGAAGGGAGTACTCGAGCAGAACTCGACCGACTCGTACGTGTATGCGCTACCTAGCCGCATAAGCCCACCAACGCCCAGCCGATCCAGCATGAAGGCCCAGCCCAGCTATCAAGCCTCGCCTCGCACGAAGACGAGGACTCCGTGCTGCGCAGAGATTATCGGAGCGGTACGTACGTACCACGTACCAGAACGTACCATCATGGCAACTAAGAATATTATTAGTAGAGATACTTTAGGTAACTAAACATATGAAAATCTCCCCTGAAAAAACATATAAAAATCTCCTCGAGATGCTCTGGCACACCGTGGGCAAGAAACGATCGAGCCCTACCGACAGATCCAATGCGAGGAAAACAAGAAGTCGAGTGCCGATCCCCACGCCGCGGTTGGCTCCGCTGTTTCCGCCGTGCCACACCAGCTGCCCAGTGCTACCTGCTACGCCACAGCTACAACCAGCAGCCAGCCCCCCCACACCTCCGATAACCGACGGAAGCACGCCGGCGTTATCTCTATCCCACGCCGTCGTTGGGATTCTGCCCTCCGCAGCGTGCGCACGTACGGGTGGTCCAGACAGAGTCACGCGCAGGTGGGACCCACCTCGGGGAAATCATTAACAAAATCATGGCCCTGGCAGCCCTTCTTTCGAGCTGGCCCCGCTTCCAGGCGCCTTGGCGCCAAACGCCGACGAAAAATTTCGGTTTCCCTCCCTCTCGTTTTCTCCGCTCGTACAAATGATTTTCCTCCTTCCTTTCTCTCTCCTCCCAGCCATTCATTCATTCATCGGGTGAAGAGAGAGAGAGAGAGAGAGAGAGAGAGAGTGTGTGTGTGTGCAGCGGGCGCGGGTTCCCTCCCCTATCTGTTTCTGCTTGTTCAGGTTGCCAGGGCTGTTCCGCGGTTGGGATTCGGATTGGGTTGGTTGCGTCTATTGCAGGGAGGAGTTGAATCGAGCAAAAGCATGGGAGCTGATTCCTGAGCTGCGGCGGCGGCGGGCGTATCTGGAGACTGGAGGTAACCGAACAACCTTAAGCCTGCTTCTAAAGGCCGCTCTTTTAGTTCCTTCTGTCCATGCGTGTTCTTGTGCTTCACATTTGGGGGTCAATTTTTGTCGGTGAGGTCGTCTCGGGATAGCATTGGCAGAGAGGAATTGGGACAAGGACGAGGCCTGTAGGGTTACTGTACGATGCGGCTGAATCTTGCCGTCAATGGATACCTGTTCGTCTCATTCTTCTTCCCCATCTTTAAGATTTCCTGTTCAAAAAGTGGGGATCTTCAATAGAGTAGGCGCTCTTGTGATTTGGTTCGATAGAGATATTCGTACGGGGACATTGTATGAAGTATTGAAGTGAAGCCCGTTGTTGACCCTTGCTCTGTTAGTAGTGCAAAGTTTGGGTACCCGGTAATACCACTTCTCTGTGCAATTAGCCAATTACTGGCTCAAGTTGGTCCCTTTGGTGCTAGGCGAGCTGTTAATGTGGTCAATAACGAGCCATAACTCTGTTAATGTGGTCATTCATAAGCCATAACTAGTGGCATCTCCAAGTACTGGCAGTTAACTTTCTGGGAAACTTTAGCACTATTAATCAAGTTAGCATTACTAGCACGTTAATCACAATTGCAGATCAGCATGCTAGTGTTATTTAAGCCTTCTGCAGATCAAAATGGAATGTGTTTCACTTTTGAAGTCTTTTTTCTTTTGTAGTGTATAATATGTTCATGTAGTAATTGGAAAAGTGAGAAACTGTTGATCAATAATGTCCAGACTTGTCTCAAAACAGTTGTCCTGATAAGCTTCTCTTAACCTATAAATCTTCGAAAAATATCTTCATTTCTACAGGCAATCTTATCCTGTTGACTTTTTTTTTCCAGTGTGAAGGCTCTACATAATTCCCAATCCTGAATTTCCTGCACGTGACATTGTCATGTTCATTTGTTGAGCTTGAGTTTGGTTTAGTTATTTACCATTTAATGCATTCTACCATGAAACATGGCATTGCTATCACTAATACATTGCAAATTTATTCAGTTGTCCCAATGTCAGGCTGGATAAACTAACTATCACCTTCCTCAGTGGACAACTAGTGTACTTGCTTATTTATCAAACAAAAAAATTAACACGTCTGACGCCGGCATGGACATATTTAGTGGCATGTTTCGTCTGGTAATTTCACTAATCAATTTCTGTTCAATAATTTCCAAGAATGATGTCGTCTGGAGAACCACATACTGGCACTCAGGGAAACCATTTGTAGTGCTTGTAATATTAAAAATTCGTTATATATATATATATTGTTTTCAAATTATGGATATAGTCATATAGGTGTGAACATATAGCATTTGTGCTCTGCCTGGACTTCTAGTTTGTTCGAAGTGAGTGATTACCTAAAAGAATGAAAGACATGGTGTTCGCCTCCCCATTCTTTCCAATATAACTATCATAGTGTCCTGATTCCAACCCAATCCAGGGAGACGTGGATGCTGCTGCCTACTGTTTATCTAGCGCGGGTTATTATGTCAGTCTGTTACAGCCTACGAAAGCTCTACCTGAAGTTATAATTATCTTTTGCATCAACTGCTGAGATAACAAACCTGACACTGCCTTGGATGTTTGTACTGAGCTTGTTTTTCCTGTTATGGTAACTTTATTGTTGTCCTCGTTGCTTAATCTGTGCTCCCTTGTAATGAAGCTGGGAAATGAAACTGGAAGAGAATCGAAGTTTTGCAATATCTGCTGCTTGTAATTTTCTTGTGAATATCAGTCATTATGGGGTCTGCATCAGTGACTCTGAAGCAAAAGAAACGAGTGAAGCACACAAAGAACAAGTACTTGAAGCCTGGTGCCCTGGCTCAGATTCGTTATAGTAGGAGCACAAGCAGGGATATAGGGAAGAAGCGGATTCTGTTAAATGTGGAGAAGGATGAGCTGGAGATATCGCCACATGCCGAGGTTGTCTTTGAAAGCACCACACCGATTATGTCCCCGATAAGGCTCAATTTTGAGCCATTTAGTGCCATTAAGGGGCAGTTTTTGCCAAGAACACCGAAGACTCCTCAAGCAGCTGAATGTGATAACCGACTTGAATCACTTCCACTTGATCTGCTGGTATGGAACTGAAACCACTTTCCTGTCAACTTCAATGTGCATTATATTTGTAATAAACCTGATTGCTATTTTTTATTGAAAAGATCAAGATCGTGTGTTATTTGCACCATGACCAGCTGAAGGCTGTTTTCCATGTTTCAACAAGGATCCGAAAGGCAGTAAGTATCATGCTTTACACTGCTCCATCCTTTATTAGTCTAGGTTAGATGGTTTTATCTTACTTTAGCACTTCTAGTACCCTTGGCAAGCTAATTGCTCATTGAAATCATGAACTAGATGATGTTTTGGTACACAGCAGCTGAGATCAGCCCTGTCAGGCTACATCTCTTTTGTGCATTGGTGAATAGTACGCATGTCACCTGCATAACAGCTACCTAAAAATGTTGTTTGTTCTTCCACTGCTTACTTACATAGACGTGTATGGAACTATGGATTATCATTGTCCCAAACCGTGTGGCGTGCCTAGTCATTTCTGTACTTGTCAATTGATTCAGTGTTTTTTCACGTTCGACATCCTACATATTGACCTAGATTGAGGGCCCAATTTTTCCTTGTTGAATTGGCTGTTTATCTCCTCATTCCCATACTCATCTTAGTCATGTAAACTAGGTTGAACTGGCAAGGCAGTACCATTTCAACTACACTACTCCAGATCGCAGCAGGCAGGAACTGCTCCAGAACAAGACCCCTCTCCCGACTGAGCATTGGCCTTTCATGAGGTTAGTTATATCATTTTTGTTTCCCCAAAGAATATATTCGCCTGAATAAACTCTAATATGTTGAAAACTACTGAAACGTCAGTAGAATGGATGGCAAGGATGTGAGGGTCGCCACCCCGAGAACCCCGAAGGCTCCAAGACATGGTCCTCGGCATTCACGTTTCAAGCTGCTTGATGTGAAGCCAATCACAGCTGTTCTTTTCCCGGATTCATTGCCTTCAAAGCGTATGCGCCGTTCGATGCCACCGGGATTGCCAAGGCCTGTACCAAAAGTTGCAGCCTCTCCTAGAGTTTTACTATATGAGGAAGAGCTTTGCGAAGCGGTGGCACAGAATAAGCTTCTCTGAAGCTCCAAGAAGTCGGCTGGGTGTGATGGATTAGTATCCCTTCCATCTCATCTCAGAATGTACAGTATATTATCTGTGCCATGTCTCTGGGTATGATTTTTTTGCCTGGTGGCACCTGTTTGCCATCTTTGATAATCATGGTCAGGTTAGGCAGTTTTAGGTTAGTCATTAGTCTATCATATACTCTTATGCTCATAAGTACCAAGTTTGTTTTATTCTCCGGTTATGTATATACTATATGGTACACATAAATGTAGCGGTAAAGTTTCTTGCATATCAGGATCCTGGAGACATTGCCCTGGTATGTAATGTGGCTGCTGTTAGCCGAAATTAGGTTGGATGCTGTAAGTTCTGTCTTATCATCTTATGTCTGAACTCCCAAGATATTTAGTTTGTGTTTTTCGTACAGATTGTTAAAGTTTGATGACGCTGAATCTTGACACAGCCAGTTTATACTGACTGAATGTTCTCAGAAATTTCATTGGACAGATATACATGTTGCATGTTTTTTTTTAGAGTTGTGTCAGTTAGATTAGGTCCATCTCCATCAAGTACTGAAAGTTGCAGGTTTCTGGCTGAAACGGGTAGAACATATATGTATGCCCACAAAATCGTGACAGAACAATTGCAACAGTGATATCAAACAGACATAGTTGCACAAAATAGTTCAGATGATTTCAGAAGAATTCCAAGATAGTAGAGAGGTACATGAGTATTTTTTATCTATGATGAAGTACTATTAATCAACGGTGCCACTGTATCGCCAAAAGTCTGTCTCCAGCTTTGTGGCATCCCTTACCACAATCCGTAACGGTTTATCATCTGCGCCATGAGGATGTCGTAGCCTCTCTCCGTGAGATGGTAGGTGTCCCAGAAGAGGAACTTGCTTGGGTCTCTGCAGGCGTCAGCGGTGTACCTGTTGCATGTCAGGGTCACCTCGAACAGCCCTGTGCCGCAGCACCCTCGGTTAGACACCTCGAATCCTGGCAACAACAGACCCAAATCCGTCAACAACATATGTATATTGGAGTTTGGACGCGAAAACTAGTCGTTCTACCAACCGTAGGCTGCCGGGCGCTGCATCATGTCGAGCAGCGGCGTGTACATGTCGATGTACTTGAGCACCGAGCCCGGGAGCTCCGCCGAGCCGTTGAGCAGCTTGATCTCCTTCTCCAGTGCCGCGTTGTACAGCACGGATGCCTGGTTGTAGAGGGAGACGCACTCCCTGTCGTCGCCGCCGGCGAGGGTCCGCTGCGAGGGCATGCACCCGATGGGTGCCGCGCCGGCGATGCTCAGCCGCCGGGCGCCCATGCCGTACAGTTTCTGCCCAAATCGACCATTTGTGAGCTACGTGCGGCGACCATGTCCTGTAGACTGTAGTACATGTTTGATCGAGGTCGGTTACCTTGATGAAGTCTGTGCCGCACTGGACAATGTACTCGATGTAGGACTCGAGGTCGTAGTCTCGCCGGAACGGCGTGTTGAAATAGGTGTTTACGAGGTCGTCCGTGCCGGTGATCACCAGGTACAGGCTCGTCGACACGATGTAGTCCGCTCGCGATGCACCGGCGATGCTGTTCAGCTTACCCTTGTACTCCTTGAACAGGTCCAGCTGGTCGTCCATGGTGAGAACCGACTGAAACACCGGCCAGATTGGAAATGCCGGCAATATACTTACATTAAGAAGACGAGAAGAGCAAATTAATTAGCGGAGATCGATGTTGATGCGAGGAGCGCTCACCGCGAGCTCGGACGTGAGGGGATCGAGGCCGCAGCCGCCGGAGGCGAAGCTGACGCCTGTGAGGAGATCCCAGTCGCTGAGCTGCGTGCCGAGGTAAGCCGGCACGTACTGCTTCAGGCCCTGCCGAGTGGCTGGAATGTCCAACGGTCAAACTCCAGAATTTCAGATGGTATCAGTGTCACAGCCGACATGCGAGACAATCAGTAGCGTACCGAGGATGTCGCCGACGATCTTGCCGTTGCTGAACCGTCCGGTCGCTTTGTGGCCGGGGAAGTCCTGGCCGTAGGGCGCGAAGTTGGCGCGCACCATCGAGGTGAAGCCGTTGTTGTTGCCCGGGTCCACGATGGAGTCCCCGAACAGGATCAGTGCCGGCGGCCGCGTCGACCGAGGAATAGCCGGCTGCGTCGCCGGGGAAGCAATGCAGCTGGACTGACGTACAAGCATCAATGCCATGAGAGCTACGAGACAGCGCGTCGCTGCGCCGGATCCTCCTCGGGCGACCGCGCATTTGCTCGCCATGTTGAGCTAACTGGTGTTGATCAAGTTTACTAGTCAATCGTATTGTTCTTCTGTCTGATGCTGTTTTCCTCTGCTCTTGTAGAGCGGATTGGAAGGTGAAAAATAATTAACCTATCATGACTTGTGTATTTCGGTCTCCGTTTCTTGCAAGGCGGAGTTTTGGGCTGGCGTATCACTTCAATTTTCCGGACAACGAACTCACAAGTTTTGGCTACCTCCACTATTTTTCCTTACAAGTTTGATTGAGGTGATACACGTGTGCGTGTGAGTCGATCATCATGCATTGTTTTTGGCTGGTCTTTTGAGTCAGTATAAACAAGCGAAACAATGTAAAACTATAGTACTAGACTACCTTGAGTGTCGCCGGTGTCTCCCTGGCTCCTCTCCCCCTTCTCTCCGGCGGCCTCGCCTGCTGGAGGAGGTAGGGGGCAGCCGGGCAGGGGATCCGGTCCCCCTTTGTATATAGTCCTAGTAGTAGCTTTAGATCTAGGGTTTGTATATGATCCTACGTGGCGACTAGCGCTATGTCATGGGGGCTTCATATTCGGGCACGGCGCGGTGTTGAGCATGCCTAGGTGATGGCTCTCCGTCAATCCTTCGAGGTGGAGGACTGTCGACGGTGGCGGATCTTGGACGACCCTCTTTAATAAGCGTGGAGGTGTAGTGTGGAGCGCCCTCCTTCTTCTTTGTCGAGGTGGTAGGCGGGGTGGAAGGCTCTCTCCCTAGCTTCTGGTAGGTGGATCTGCGGCAGGGTGATGAGATAGATGTGACGACGAGCTTGTCTTACCGCTGCATCTTCATGATGGCGACCCTCCTGTGCTGCAGAACCAAGTGGTTCATCCCCGGTGTGTGCGGTGCTGCCCTGGCCGTCGAACTGCCGATGGTGCTTCGGTGGAGAAGAACCCGAGGGACCTGATGGATTTTCTCAATTTTCGTTTAGGGTTTTTGTTGTAATAGTGGAGGTCTTGATTGTAATTTATGTTTCGTCTCAAGACTTTGTTGTAATGTTTGCCACCGCTAGCTGGGTCCTTCGGGACCTTCCCCTTGTTAAGAAAAGATTTTATTTTTCTCCGCCACTAGTTCCCGCCTCTAGAAAAATCAGCATGTTCAGAAAAATAATCATAGGCGTAGGGCGACTACTAATGTGTCGAGCCAAGTGTGGCAAGGAGAACTATCCTGGTGGCCGCATCGTTGTGCCGAAGTTCGCCTTTTTTTCATCTCTAAGCCACCAAAACTCGGGTCTTGGACAGAGTGGTTCCAATATTTCGCCATGTTCAACGGGACGGAGGGAGTAACTTCTTACTTTTTTTACAAAGGAAATATATTAATACCAAGATGATACCAAATACACCCAGCCTCTATACCAACATAATGTTCAAAACTAGTCTAGACATTAAGGGATGCAGTATGCACACAACCGACAAGAAAAAAAGAAAGATGAAAAAAAACCCCGTCGGAGCGATCCGAGTCTCGCAGCAGCATGACCAAACTAACACCATTGACGACACTTAAACTCCAAAAAGGGTTCTCCAATGCGACGCCTCCAGGAAGGTACCAGTGCGCAATCGCTGTCGTCGCCTGTTTGATCAGTATAGCCTAATCATGGTTTCACCACGGAGAAGTTTCAATCGCCAAACAATGCTTTCAACAAGTAAACTACTAGAGTGCAGTCACTGCCAGATACAATCAATAAAGGTCAAAACTAAGGTTTTCACACAGGAAACTGAAACGAGGAGCTCAAGGAGCACAACCAAAGAATGAAGTCACCATGTGTCGCCGCCCCCACTTGCCAAGAAACTGCCGCAATTCGCCGATCGTCCAGCTCACGGTCATTGCATACACAATTTTGTATTGGACATCGCCACATAAAAACCGCATGCACACAATGAGCAGTGAACCAACATCTTCTCCCTACCTCCACCAAGACTCCGTGGGGCAGCCGTCAACAATGAGCAATCTCGACTAGACACGAGCATGCAGATGATACCTTCAGCGCCTAGCCGATCTTCAAACACGACCGCCTCGATAATCCTCGCGTCAACACCTTGGTAATCGAGGCCGTGGAGATGCCGATGTCGACGTACCCAAGGTGTCAACAACATATGATCTACGATCGCCATGTACCCAAGCACGTAGGCCGTGGAGATGCCGATGTCGACGTACCCAATGGTAGTGAACTATGTAGGATGTAGTGCACGATTTTTGAGCATGTAGAGCAGTTTTCGGCTTAGTGACAGTGGCTGTGACAACGTCAAACCAAACACCTCTCTGAACGTGCGCAAAATGTCGGTTTCAAACTTGCACCTGGCAATTTGCATGGCACCTCACACGGTACGCTTTTCTAGTGGAATCATCTCACACGGTACGTTTCCGATGCACATTTTTCATGCCTACCTCATCAACTAACGAATTTCCAAAAGTTGGGCCGAGTTGTGGGAGCGGATTGCCCAAGTTGGGCTTTCTACCTCATCAACTACTCCGTAGCGATTTCCCCAAAAGATGGGCTGAGTTGCGGGAGCGGATTGCCCAAGTTGGGCTTCGAACATTGACCAGCCCGGATTCTGTTCCGCCCGATCGGAAATTCCGACAGGACGATGAGGCGGACCACGGCGTTGCTGCTGCGCCACGGCGGCGGCGGGATCCCGCAGCCGCTCGCCGACGTGCTCGTCTGCCCCCTGTCCAAGAAGCCGCTCAGGTAGGAATCGAAACCTGTCCAACAAAAGTGGTCTCTCTTCTTTCCATAGCACCGCCCCTGATCCCGTCCTACCTACTTACCTCTGCATCTGAACATTTGTTTTCTTTGCCCATCAGGTACTGCGAGGTCAGCGGCTCTCTGATCAGCGACACCGTCGGCATGTCCTTCCCGGTGAGTCTCTATGTCTCCTCGCGGTCCGTCAGCGCTCTGCGCAACATAGCCTCCATTGAATACGTGGGTTGTCAAGTGTTCTAGTCGCCCATCCATTCTTGCTGGTTACCTGTTTGTTGTATTGTTGGAGTTGATAAATTCACTCAAGTAAGAAAGAGAGGGGACGGCGATTTCTTGGTATCATAGCGATGTTAAACTCATAGTAGAGAGCTGAGAGTAAATAGAGAAATTAGCTAGTGATGATAGTCTCCAGAGGCATTTCTCGTGGTTATTGAGGATTTGATTTATTGATTATTGAAGAATGAAGTAATTGCATTTGGGAACTTGACTTGTGCACATGGTATCATCATGTATTTATGTTGAACATGAGTACATGCCGTAAACTTGTGCACATGGTTATTGAGGATTTGATTTATTGATTATTGAAGAATGAAGTAATTGCATTTGGGAACTTGACTTGTGCACATGGTATCATCATGTATTTATGTTGAACATGAGTACATGACGTAAACTTTGAGGGTTGTTTAGTGCATTTCATCAGGACCTGAGGGTTTGTGTAGTTTGTTGAGGAGGTTTTAGAACAAGCACACAATGAAATTTACTGGAAACTAGTATTGTTGCATGCGGGGATCAAGGTGTACTGTGTTGTGACTGGAATAAACTAGAGATGGAGGGCGAGAGGAGATAATGGTTGAAGTACACAAGAGGGGATTATTTATGTTAACTTTGTTTTAGGATAAATATGTCATTTGTGAATCAGGGTTTCCGGACTATCAGTTCAAAAAATGAACTTTTGACATTCTAGGATCTCAATTTATTGTTTGATGTAGCATTTCACCAATTTCTCATGGCAGGATTGGTCTAGCTGCCATACTTACACCACTCGTGAATAGCATTTCTGGCATTTCTATTCATCATTTTTGCTTAGCAGTTAGCCCTGATTCCATTCTGACGTTGACTCCAGATAGTAGATGGAATTCCTTCTCTCCTTCCGAAAGACGGGAAGTTGGTCGAGCACCACCAGGAGAAATCAGGACATGAAACCAGCCCTAGGCAATCCTCTGATTGAATCTAAGTTGTGGTAGTAGCTGACAAAATCGTGTTGTACTAAAAAATAATCGAGATCAAAACAAGAGCTTGTGCTCTATTCAAACTGTTTCTTAATTGAGTAAATCATTGTCATGTTGACGTGTATGGTTGTTACACGATTGCTGTTGGCAATAATTTGCTTTTGCTTTTGCTTTGTGTTCTTTTTGCTGGTCTATCTATACGGAGAAATTGCATATAAAATCACTATCAATGATTCTACTTGGACTATCTAGATGATCCATTGTTTTCTCCTGTGTCATGTCTCTTTTCTCAGCCGAACAGAAGATTTTGTATGATTTCACTGAACCAGCCATGAATAAAGATGAACAGGAAAAGACTTGAGGCCAACCGACGGAATGAGCAAATCTGGTACTACAAGCAATTATTTTGGGAATATCTGAACCTGGACTAATATGGAGGGAGAAATCAAGAATTCACTCTCGAGGAATTACCTTTGAGATGATCAATTATTTGCACCAGTGTGATGTTTCTTTTCTCAGCTGAAAAGAAGACTTTGGAGGCTTTTCTTGAACCTACCATGGATATTCTATCATGAGAAAGATGAACAGGAAAAGCTAACCTTGTAATAAAGCCCAAAAAATAGGGAAAGCTCGAGTGTACGCGCCGAAGAAAAGTTGGTTACGTCTGCCCGACTGTTGGCCTGGTGAGGAACATAGTACGTACACACATACATGCAGAGATGCATATTCCTGCTTAGCAACCAACAACTGTTACATTAAGTTGACTGGAACTGAACATCGTAGCGTAGGGGGTTGTCATCTCAGCTTGCTATATCCAGCATCTACTGCTACATGATTGATCAGATTACATGAAACATAGAACGATCAGGAGTGATGTGACACGTTACGGGCAGAGCTATGATCAGTGACCGCTCACCTTCGCCCACATTCTGCAGGCAGAACAGAATAGCCCCAGTCAGTGTACCTAACCGTACTGATCACTCACTCACAGACTCACTCACTCATTTCGTCCGGTTAAACCCTTGCAGGTTACTGAGGTTGCTTAGCCATCGGAGAAGCTTCCCTGCTTTTGTGCTGATGAAGCAACACGCACCATAGCTCAGCCGACACATATGCCCGGGCATGCAGGCCCTAGCTAAACATTATTAAAATTCTGCATTTATATTTTCACGGTAGTTGATGAGAATTGCAGTGTGATTTTTTTTCACCTTTCCAAACGCCCACGTATTTAATTTGTTGGAATTGAGTACACTGGTCCATTTTGGTCGATGAGTCGAGCTACTGGATGAATTGGTTGATTTCTTATACGTAGTACCTTGCAAAGTTTGACAGCATCTGTGTATACCTGAAACCTTCTGGTTGGTCAGACAAACTCGAATGATCCATCCTGCCGCTTAATTAGTTAGCTTTCGCGTCGCAGAAGCTTTGTATCCACGGAAAGGGAGACAGTGGAGTTTCTAGGTGCACCATCTCCATCATCGATCGATCCCCTTTTGCTAATGATTCCATATGATCTTAGCACACTGGCCCTATATAAGCCATCGCAATCCAGCCAGCATTCTTAGATCGATGCTGGTCCACTCCAGCTCGCCCGCACATACACCGGCGACGCGATTGATAACCGTTCAGATGGTGACGACGATGGGGCACGTGGTGGCGCTGCTCTCCGCAGCTCTCTCCGGCGGCGCGGTCGGCAAGGTGGCAGACGAGCAGTGCCGCCTGTGCAGTCGGCACGACGACCTCCATCGTTCGCCGGGATGCTGCGTGTGCATATCGAGGTTCCGCGACGGCGAGGAGATACGGAGGCTGCCGTGCGGCCACGCGTTCCACCGGGACTGCGTCGACCGGTGGCTGGCGCTGTGCCGGCGGACGTGCCCGCTCTGCCGCCTGCACGTTGGCGGCGTGGCAGCGGTAGTGGTGGACGAGCACCAGCTCAGCGACGATCTCGTCATCTGGTTCTCTTCTCTCTTCGTCGCCGGATTGTAGGAATGTATGTTCGTCGATCGTGTAGGATATCATCTGCTGTTGCATTGCTGCCACTGCCGGCCCCGCGTGCATGGCAGGGCGTCTCATAAATTCGCTTCTCGCTTGGAGGATGTTTTCTCAGGTTCTCCCCTTTGTCACAAAATGCTGATCGAAGGACAAAACATCATTTGCTCTTGTTAGCATCTCAATCACTTGCTTTGACCATTCGTAGTACGGAAAGCATTTCGGATGCATAAACCGTGCGTGATATACTGTTTCGGACACTTGTTCTATCCGTTGTTGGTTTGCTCTACACTGAAAAAGGAGGTCAAAATGGGGAGCAGCAAACTACTATTATGGGCTCTTCCAAAAATATGAAGCACACGTTTTTTTTTTCCATTACCCGTTTCTCCATTCTGATTTTGTACAGAAGTAACTATTTCCTGATATTTGTTTCCCCACATCTTCTGAATTTTCTGCAGAGTAATATTTTTATGTTTCTATTTTTGTTACAGTTGACTAGAAAGAAGAGTGATAAAAATGACGTTTTGAGAAATGCACCAATGGACGAATCACTTAACGAGAGTTGGAAAAAAAATGTCTTTTTTGAGAATGAACATTCTCTCCTTAATTGGTCAATTTTGCTTGGACGTTTCATGTGAAAATGCACGCCTTTTTGAAGAAAATGACATGATAAATATTCTTCTTTAGTAGGCATCTTCAAGTGTCCGGAAGTCATCATCAACCTGCACTAATCCGGATTATGCAACATTCATGCACTTCTTGTGAACCGAGGCCCAGCCCGGATAGCTAATACCTGGCATGCCCACCCAATCTCGAGTTCGAGTGCCAACGGTTGCTCCTGGGTGCCTACACACCTAATTTCTTCTGAAAAATTGGTTGGAGGTCCGTATAAACCACCAAGTCGCATTTTTTTCCATGCACTTATTTTGCTCACGCAATCCTTAACAAATCTGCTTTCGACATGGTCTAATTAAAAAGTAGATTTTTCGTCTATCTTCTTTTTACATCCAAAAAATAGTACTAGCAGCAAGGGGTCTCATCTTCAGTCTAAGTAGCCCGTGCCACATGCTACCCCCACCAGCTTGTCTTATGTAAAATCTGACCCGTTCATCAATAAAATCAGCAGTAAAGAGAAGTGTCAAAAGAATGCACATGGCATCGTCATCATGTCAACACTTGCACTTCCAATCAAATGAAATGTGCCATGTAAACAAATAGTTCCATATTACATAAGGTTTCAAATAAATGTAAGTTCTCGTTCCACAACTGATGGAGATATCACACCATAAGCTACTCTATGTTTCATAGTTTTTCTATAATGTTCTTTATCACTTCTATGTCATTCAAGCGGATCAGCGGCATGCTTCATGTGGAATGGAATGTAGTACTATGAAGTATGTATTTTTCCCACCCGACACGCCTTCTGATTCTTCCATCCTATGGCAGCATTGAAAAAGTCCATGTTAGTAAGCAAATATAAATTGGTAAGTAATAAGAACTGATAAGTTGAATAACACGAATATTTGGACAACTAAAACACCGACGCGGATATCTTGGCATACCAAGGGTTAAATACCATCAAGAGTGGTATTAGAAATCTCGCAAAAAAAAAGAGTGGTATTAGAAAAGAAAAAGAAAATTTGTGCCACTAAAGTTACTCCGATGCATAATTTAATTTAGCTCACACCATTGATGACAAAAGAGTACAACTAAAGTTCAATATTATTATAACAATACTGATTTTGATCAAATAATTGTTTGAATTTGATAGAGCGGAAAATTTTCTCTCAGTTCTTATTAGATGCCACTTCAAATTTGTTGAAGTTAAACATGGCTCGTGTTAAAAAAAAAGAGTATATGCAGCAAATGCTTTGTGTATTCAGTTACAATTGAATCAAGGATTAGATCACGAGATAGACGATATTGTCTATTTCTTGTACGCAGTTAAGATTGAAATAGCTTCAAAAATGAAATAAGATTAGAACGCTCAAGGAACTACCCTATTTATAGAAGCTGGTAGACCTAAACGCTCAATAGCCGAAAAAAATCGTTTGAACAAAACACTGGATGAATATGTGAACCTCTTAGTCACATGGCCAAACCATATTTTTCTTGTATATACTTAATTAATAGGCACCTTTCTGTATTGGGTTAATCATATATTCCGTATTTCAAGCCACAAGACAACTACCCACAAAAAAAAGCCACAAGTCAACTGATTGGGCATGCAATGAAGACGTGAAAGGTAAGAAAATTCCTGAAACTTAGAAAACTATTGCTGAATATTCCGAAGAACAAATATCTGTAAAACAAACCCCACTGTGGTAGAAAATGGTCACCTGAACTTCAACCTCCGTTGACGAGGCAAGAGACTGAAGTATCAAACCCAAGTCTGTAGTCAGTCCTTTGACCTGGAAGAAACACAAAGTGATTTTTTTTACCAAGTCTAAAACACAACTACGCAAATAGAAAGATGTAGATATGTTCTAAAAATAATAGTAAACTAGACGTGGCTCAAAAGAAAACCTTTTGTAACAGGCATTGTTTCATCTATTTTCGACCAGTTTTCAGTCAAGAATAAATTGTGTGGTACAGGGTACATGCTTAATCTAGAATGAATGTTCATAAAGGCACACCAAGAAGGATATGCATCGAGCAATGCTTCAGAAGAAGGATATGCCGTGAGCCATGCTTCAGATACGACAAATGCAGAGAGAACTTACTTTGTTAAAGTTGGCGATTTGGGTCAAAGGAACCCAACCTTGCTCATCCATCTGCTCTTTCAAATGTAGATTGCAGCATAAGTTGTTCTCACTACCATGATAAAGGGCAGAAGGTTAATATATAATATAAATAGAAACCTTATATGTATGTTTGATCCAAATCAAGAGGAGATAGAAGAGCAACCTGAAATAAAACTCAATCTGACAACGTATCTTTTTCTGAAGGTCTTCCACATTAGT
The DNA here is from genome assembly GCA_947311845.1 of Poa pratensis. NCBI lineage: Eukaryota > Viridiplantae > Streptophyta > Magnoliopsida > Poales > Poaceae > Poa > Poa pratensis. The sequence continues at coordinate 52,276,698 of CAMZMU010000037.1, read as the reverse complement.
CTGCCACTGTTGTAGATCCTCGACATGGGGCTGCTCCATTTGCGGAAGCATTGCATGCACAGGGAGTGCCGGATATGGTACGAAGTGAAGGGCGTCTGGTGAGGGTGGTAGTGGAACTTGCCAACCAGCTGGTGCAAATTCTGTCAGCAAGAGCAAGGCCAGTCAGTAAACATAACAGCAGCAAATAAGTCATACAACTGCATACACGGATCACGTACTTACCTGTGTGTGCATAGCCAATCGCTGGTCCATAATATGCCCCATAGAACGGCGGCGGCGGCGGCACCGTAAAGGGATGCGGAGCCACATAGGACATATGGTGACCATGCTGCCTATGCCCCGGTGCATGACCACCCCCCTGGCGACCCCTGCCGTGGTGCTGCATGTCAAAGCATCCATGGTGCTCCTGCCCGTGCCGGAGACCGCCTCCATTGCTGTAACCACGGAAGTTGACATTGGTGTTGCCGTTGCCAACGCTGATGCCGCTATCAACCCCCCTCCTGTTTCCCGCATTGTGGGCGCCTCGGCTGTGGTGGCGAGGAGGGAACCGCCCGTTCGGGTGCCTTGCAGCGGCGCCATTGTTACCGTGATTCGGCGCTTGTGCAGGAGTCCTTGACTTCGGAACAACGCCATGTCCATCTAGCGCGGGTTCAGGGCGTGTCAGAGCGGCACGATCGCCATGGCAGGTCATCTTGGCGGCTAGATTTTCTGTCATCTTGACGGTAGTGGTGGATGCCTCCAACTTGGGCGCCATAACGGTGGTCGGCATTGTCCCCCCACCAGATAGAGCAGGCCAGTACTCTGCGACGCCCAGGACATGTGTATAGGGCACTTCCCCCGTGGCAGACTGTGCACGTCCCCAGGCGGCGTGAGCTGGAACATTCATCCTGGGTGGCGCGGCCGGAGACGGAGCAGGGTCCATTGACAACACGGCGGGAGAAACAGCAGCCTTGTTAGGCGAAAAGTCCAGGATTCTTACTTGCGCAGCGCCGCGAGACATGAGTTATTCACGCGATTGTGATCGATCTCAGTTCCGATTTGCCCTTAGCGTCCCTTCTATTGGCTAAAGTTATAGTCAGAAAGGATGTCGCCGGCGACTTATCGGAGAGGGATAAGGTAGCCGAGTCGGAGACGGGAAGTAAGCTGGCTCCACGGCTCTGCGGGAAGCGGGCCGTTCAAGGAGCATTATCGATTGGGATTCTATACGCCACCGGATGTCCCAAACCTAATATGTTTAGCACAGGCCCGTACCCGCATGCCCCGCCGATCGTCCCGGACTCGTCGCTCCCGCCGTAGAAAGGCGTTGTCGCCGGCAACCAGTCCGCTGCGCCAACAGCGACCTGTTAGGAATTTTAAGTAGTAATCCCTCCGTTTTTTAATATAAGATGTTTTAGGCTGTATACATGTTGTGTATATGCACACTAAAATGAGTGAACACATAAACTAAAATGTGTGTACATACATTTGTATGCATGTGAATGTAGACAACACCTAAAACATCTTATATTAAAAAACGGAGGGAGTATTTGCTAGTAGGCCTTTGATCCAAAACCCAACTTAAATTCTGATATTTTCATTGGTCCATTCATGCATATGTATGTGAGTGGAGTGAGACTAAAGTTTAGTCCACATTTCTAGTTAGGAGAGAGTTGCACATGAACTCTTCTACCAGTAGTAAAAGTATGAGAAGATGACTGTCACACGCTCGCTCCTCGTCGCCAGGCCTAGTTTCGGGAACGAGCTGATGCCTATATTTTTGCTCTGGCAACAACTTCTCTCCCGACATCGGCAACCTCTTGTTCGATGACATGGCCGACAAACATAACACCAACGGTTCTGCTCCTGCTGCACCGTACGTGTTCACGTTCTTTCTATTTGAATTTTTGCTAGAACTATTGCTTCTAGTATTTGCTTTACATTTCGTCAATTTGTCTACTGTAGCAGTAGATCTCATGATTAGATTAATACTTGCTATATCTGTCATGATTGATTTAATATTTATTCGAATTAAATCTGGTAGTAATGGAGCAATTCTATGACTACAAGATGACTGATGAGCGCTCTATTATACAGCAGGCCCATGAGATACAGACACTAGCTAAGAAACTTGAGCACTTTATGTGTGATACCGGACAAGTTTGTTACCGGTGGCATTATTGCTAAGCTTCCACCTTCGTGGAGCAATTTTTCTACTTCACTAAAACACAAGAGACAAGAGTTTTTTGTTTCATATCTCATTGGGTCTCTTGATGTGGAAGAGAAGGTAAGAGCAAAGGACAGATTGATTAATACTTGCTATATCTGTCATGATTGATTTAATGTTTATTCGAATTAAATCTGGTAGTAATTTGCTCATATATTCAACATGACCCATGTCGCAAGGACCGCGCACAGAGTTAGAGATTTCGCGAAGCCCACCATGTTCATGATGGCTTAGAGCATCTCCAACGACACCGCCAAAGGACCACCTAAAGGCACAGTGTGGTCTGGAACAAAAAGGCCCCCGGCAGCACCTCTGGGCCGATCAAAATTCTGTGGCACCCCCGAGCCACTCGCCAAACTTGGGGCCTGCTCGAAGGCGCTTGAAAACTTCCGGATATGTCCACATATAGCCTTAGGCGGTCCCGGCTTGTCCTCCGCACACTGGTCACGTTGGTTGTACTAGCGATCAGCCTTCCCATATTCCCAGTCACCGCTGCCAAGCCAACACGGTGGAGGTATGACTCCCCTTGCGTCGTCGACATATACTGATGCCCAATCACCCGCGCTTCCTGCTCACGCCACTGTTTCCCGCCTCCCTTTCCCGCCCAACCCTCCGGCTATAATATGGCTTGCCGTGTTGCCGCTTCAAGTCACGCTTTCACATCTTGCCGTCAACAACATGCCATGTTGCCTAGCCACCTCGTGGGCCACCATCACCAGGCCCCGCGCCGCCGGTTCCCGTGGCCGGACCCAACTCCTCCGTTGACCGACGACGAAAACGGCGAGGAGGGTGAGGAGAGTGAGCAGAAGGTGGAGCAGCAGAATGAGCCGTAGCCATAGTTGTTGTGTATGGAGTAGGTGGAGGCGTACAACTCCTTTATCACTACGCACCAGGAGGGGGAGCATCGCCAGGTGAGAACGGTGCTAGAGCAAACGAACGCCACCCTTGAGGTCATGTATCATGGAGATGTCGCACAAAGGCGGACCCGCTCGCCTAGATGGAGTCAGCCGCCGCTCGCTTCGACATGGCCACTGCTCAGCACTGTAGGGTTACGTGCAGGATTTTAAATTTTTTTGACCTACGTAACAGCCAAGATCATCTATGAGATACATGCAGGGATAGATCTGAATTGTTACCAACACAAAGATGCGGAACGGGTGTTGATGACGATGTCGATGAAGCCTGATGAAGATGAGAATGTTGCCGATTCCTCATCCAGCCTTCTGGATCCAGCAGAGCAAGGGTCAAACATTTATGACGTCTCACCCCTCTGAGAGTTCGCACACGTCCGCCCGTCAAAATCCAGCAGCGCTTCGTTGTCTCAAAACTAGGAAATGGTGGTGTACAAGAGGTGGAGAAATTCCCAACATATGGGAGAGAGGGAGAGAGAATACCCCTTCACAATTGTGTGTCCACAATGGGAGGGGGTGGGGGTTTATACAGGAGTGAGGGAGGGAGCATGCCTTGGGGAAAGGGCTCCCTCCCCTTGCGCCACCGCCTCCAGGAGGGTAGGGCGACTGGGCTAGGGAAACCCTAGCCGCCGCGCCGCCCTCCCCCTCTTGGGCCTTGAGGCCCATTAGGGGTTTTGGCTGGGGGGAGGGGGGACGGAACTGAAGGAGATATGCCCTAGAGGCAAATAAATATTAAGTATTTATTGCATTATCTCAGTAAGTTTATAATAAGTTTTATACCGTGCTATAACTGTATTAATAGGAATTGTTAATACACGTGTGGTATGTAAACAAACAAGTGTCCCAAGTAAGCCTCTATACAAACTAGTTCATTAGTCAACTGATGATCGAGAATTCCCGATCATGGATATTTATATAGTTGATGATGAGGTCATTTTATTAGTGGAATAAAATAATGGACATACCCAACAAAGTATTTCAAAGGATCGTGACACGAAGTTCATTATTGCAATAGGAAAGTAATATGGTAGCTTATTCCTTAGACTGTGAGATCATATTAATCGCTGCCTTCGGAGGGTACTTTGAGTGCATCAAACGTCAGTCCATAAATGGGTGACTATAAAGGTGGGACACTTGGGTATTCAAAAGGGGTATGTTGAGGCCTGTGGATCAAGAGCGGGATTTGTTCATCCTCGTTATGGAAAGATACTCTGGGCCCACTCGGTGAGATTACATCTATAAATCGGCGCACCGTATGACTAGGTCATTGGAGATGTAATATCACAGAACGAGTTAAGTAGCCCTTGTCGGTAACGAGATAAAACAAAGCATAGGATGTTCACGATCGTATCTCGGACAAGGGTAGTATCGAAAGAACAAAAGGAATGAATATCGTGTTAACGGATCAACGACGATTATTCTGGAATGCACATGGACCGTCATAGCCATCCAGGTCTCCCTGACGGCCATTGGCGAGCAAGGGGTCTCGACCATGTCTGGAGTATTTCCCGAACCGTAGGGTAACACACTTAAGGTCTTGATGACGCTTAGAGATCGTTTTGGAATTATCAGAATAATAGAAATAGAGAGAGAGAATGTAAATATATGGTTCGGAGTGGTCTGGAAGTTGTTACAGAGCCACGGGAGATTAAATAATATGTAAATATATTTAATTATAAATTATATATATTTAAATATTAATTTAATATTAAATAAAAGGGAAAATTGTGGCAGCCCACCTAAATGGGCCAAACCCCAGAGGGAAAGGCCCACATGGGGGCCGACCTCCATGGGGAGGTGGTGCGGCTGGGCCATGGGGCCCATGGCTGGCCCTAGGAGGCCGGCGCACCACCCCCCTCCTCCTCCCCTTTGTTTAGTCCCACATGGGGGAGCAGGGGAGAGGGACACCCCCTCTCACCTAATAAATAGTGGGGCATATTAATTGGATTAAATACACAGAAAATACAATTAATTTGTATGACGGCTGAGGATGCCCCTCCGCGCACTTACTCTCTCTCTCTCCACCTCTCGTAGTGCGTGTTCCCTCGTAAGGATTGCGCGCGCGTGAGAAATCTATATCGTAGCACACCGTCATGCTGCGGGATTCCACCCAAAAGTTCTACTTCCGCTATCTCGCTGGATTGGAGAGCCCGGGAGTCGTTGTCAAGCTCCACACATGTGCGAGTACTTGCAGGCGCCACACTTGCGGCGCCAGGGCATCGTCGTTGCGCCACCTTCGCCCTCGTCTTCGTCGCGTCAAGTTCTTCGCGACCTCGAGGTCGGCTACGTCATCTAGATCGACAATGCTTGTTGCAGGAGCATAATCCCCGCTATCGGTCTACAAGGGTATATTACTGATATCTTCTCCGTTACAGCATTACTAAATAGATAGATCCTTGGCTTAGTTTTGGCGAACGTAAGTTAGAAAAATTATTGTTTTCTGCTACGAACCTCTTCAGGAACTTTCCCCCCAAGCAACCGCCGGCCCACCCCACCCCACCCCAAAAGGGTGCGGCTGCCTTGTGGGCCACATGGGCCCACTCGGCAGCCCCCTTTGCTGGGCTCCGGTGATTTTTACCTTTTCCAATACTTTTGCTTTAATTAATTTTGTCCAATTAATTCCTAGAATTAATACACTATCATATAAACATATTTATATGATCCGGGACATAACATGTCCTCATACAAAATCTCTGGATAAATATTTCCCTCATATATTAACCCTAGGAATAATTCCAACAGCTCCCAAATTTATCTGATCAATACTCCGAATATAATTCTATCACGTCGGAACCATCCGAATGATTCACACTCTCTACTCCGAACCATCCTATGTACACAACAAACTTTTGACGCCTTAAGTGCGTGACCCCTACAGGTTCGATAACGTGTTGTTGTGATTATAAGTGCCTATCTAATCACCAGTCAATGTTGGGACCTGGGCATCCACATTGAGTACTACCGTTATGCGAAGACACTATGTTGAACATGTTGGTTATCGAGTATGTTCCCATTACTTCACGATACCCATCATTACCCGAGGCGAGATGAATGACATCACCATGAATAAAACCTTTTATTCACTATGTCATATTATCCTTGTTTACTGGTATGATGCCGTTACTCGTTTTTGTGTTCTAGTATCCCCATGATGTATATCATGCCTTTGTATGCGTGGACTTGTTCATGGATACTATCACACCGAGTGGATCCTGGATGTATCTCTCTATTAACTAACTAGAGGAGTAATTTATAATCCTAAACTACTATGATTAGATGCATACCTTCAAGATTACCCAGTGATAACCATTTTGACCATCCAGTTACGGCCGCGGTACTTGACTAAACCAAAGCAGGCTTTCTAGTATACACAACCACATATTCTCATGGTCAAATGAATCAAACAAGTTAACCAATCCGTGACGATACTATATGTGGTAGATTACCAAATACGATCTCGTAGTATCTCAACTACATGGGTCTTCCCAGTCAGAATGTTGATACAACAATGTGCTCCCATTAATACTGACAAACATATGTCCATGAACAGAAAACATGGCCAGCTAATATTAACGAGTTCGTCAAATACACATGACAAATGGTAAAAGGGTTTGATCATGTCTCTACACATGCGTATGGGTTTCCCTATGAATCTCACATCCACAGTCCATATCAGTTATAGCATAAAAACATAATACATTAATCATGAAACAGATTTACTTTATTGTCTCTTGAGAATACATCCAACAACCGCCAACGGGTGGAAGAGTCTTTCCGCCGGGCCCGTGAAGCAGCGGAGCTGGAGAGCGGATGCCGAAAGGCGGTGGCGCAGGCGCAGTCGGATGCGCAGGTAGAGGACGCTGCAACGTCTCAGTCCGGGAGCACCAGGCAAAGTCACGTGCATGCTCGTGCGCGCACAATAACGGCGGCGGAGGCTCACCGGATAGCGCTGGCTCACGCAGGTGGTAGACGACGATGAGCTTGGACCCTCTGCTTACTTTGCCGAGCCGGGGTAGAATGACGAAGAGGCTGACCTCTCTCGCGTCGTCGGTCTGACGGGGGACGCCGACGAGGCTGGCCCTAGTGACCCACCGCCTCTCGACTACTAGATTAGTTTAGATTTAGTTTAAATTTTAGGTGATTTAAATTTCGTTATAATTTAGCAAGTTTCAATGAAATTGACCCTTTTGTTAAGAATTTGTGAATTTTCAAAAAAAAAGAACTTTGGAGGGTAGCACCCGTATTATACTGGACATGTGTCAGGCACCAATAAAGCGGACATATTTTGGGCGGTGTTGAACAGATTTTCAAAGATGCTGTTAGGACTCGTATGTCAAACTTACATTCACCACAAAGACTACACTACTCACGAAGTCACGATCGTCCAAAAACTACTTATGTACTCCCTCCGTTCCAAAATAGATGACTTTCATTTGTTTACATACGGATGTATGTAGATATATTTTAGTGTGTACATACATCCATGCGCAGACGCAGCGTCCCGGCAGCCCGGGCGCTTGCCCGGGCTTCGCTGGCCTTTGGTTCATACGCGAGAGCGATTTATTAAGGATACGTCTAAGCGGACGCATCGGTTTCAAGAAGGAGAGGCCAAGCGGCCTTTACAACGCGTTTAGGCACATGCGCCAAAAACGCCAATCCACCAACAAAAGAAAGAGGATCACTCGCCAACCCTCCACCTGTCTACGGGTCCTAAGCTACCCCTAAATATCCTCGCTGCCCGCCAGAGGTCAGCCTCGGCCTCCACCATACTAATGGCATTCTGTACTGAAGGCCTGTGACCTTCGAAGACCACGCCATTCCTATGTCTCCACAAGGTCCAGCAGATCAAGTTGATCGCCGTCCACAAGTCCTTCTCATCTCGGCCTCCCGGAGCCTTGGCTGGTAGCCAATCCACAAGACGATCGTCATGGGCAGGGACCCAGTCCACCCTACCCCACCTGCTCAGGAAGGAGTGCCAAACCTCTCTGGAGAGGACACACCCGAGGAGAAGGTGGTCTATGTCTTCTCCCACTTGGTCGCACAGCGGGCAGGCGGTCGGTCTAGGCAGCCCTCTCCGCCCTAAGTGGTCTGCAGTCCAACACCTGTTCTTCAATGCCAGCCAAAGGAAGAACTTGCACTTGTTGGGCGCTCGGGAGCACCAGACCTGTTGGGCACCCGCCAGCCCAATCTTGCCCTCAAAGAGGGCTCTGTAAGCCGATCGCGCTGAGTACTTGTGATTGCCCTCCCAGTTCCACCTGAATTCATCCGCGACCCCTTCAGTCAGGGGGAAATCTGTCACGCTGTCCGCTAAGGACAGCAACTCGCGTAACTCACGCGCGTCCAGGTCTAGTGGAACGTCGTCTAGCCATCCACCTGCGAGCCCCTCTCTAACTCGGCGGGAGCAGAGCGCGCCCTTGGGCACTTTCATGAAGAGGTGCGGGGCCACGTCCTTTACACGCCCACCGGGCAACCACCTGTCTGTCCAGAAAAAAAGTGGAGGCTCCATCACCCAGAACTGAGGTGGTGGCTGTCTCGAACAGCTGTCGTACCAGGCGGGGGACTCGAATGTCGAACTCGCTCCAAGGTTTGGAGCCGTCCATCCTGCTAAGCCAAAGCCATCTAGCCCTGAGAGCGCGGTTCATAAACCGCAGGTTGGGAATTCCAAGACCCCCCAGATGCTTGGGCATGCAAACCCTCTCCCACGCCACCCGACAGTGACCCCCACGGGCGTCCTTGCGCCCTACCCACGCGAGAGCGATTTTATCAAACAAATGGCATCGGATCAGGGGCAAAAAGATTGGTTAATTGGCTTGGTGGGCCTTCAAGCCATGGGCCTGTGTAGTTGTGCCTTGTGCTGTGCGTCTCTGCCTCGTCCTAGAAAAGGCGAAAATCGACTAGCTAGTAGCGAATCCATCCAGGTTCCCCAATCCCCAACCAGAGTCAGTTGCTTTAGTCTTTAGGTACTCACCTAAACTCCTTGACTTCATCCTCTCTAATTTACACAACCGTATTTTGATTTGAAATAAAATCTACATGAAATATATGTACATCGATGAGTAGGTTTCATTCCTGTGATCGGTTTCGAGTTTCGCCGACTGTAATTTCTTAGTTTTGCACCAGAATTCGTACCAATTTTAGACAAATTTTGTCAATTTCGTCGCACTCTGTCGACCGTTTGGAATTTCTTTCGACAAGTAGATCGATCTCGCCGTTTCACACAACTTTCTAGTTGAAACTTGTTCATTTCGACGGACATCCATCGTTGTAGTTTCGTTAGTCTCTTCGGAGTTCTTCTTAATTTCTATGTATCTAATTTTAGCAAATATGATTATTTTAATGTGTTGTGAACTTGTGAATATTGGAATGTGTTGTGAGCGTGTAATAATGTATTATATTCATGTTTTCGGACTAAAAGTATTTTGGACACAATATTTGCTCCATATTTTCTACATTTGTCCAAAAAAAATTAGTTGCATGTAGCGCGCCCAGGCTTCGACAAGTTCCTGGGTCTGCCACTGCATACATCCATATGGATATATGGAAGTCAAGTAATTTGAAACGCAGGGAGTATGTGTCAAAGGTGTAGTTCGATTTGTTTCAACTAAGGGCACGTACACCGCTAGGCGCTAAGACGCGCTAGGATAATTTTGCTGGTAGTTATGCTCGATTTCCATCGGACACCGGGAAAGAAGTTTGCGTCGACGCAAACTCTCGCGTCGGGCGCTTGCGTACAATCTGCTGTGTTTTCCTTACTAGCTAAGCGTCTGTTTTTGAATTAGCGATGGAGAGACAGGCGGTAGCACGGGCGCAACAACCCGCATCGTCAAAAAAAAAAAAAGGATTAATAAGTCTCTGCGCTGTACATGCCCTAATGCACATTATTCTAGTGCTTAATAAGTAGGAGGGGGAAAGGATTAATGCAAGGAACAACGTCGAGGGTGATCTCATGCTATAAGGACGTAATCACTATGGCATTGCATGCCAACTCCAAGCACATGCACACGCATGCTGTTAGCTAGCTGAGGCCTTACTTGCGCGTTGATTGGAATTATTTGGTATACCTGTAGATGGAAGCTTCAATTCTTTGGCAACTAACACATTCCTTCCACACATACATCGGTGCTTAATTTAAGTGTTAAGATTAATTGGCGCTCAAGTCAATCCAATCCAGTGCTGCTAATGATTCCGACTAGAACTGGATGATAATTGTGGTATGTATCTTAGTAGGTGCTTAATTTAAGTGTTAAGATTAATTGGCGCTCAAGTCAATCCAATCCAGTGCTGCTAATGATTCCGACTAGAACTGGATGATAATTGTGGTATGTATCTTAGTAGGTGATTGATCATCTCTCGATGATTCCAGAAACAATGATGTTGGAATAAGAAACTGAAAAAAATTGAAGCGGCGAAATGGTAATCCATATCTTCGGTTTATGCATGTGGCGGGATCAATGTGCCCAGTGTACATTAGGCCTTGTTTACTTCTAGTTTATTTTAGGGGATCAGAGGGGATTATCCCGGATCCCGAAAAATCCCCAAAAATCTCCAATAGACCGTTTACTACTCCGGTTTTGTAAGGGATAATCCCCAAATATCCCCCACCAACCACTTCATTTTTGCCTAGATTGAAAACTCTAGGTCATGCTAGTGTATTTTTGGGGAAGAGTATTTGAGGGGAAATGTGGGGATTGGGTGAAAGGGAGGGATTCACCAAATCCCCTCCAATCCCCAAACTTCCCAACCCCAGAAATACCCGAGGAGTAAACAAGGCCTTAGAGATTTTTTATCCGTTGATGGTGTTGGAAAACTGGGCACATTTTTTAACGTGGTTTGAAAATACACTGCGGGATCAATGTAAACTTCGGAACGACTTGTGTATTAACTCACGGATCATTGCTCATGTCGAAAAGAAACATATGCAGCGGCATATATGTGGAGGAATCCGTTCACACTTAGGTAGAGACTAATAGAGCCAATGTCTACACACTGCGAACGTTTTCTGAATTGGAGAATTACAGTAGAAAATCAACACCAATCTTTTTACGTGGGAAATCTCTCAACTTGAGAGGCAAAACCACGGGTCAAACCCATCCAAATCTTTTTACACTATTAGCAAGGTGGCATAGAACAAGTTTTTCTCTAGAGAGGAACTAGAGGATCTCATACATCAAGACATTACAGATCTAGGATGCAACAACAAAATTTAGAACACAAGAGATATGTATTGGACCAATCTCACTAAAGATGGTAAAAACACAGGTTGAACGAGACATGATAGTGGATTTGGAGTTAACCTTGTGGGCATTGGCGAACACCCGGTGCTTGATCTCAACCTCTTCCTTGTTTTTCTTCCTTTGTTCACCAATGGAGGCTAACCTGGGATTTTTGTGACTACACATAGTGGTGGCTGAATGGGAGGGTTAAATCCCACATCCGTCAAATGCAAAGTCCAAAATAGCCTTGAGTCATAATTCTAATGGGTAGTGGGTTTCTGCACCTGTTTGAACCGCCTGAAAGGTTTCAAATGGCAATCTCATCACCGCTCACATGAGGGATACCCAGCAAATGGTTTGGGTGGAATGGGAGTTAAGTGGGAAGTGGAATGGAACCTCAAATTCCCACAAGTCTCTCGGAGGCCTAGTAAGAGGAAATTACTATGGGGATCTGGCAATTTGCCCAATGCCAACATCTTTCCTCATAGCTTTCTATCGGGTTCTCAGCAAAGGATGACATAAGCCGAGAGTCGGATAAAAATTGCTAAAAAATCAGGTTAAGACCAATATGAGCCGACAGTCAGATAAAAAGTGCTCAAAAATTTCACAAGTAATGTGCTTGACAAATCCTTACAAAAGTCTTGACAAAGTGTGGTCCCCAGCAAAGATGATGGCAACGTGACAAAGCGTGGCCATCAGCAAAGTTGACGACGAGAAGACGGGGCAGCCAACTTTGTCGAGTGTCCCGTAACATACGCTCGGTAAACTATTGGTTAGTCTGAAATAAATTTGGACCCACTCGAGAGACTAGGGGTTGGGCCAGCGCGACATCACTTAGTCAAAAGAGACCCATGCAAGGTCAACGACAGGGGACATAGCACGTGCCCCTATCTTAGCCCCAACCAAATGGGACACCGGCTCAACATATATAGAGTAGAGGAGTGCGCCACACAACATACAACATTTACAAGTGAGAGGAAATTCGCCTCACGTCGCACAGACAGTATATAAATAGGTCTTGCTGTGTGTAACCTAGCGATGTCTCTGCCTCGTGACAACACCGTCGGCCATATTGTGCCCCCGTCCAGCTAAATACTGTGCCGAGTGTTGGACATCGCACAATCGACAAAATGTTACCTGGGTCGTGGCCCAGTACGACTATTAAGTGTTGTGACTTGGCGTAGTTGGAATTTAGTCCCATCTCACAAGTTTACAAGTAGCGCAACCGGTTTATATATTGGCCCGTGCGTTGTGTTGGTGAGCTCCTCTACTATGGGCGTTGTGTGGGCACGGTGATATCCCCTCACTGGCCAATGGGTCCATTTGTCTGGGGTAAGCTAGGGGAACGTGTTGCACCCCTGACATGTGGGTCTTCTCGACTCGATGATGTGGCATGGGCCCCAACCCCTAGTCTCTCGGGTGGGTCCAAATATTTTGGGCCAAATCCATAGGATTGTCGCGTACCCTGTGTGATACACTTGGCAAAACTAGTTTTCCCCAATTTTTTTTGGCCGAACCTATTCGTTTTTCTCTTTTTTTTTTTACTTTTTTTCTTTCATGCCCTTCACCCTCTCTTTTGCCACCCTCTCTCTTTCCCAGCTTCTCTCTTTCGGAAACCCTAGCTTTTTGGGCATGGGATGCTTACTTGGGTTAGTCATTTTTCTATGATCTTTTATAACACAAAATAGGGAAGTCACATGGCATCACCACGAAATGAAATATGGGGGACAGATGTCGTCGCAAGGCCCACTGAACAGGGTTTCGCCTGAAACCTCACGAGGAAGGTTCAGAAATCCTCCCCCACTTGCATGGGTCCTAATATTGGTATATGAGGTTGTTGTACTCCATAAAAAGCCAATATGAAATTGTGAAGTGGCACTTGATTTACAGATAGCACTACACGGACTTCCTCGAGTAGTTTCAGGCAAAACCCTGCCCTCTGCGCCTCATGCGGTTTTAGAGTTGGCAGGAAAAAGGCCGGCGGAGAATGGATCAACCTTGGTGGGGATCACCGGTCATTGGTACGCATTTCGCATGTCTCCCACGTGGGACCCACACTAAACGTCGCTCGTGTAGGGTGGCTTTTCTGGTCGGACCGCCTGAGATTGGTAGTACCTTAGGTGTTTCAACTGGACTGTGAGACATGTCATGTCTCCCGTCTTAAATATTTTCCACAACGGTTGAGTTTTACTCTGCTGATAGTAATTGCGATGGCTAACATGAGTGTCCAGAAATTCATTTTGGCTCATAGGTGCGTATGATCTCTTTACCAAAAACAACATTTCAGAATGTCAAAAACCAATCCAGAATTTTTATTGCACATGATCTCCACATTCTATGACAAAGCTTCGTGAAAAAACAACATTTTCTGTGTCCCGTGTAAAAAGACAAAAAGTATCTCGTGAAAAGGCTTATTTTAGCATCAATTTTTCTCTTTTTACATAGGTCACAACAATGTCGGTTTGTGTGAAAAGACTTTGTGTGCACATAAGATGTGAAGATGTACGCACGAAATTGCTTTCAACATTTTTTTATATTTCCAAATGTGTTAATAAAACATTTTAAATAAAGAGTGCATATGCATCCGGGAGCCAAAACAAAACGTCCTCCACTGGTTGACATTAATTTTAAACAGCCCCCGAGGTTCTAAACGGCATACACTATTATACTTCGCGATAGTTTGAACACCCTGCAAAGACAAGTCCATATAACGTCCACTCCCTCAAAAATAATACATCTTCGTTATACCCTAGTAACATGGAGTATATTATACCCGCGTAGAAAAAAAATGGAGTGTATCATATGGTTTAAAATTTCAGGTCGTGGAGTTACAACTGGCACGTCAGTGCCGGCCGGCAGCCTCTGAATGTGATCTCTCTCTACAATTTCCAGTTTACCTAAATAAGTGTCTATTCGAGTTGTGAAGAATTCAATTAAACTAACCGACACATTTATAAGAGAGTACTACTGCATCTTTAACTACTCCCTCTGTTCGGTTTTACCTGTCGTGGAGATTGAGCTGATCAAGTACAAAGGCGTAGTACAAACGGCGACGAGTAATACCGAATGGAGGGAGTAGTACGGAGTAGAATCTTCCAAGTCACGACGTACGGAATAACTCACGTCTGTACAGTGTACATTATTAGTCGGTAATAATTTGTGATGAATCGTCTGCTCAATCTACCAAATCATACACGGCATGCAGGCGAACATGCAGAGAGCAGGGTTTCAACTTCTCAACAACTATAGACGACCGAGCAGACTGAACTGTTGTGGGTATAAAGAAGTGATTCCAGTTAGTTGCCTGGAGAATCTTTCTGATCAATTGGATCATCATGCATATGACAAGGCCGGAGAGAATAGATCGAACGGACATAATCAACTTCTTAAAGTGATTAAAAAAGGCCTCATCCATAAGTGATGCATGATTAGTTCCAGCCTCCAAGCCCCAAAGTCAAATTCTCTTGAGCGTTAGCTAGGCTGGCTAGTAATTCTCTTGAACGGAAATTAGCTACTAGGTAGTTAACCCATGTGATGCGATTGCCATGCATGTGCTTGGATCGGACATGGATTGCAGCCATCGCGCGCGCCTTCTGACTTCTGACACAAGACCGTCATTCCTTTCGTCTTTAATCCTTTCGACCTGAAGCGGTTTTAACTAACTCCCTCCCCTCCAACTAGCTTCTATTTCATCTTCTATATAAGCACTGCTTTTGCCTGGAGCAACACCATCAAACCAGACGAGTTACTTCGGTTGCAGCTTCTTCCATTCACAATTCAGTCCAGACACCCTCGCCTCGCTCCCTCCCAATCGATCGGTCTCAAGAAACATTGCAATGGACACGGCTAGGTCGTTGCTTCTCTGCACCGTCGTCGCGACATGCCTCACTCTCGCCGCCGCGGCTAGCTGGTCTTCGGCGTACGCCACGTTCACGGCGGGAAAGACGCCTCCGGCACAATGGGTAAGCTAGCTAGCATTACGTCCCCTGCGCTACAGATTTAACGTACTATACGTGCATTTGTGCCAATGCATTGTGTGTCATGTGCACGAACGCATCATATCTACTCATGGTTACGTCTTGACAGTGTGCTAATCTTTCTGTGCTTTGATTATCAGGTGGCGCTTGCGGGTACGGCGACCTCTATCAGCAGGGGTACGGCGTGAACAACGCGGCGCTGAGCACGCAGCTGTTCAACGGTGGCGCGTCGTGCGGGCAGTGCTTTCTCATCATCTGCGACTCCAGCAAGACAAAAATGTGCAAACCTGGGACAGCCATCACTGTCTCGGCCACCAACCTCTGCCCGCCCAACTGGGCGCTCCCCAGCAACAACGGCGGCTGGTGCAACACGCCGCGGGAGCACTTCGACATGTCGCAGCCGGCCTGGGAGAAGATCGCCATCTACCGCGCCGGCATCGTGCCCGTGGTCTACCAGCGCGTCAAGTGCTGGCGCAATGGCGGGGTCAGGTTCACCATCGTCGGGAAGAACTACTTCGAGCTTGTGCTCATCCACAACGTCGCCGGAAGCGGCTCCGTCGCCAGCGTGTCCATCAAGGGCACAAACACGGGGTGGATCAAGATGACTAGGAACTGGGGCGCCAACTGGCAGTGCCTCTCCGGTCTCGTCGGCCAGGGGCTGAGCTTCGCCGTCACCTCCACCGGCGGCCAGTACCTGGTCATCGAGAACATCGCGCCGGCGTCGTGGCAGTTTGGTCAGACGTTCACCAGCTACAAGCAGTTCAACTACTGAGGTCGCCCAAGACGGAAACAACGCACTTCTTCGTGGTCGGATTAATGGCTGGTGAGTGCGTGCTCGTTATTTTGACGGAGCTGCACCTGCCATTGCATCCTTGGTGGGTGGCCGCGGGAATCCGGGATGCATATCTCCTACGTGATGCTCCGACTGCAGGAGGTGCGCGCGCGGCGACCATGTGTCATTTCGCTACTACCTTTTTTTTTTTGGTGATTCTACTAGTGTTTCATTTATCTGTTTTTATTAATTTTATTCACTGCGGCCGTCTGTGCATGTAATTCTAATTAAGGATTGGAAAAATATATTAACATATTGAATGCCAAACCTTACTTTTTGTACACTTCGTCTATAGTGAAAGATAGATAAAATCATATTTCTAGCAAAAGAGAACATTAATTAGAGGGGCCTTATCCTCTCCGCATCGCTACAGTGCAGAGAGGCGACTCGTAGGTTCCTGCTCTCGCCGGCGATTCCGCCGCTCCCCTCTGCCTCCGGCTGCCGTTCGGCACCGTGAGGTGGGGGGGAGCTCCGGCATCTTGCTGTGCGTGTATAGAGGTAGTCTAGGTGTGTGTGGCCCTGCAGTGGCATCGAAGACGGCGGTGATGGCGTCTGCGCGTTGGGCCTCGTCCTTCCCCTCCTTGCCCCGTTCCGGCCTCGTCGCCGGGGAGGTAGTGAAGGCTTGTCGGTTGCGCTCCTCCACCTCTGCTTCTCCGGCCGGCTGTGGTGGCGAGGGGGGATGCTGGTGGCTGTGGGCGCTCCGTTTTGGTGGTGGTCGTGGTGGTGGTCTTCTTCGACGTTTCCTGCTCTGGCCGGCCGTGGTGGCGAGGGGAGCGGGCGCCGGGAAGTTGCTGGGTGCTGCTAGTGGTGGTCTTGGTCGGCGTCGAGTCGGCGGGAAGAAGGGTGGTGCGGGGAGGTTGGCGCTCTGGTCGTGCGCGTTCATCGGCATCGGTTTCCGTCGCGGCGCGGCGGACGGCTCGGCGGTCTTCTACAAGGTGCGGAGGCGCTCTCTCCTCGGCGGCAAGTGGTACGGCGGCTCCGGCGACGGCTAGGTGCTCCGGCGCGCGGCGTGCGGATCCGATCGTGATCTTGCTCGGTGGCTAGGGGTGTTCTTGCATATTCCTGGGTCCTTTTATAATTTCTTGCTCTTCTGTGGACCTGTTTGTAATGTGCTCGAGCTGCCTGATATATGTGGATCGGATCTTTAAAAAAAAAACATTAATTAGAGTTTTTCTCAGAATTGAAACATAAATTATTCAAATCTTAACAAAATTGTATAAGTATAGATTGGACTCTAAGAAAATCGTTTATGAAAACGACCACACTACTATGCTAATCCTATATTGGCTCTTCAGCATTAGGTCTAATCAACTTTAAGAGAGAACAAGTATAGGATACACCTTCAGCATTAGACAGAATAAAAAGGTTGCCCTCATATATATTTATTGAGTCAAAGTGAGCAAATCGATGACCACTAGACAATGGGAGCCAATATGGAATCTGAAGAAACGAAATCACATTCTAATCTTTGGAATAACAGTAATACACACGTAATTAACAGGACCCAGCAATATGGTATGTACATTTGATAAGGGATGAATAATTCAGTAGCCATTTTTATTCTTCAAATGAAGTTAAATTTCATGAAGAAACAATATCCTGATATTACTGTTATGGTACATCTCCATATCATGTCAGAAAACTCGCCTTTATTACTATGTCCATTAATTGCCATGTGTGCAAAATCCGCATCTCACGTGTGAATAATCCAGTTTGCGTATAAACTATAATGGCCGTTGAGCTTAGAGAAGAAGTATCTCAGAAAAATAAGTGGTTAAAAAAGTGCATGGTACTAGTTTTGCTGTAATACGAATCCAGTGTGTTTATAGTATAGCACTCAAAGTAACTGAACCAACAGGATGTACATACAGAAACGAAAAGAAAAGAAAATCGAAGCACGTTAACTAACTCGACAATTACGAATTACATATCAAAATCCAGATCACCCCACATTGCAGCGGCACCACTAAGTCAACCAAAAGAATTCATCTGCCAGTGGCGCCAGGCAGTCAGGCACCACAAGCATCTGCGTCCTCCATTCATCCGTTGATCGCTCTCTGACGAGGGAAGGAATCATGCATGGATCATGGATGGATGGATCAATAGTCAAACTGGTTGCTGCTGGCGTACGTCTGGCCGCCGAAGGTCCACCACGCCGGCACGACGTTGTTCAGGTACACCGTTTGGCCGCCGGTGGAGGTGACCTTGAAGGAGAGCGCCTGTCCGCTGAGCACGGAGCTGCACTGCCAGTTTGCGCCCCAGTTTCTGTTCATGGTGATCCAACCCGTATTTGTCCCCTTGACCGACATGGACTGGATGGACCCGCTACCGGCGACGTTGGTGATGAGCACCAGCTGGAAGTATTTGATCCCTGTGATGCTGAACCTCATCCCTCCCTGCCTCCAGCACTTGACCCTACAGAGTTCTACTGGTTAGACTTCGTTTTTGGCACTGATGTGTTGACGTATTGTGCATCCGTACTACTTACTTCTGGTAGAGGATAGGGATGATGCCGGCGCGGTAGATGCCTATGGTCTCCCAGGACGGCTGGGACATGTCGAAGTGTGGGCGTGGGGTGTTGCACCAGCCGCCGTTGTTGCTGGGGAGAGCCCAGTTGGGCGGGCAGAGGTTGGTGGCGGTAATGGTGGCGGCGCCGGGCTTGCACATCTTGGACTTGCTGGTGTCGCACATGATGAGGTAGCACTCCCCGCACGACGCGCCGTCCTTGAACAGCACCGTGCTCAGCGCCGCGTTCCACACGCCGTAACCCTGGTTGTACAGGTTATCGTAGCCGCACGCCCCACCTGCGAGGAGAGACAACATCTTTAGTAGTGTTACTAATTTATTTGGCACTTTGGCGTTGTGGGACTCGCCGCCGGAGCTAGCTGGGGCACGTACCCATGGTGCCGGAGGCGTCCTTCCCGCCGTAGAACGTCGCCGTCCCCTTGCTCCAGTCCCCCATCGCCGAAGCGACGCAGGCTGCGAGGAGAGACAAGAGCCTGAGCTTCGCCGGTGTGCCCATCTCGGCCCTGCTACGTGCGTGATGGATATCGTTCAGCTAGGTAGAGGTAGGATGTGTAGAAGACGCGGAAGAGAAGAAAGTGCAGCTGTTCGATCAACTGAGGGCTCGCTGGGCGGTAGATTGTTGCGATCTAACAGAGAAGTACGGTGCTTATATAACAGCAGGCCGAATGGGTTAATTTCAGGGATGATGGTCGTTGCCTCGTTGGCAGGGAATACAGGAGATTGATTGATTGATTGCATGCATAGCATCCAAGTGACTAGCTAAGCTCACATGCATGCAATGCAATGTCAAACCTTGGGATGATTAGGGATTCTATTTCTCCCGCGTTGGATATGCATCGTGAGTCAGCTCTGTTCGACACCCTGTGCAGCCAAAATCCATTATACCTTAATTCCACACCAATTAACACCATATATTCCTATACAAGTTAAAGATTACGCTGCAGCATGCGTGCATGTGTCCACTTGAGAATTTGGAGGTTGAAGATGATTAATGAACGCTTGTGCTGTAATGTCAAGCGAATGCTCTCGCCGGAAGCAGAGTTAACAAGTGTTTAGAAATTCCAAGAACATGCATGACGCCTGATAAAAGAAACGGAGGACCCATATGAGGCCATGAGAGGTGCCAGCGGCGTGGCCACATGGACCTCGGCGGCCGGCCGTACTCGTACATGCCCACAATCATTTCCGGTAATTCGGTTGGTTAGCCAGGGCTTTGGTTTGGTGAGTGCCGTACTCCTGTAGTTTGTATATTTTTTTCATGGAATCATGAGTTTGGTAGAACCGTACGGTCATCTCAACACTAGCACAGATTGCTAGGCCCATATGGCCGATGGGTTGGTGTTGTGGCTGACACCACGAGCTTTGTGGGCTATTTGGTTTGAGTTTAGTGCCCTGGCAACATGTTGGTGGAAGATCCATCCAATTCGGTATTGACAATGCTCGAAAATATACATGAATTGAGTGAAATGCGCAATCTTCACTGGTACTACATTTGATGATATCTATTCCCTCCGTTCGGATTTAATTGACACATATTTTGTTACACATGGATGTATCTAGACATCAAACAAGTATAGATACATCCATATTTGAACAAAACCAAGTCAATTAATTTGGAACGGAGGGAGTACAAGCCAGTGGCCGAGCTACAGTAGAATTTCAGGGTGGGCGGACTCCAGTAGAGTAAGTTTTTTCTTTAGAATTGGGAATCTTCTCAAGCAAGGAAAAGAACACAAAGGGATGCCTAAATCTTAGGCAGGCCATGGGCCAAGTCAGCCCCAACGTAGCTCCACCCTGCAAAAAGGTGGAATGGCGATTCTCTAATTTTCATGGTGCCCTTCTCTTCTTTCACTTCTCAATTACTCCATTTGTTTAATTATATAAGGCCTATTTCAAACGTTTCTATCTTTGATCAAATCTTCTATAATATACTAAAAGCAATATATGGATATCTAATAAAGCCACCACGTTAATCCATATCATCATAATTATTTTGATTGTTGGATTTAAATTAATGGTTAGGATTTTAAATCACAACCGTGGGATCCACGTAACAAATAGATTTCTGCTAAACCACAGCTAGTTGTGTTTCAATTCAGTCACACTCGTTTTTCTGTTTGTACGATCGTCTTTGGGATTCCCGTGCGCTCGACGCGGTGCCGAGTGTCCTCGTTCCTTGGTATGGGCTTTTGGATTTTTTTTATATGAGCCCGTTTAGAAGTATCCAGGGCCATTTTTTGAATTTCTTTTTCGGTCGTTCCGCCGCGTGTCTCTTTTTCGTTCGTGGTGGTAAGCTGGGAGAACAGAGAGTAGGTGACGTATAGCTCTGAGTCGAGTCTTCAGAGGGGAACATGCGGAGGTAGAGAGGAGCGGCGTCTCGGTGGGTGCATGACGAGAACTCACGTCGGAGACAGGAGGTCGCTGGCGACGGAGGTATGTGTCCGCGCAGCGCTCCCCCGCCACTTCCTCTCTCGCCTCTGCATTCCATGACTCGATGTACGAATTTTCTGGTCGATTTAGCTGGGAGCGGAGGTGAGCTCTTGGTTGCCAGAGGCTAGCGTGTGATACCCCTAGTAGGGACTCATAGAAAGGGCATGAGGAACCGAAGAAGCAGAGAGATGAGATCTGAAACTCGTTCCTCTTTCTCGATGTCGAATACAGATGAGAAGGTGCCTTTTTAATAGACACCTCAATTTTCCCCTACAGGTGGGTCCAGCACACCACAACTTGATACACAGGCCAAATGATGTAGTGCAACCTACCCCAAGTGACCCAATTGGCCCAATGACAAGATCTAGAGTCAAAACTTTGCAAGATAAGGTGAACATGCTCCTATCTCTTTTTGATCTCGATGCGAGTGGTTTGCTACCTCAAGCTAGTGTTCTATGTATACTCAGGAATGAAGTCTACAATGACCCCCAAGAGATGGCCGAAGACGGCGGAGAAGATGGACAAGAATCGAGCAAGAAAGAAGAAACGAAGAAGACGGCGTCTCCGGTGTCGGATGATCCGGCGTGCTGGATGGCTGCAGGATGGGTCTGGCGCCCCTCTGGCGGCTCTCGGATGCAAAACCCCCACGCGTGCCTTGACCGTGTCGGATCATCCAGCGCCTCTCCATCAGACCAGTCGGCGCCCCACATGCCCGAGCCCAAATCCAGGCGCCAGACCATCCGGCGCCCCAAACGTCGGATGATCCGGAGCCCCCTGTTGTATGCGTGCACATGCTGCCCTTTGGGCGTGTAATCCCACAACTTTCCCCACTTCGCCCTTTAGACTATTTATACCCCTTCCTTGGTCAGATCTAGGGTTAGAGAAGAATTAGACTTGAGTTGAGCTATGCTCCTTTTCCCCCTTTGTGGTGTTGCCTCCCTATGGAGATGAATCAATGCATCCCCCGAGAGATGAATCAAGGCCTCCATGCTTGGAGATGAATCAAGGCCTCCTCTTGTGGAGTTGACCCTCTTCTTATAGTTGCGATTACTTGCCAATATTTCCACCTTGTTGGATTTTATTGGACTGGTGGGATCGGCCGGTGAGAGAAACGGATCCTTAGAGTAAGATTGACTTGGAGTTTGAGAATCGGGGGCTACCCTCGGGTGTGTTACCGGTTGATTTCGTCTGAGTAGGTTTTGCTAGTTATCAACCCCTCGTGTTTCCCCCTCGTTTTACACTGTGTTCTTCGTGTGTTCTTCATCCCCTCTCTTTTCCCCTCCGTATTTCCGTCAATCCGTGAAGGTCGGGACACCTACCCTCATCATATGGTATCAAGAGTAAGGTTGCCACGGATTTGACTTGTGTTTCCACCAAATTTTTCTTTGTCTTTGTCTAATTTCAAAAATTCCACCAAAAATAACCCCAATTTGCTTTGGGATCGATCTGTTGAGCTTTTCGTAGTTTTGATCCATGGATCCGTTGCACAAGAACCACACCCACCCACCGTTTGCGTTGCTTTAGCCAATATTTCCCAAAAATCGTCGGATTTGAGACTTTTAGAGCCGTTTTTTGAGTTTTGGCCGAGCAGGATTTTCCTGCCCCGTGGCTGCCGGACCATCCAGTGGAAAAAGTGTCGGATGATCCGGTGCCCCAAAGACAGAAATTTTCTGCTCCGTTTTGTTTTGTCTCAATCTTCCACGGGCCATAACTTTTGCGTCGTTCCTCTTAACTGAGTGATTTTCGTCTTGAATCGAAGCTAACAACATCACCTACGACGACACCTTGGAGCTACTTAACGCAATCAATCCCTACGGCCGCAAGTCAGTGATCTACATCAACAAGAGAGGTGTAACTTGCATCCACTTGAAAGCCCTTCTTCCTTTTGGTGTACCTATCCCATTGGACTACTCTTCCATTGCGGGCATTGCAATTGTGTCAACATTGTTAGTGTTGTATATCAACAAGAGAGCAGCTCCGTGTAGTGATCTTGGTATGCACAAAAGCAAGAAGAATTCGAAAAAAAAAGAACAAGAAGGAAACAAAAGCTTGTGCCAAGTATCATCATTTGTAGGTTTCGTGAGCTGCGAATGCCAAGTGTGTGACTGAAAGGTTGGCACATTTGAAAATTAGTGCCCTTACCCAAGGCAATTGAGCTAGCGTCCGTCTTGTGTTGGTGTGACACCGAGCTTTTAGTATTTGTTAGGTGCACATTTCGGATAGCTCGCCCTTTGGTCACACTAACCCCAATCATCTTTCGTGTGTGTGTTTCGCTTGTTTCCGTCATCTTGTGGTTTGATTTTCGTGTGTTGGTTCTTTTGATTATCTTCTACAAAGAGCAACAAACTTTTCGTCGATTACTTCCATTTGCTTTTCCACCTACCATACCTACCTATCCTCATAAGTGTGTGTGTTGGGTTTGCATTGGGTTCTCAAGCTTCAAGCCACTTAACTCTTTGGCGAATATCTCTTGTGGTTATGCAATTGTTTCAATAATATCCTTCAGGGTTGAGGAAAGTTAACTTGAATACTCCATTGTAACACATTTCACTTGTTCTTTGAGAAAACTAGCGGGGTGGCCCGCGCATTTGCGCGGCTAGACTATCTATTGATATTAGATCTTGCTATCACATTTTTTAAAACATAAATAAATTATCCGATATTTATTAATTTAGTACTTTAAGAATATTAAGTATTTTTAAATTGTAAACATTTTTAAGGTTTTAATATGCCCTCAGATTTTTTCTTTCTCAAGTAAATGTCAATTAGCGTGGCTGAAACATTTGTGACCAACCTATACCTAGATTATTTTTCCCAAGTAAATGCCCTCAGATAATTATAATTTCCTGTAGCTGCGACATTTGTTCTGTTTACATTTTTTTAACGCACCTATACCTAGATTATTTACCTGTGTATTGTTTTTTATATTTTTCCATACAAGTTGTATTTTAACCAACCATATTTTTCCCACTACATATTTCAGGACAGGCTCTCTGATTGTGAATCACCTTCCACAGCATGTAAAAAAAATCACGGTCCACAGTTTATATGGCTGTTCTGAAAAGAGATAACTGCACCAGCGGTCCCTATTCTTTTCCCGCGCCTTCACTTTGGTCCCTATTCTTTAAAATCGCACGTTTAGGTCCCAATTGTTTCGAAAGTGTGTCACGCGAGGTCCTAAACTCGTATGACCACCGTTGACCGGTGCCACGTCGGCTGGTTGGGTCCGTAGGCTCAACGGACGGAGGTGAAATTTTGCAAATAACCCCTTCTGGTCCATTCCTCTCTCTGAAGCATCGTCGTGCGCGCGCAGGTGCATCCAATCCGCCATTGCTGCACGGAGCTCCATCGGCTTCCGTTGCTGCTAGCCGAGAGAGATGGAGAGGATACCGATACCCATCGTGATGGTGCCGCAGAAGTCGAGCAGCTTCTCGCAGGCCACCGTCCGCGAGGAGAAACTCGACCGCAACCTCTCCCTCGGCGCCATCAAGCTCACCGAGCACATCGAGCGTGTCAAGAAGGACGCAGAAGATGCCGCGGCTGCCGCCGCCCCCGATAAGGACAAGGACGCGGCACCGGGCGGGGGAAAGGGTGACGCCGCCGCCGTGGACGGCGAGATGCCGGTGCCGCCAGCACATGAGGAGCCGAACCTCGCCGAGCTGTCCGCGGAGATCGAGGCATTCCTCGCCAGCCGAGACGGGGACGCACCGCTGAGCATCTCGGAGGTCACGCTCGACAGGTTCGCCTCCGCCGTGGAGGTGGAGATCGCCGCGCGTTTCTTCCGGCACGTGTGCGCAGACGCCGGCGTCGCGGCGCGCCGCGCCCCGTCCAGTAACCGCCCCTCCGGATGCCGATGCCACAACCCTCATGGTCGCGCGCGCGGAGGCCGGCGACTTCAACCGGGCGCAGTCCATCTGGTCGCAGCTCCTGCTCAGCTCGGCCGCGCCGTGCCTCGCCACCGTGGCGCCTCGCCTCCTCCCAGCGTACGCGCGCCTCGGCCGATTCGACGAGGTCCTGCTCGCCGTGCGAGAGCTCTCCGCGCGCAACCCGGCCCAGGCGCGGGACCTCTACCCGCTCGCCGTCTCCTGCCTGGGCGCCGCCGGCGAGCTCGCGCTCATGGAGGACGCCCTCAAGGAGATGTCCCGCGCCGGCCTCCGCGTCGACTCCTCCACCGGCAACGCCTTCGTGCGCCACTACGCGGCCTCCCGCACCGTCCGGCAGATGGAAGCGGCGGTCGGCCGCCTCAGGAGGACCGGCCTCCTCATCTCAGTCGACGCCATTCGCGACGTCGCGTCTGCGTACATCGCCCACCGCAAGTACTACATCCTCGGCGAGTTCGTGCGCGGCCTCGGCCTCGGACGCAGCAACGCCGACAACCTGCTCTGGAACCTCTACCTCCTCTCCTTCGCGAGATGGCCGCCGTAGGGTTCCGGCCCGACCTCACCACCTTCAACATCCGTGCCACCGCATTCTCCAAGATGTGCATGTTCTGGGACCTCCACCTCACCGCCGACCACATGCGCCGCGATGGGGTCGCCCGGACCTCGTCACGCACGGCTGCTTCGTCGACGCCGGACAGCGGAGCAGCGCCGGCGCCGGCCTCCCGTGCCTCCCGTGAGGACGAGGTTGGGGATCGATTTGCAAAAAAAATTGGGATAAAGGACTAGCAATTAGAAGAACTAAAACCTAAAGGGGCTATTTGCAAAATTTCACCTCCGTCCGTTGACCCTACGGGCCCCACCAGCCGACGTGGCAGCGGTCAACGGTGGTCATACGAGTTTAGGATCTCGCGTGACACACTTTCGAAACAATTGGGACCTAAACGTGCGATTTTAAAGAATAGGGACCAAAGTGAAGGCGCGAGAAAAGAATAGGGACCGCTGGTGCAGTTATCTCTTCTGAAAAGCATGGAAGAAAAATTCCCCTTTCTCTTCTCTACCGCGAGTCCGCGACTGTGCCCAATCCATTGACCGTACTCATGAAAAATCCCCTTTCTCCAATGTATGCCCGACCATGCTCTTGGAGCTGGATTCTTCACCAAGTCGTGGATGCGTGCTGGAGCCGCAGATATGGTGTTGACCGCCGGCGAGGCTGCATCTCGCCGTCGCTGATTGAGAAAGGTAAAGCGCGGTGGCCGGCAAGGTGAGTGCGACAGTGCGGACTGCACGGTGCGCGACCCGGCGCGGACCTGGATGTGGTCAACGACGACAAAGGCGGCAGCTGTGGCCCGCATTCAGCAGGCAAGGTGCATGCCTCACTGCTCCAGTCCCGCCCTGCAGGGCTTCTTCCTCATTTCTTTTCGTTTCCCAAATTTTGATTATGGCATAGTCATTGATTTTAGTCTTGTCATTGAGAAACAGAACAATAGCAATATAGGCAGACCATCTAATAGCGCTTGTGTCATTTAGCTTGGAGCAGGAGCAGGCGAGCAGCCACTGGTAATTCCATCATCCGATCTCCAGCCCACATCTAAATGTTATCCCAGATGACAAATAATATGTGCTGCAAATTCGAGGCAACCTCTATAATTGATAGTTCAAAGAAGAGATAAATTGTCCATACTATAGCCTTTTTTTAAGATAGCAAATATAAGAGTTTTGGATTTTTGTATTATTCGTCGCGAGATTTTAGTTGTTGAATGTTGGTTCTGGAGGTCTGTAGCTTGAGAGAGATGAGAGATTGAGAGGAGAGGAGACGATTTGGGGTATTCATTATCTAAAATTAATCCACATGTACATTAATTAAAAATGAAAATATGAAGATCAAAGATATTTGTACGTATCTATGTGAAATGAATCACGTGCAGGATATACATTTGAATCATGGTAAATGGTAAGGAAGCAGGAACATGATTAGCTGAATTGGAACTTTTTAGCTCTTGATTAAATTTCTATTCCCATATTTTGGCATGATTACTCTATGATGCTGATCCGCACTCCACTCCATCAGTCATGATTTTAATCTTCTCTACCCCAGATCCCTGCTTCGGCGCTCGACTCTGGCAGCCGCTCCCACTCTGGCGCTCGGGGCTTGTTTATGACGGCTCAGGCTCGACGGTCGCATCATCTTGTCCAGTTCTCGTGCGCCTATTTTTGGTTGTTTGGCGGCAGTTTGATCCGGCATTTGGAATGCAGGGCGGTGTGCGGTCATTAGCTCCAGTCTTAACCTCCACGTCCCCAAGATTCATGACCACACAGGTGAAATATGATTGGCAGCTCCTCAGCAGCAGACCACAAAATGGGATTTCCCATATTTCTGTTTTTCCTTAGTTGAGAATACAGGACGATCCAGAATTGTTTCATTGATTGTAGCATTTGATTGAATTTAGCAGTCATTTTTTACTTTTTATTCGTTCGAAAAGGGGCGGCATTGGAAAATAGAACATGATCAATAGAGGATGTCAATCTCACTACATATGTATTTAGCTTTGGCACATGAGGAGGCACATGTAACTAATTCCATCATCCTCTTGGTATAGCCATTTTTTGAGAGATTTTATAGAATATAGTTGACTATTTTGGGACTATTCTTAAGAGATGTTAGTTTGGGATTTTGGCTTCATGAGGTATCATGGTAGAGATTAGGTGGATATTTTGTTGCTGTTGTGTCGTATTTGCTTTGTTAAATTATATTTCATAAGTACATTATAAAAATGGAGATGTTAACTTTGTCTAGAAACATGAAAAATACATATAACTGCCGATGGAAAATAATGACGTACCTGAAGTACACGTGAAGCATGTTAAGCAAGCAGGAAGATGCTGTGCTGAATGGAAATATTGTATCTCCAGCTTACAATTTGCTTTCCCATATTTTGGCATGTTTATTCTGTTTTGTTGGTCAGGATTCCACTCCATCAATAATTATTGTAAATGTCAATACTTGCTTATTCAAATATATCCCTACCTTGTTCAAGGACTGACATTGTCTCTTCTTTATGGTCATCGCGAAGCACTGTGATAATGGATATTGCCTCCGTTTCACCACGAATGGACATTTTGAGTCGCTGGGTGACATGATGATCCAAGGTATGTATAGCTTTTCGCCAACATGTGTTCCTGTAATTATTTGTGCATCAATGTATTGTTTTCCAAGTTGTGTTATTGTCATTCTCGTACCGTTGTAGAAACCTGCAGCTTGGTTGATGTTGCGTAGTACCATCACCGGCAAACCTACATTCAGTCTTAGATGATGGTCTGGGATTCCTGGGAACTTCAAAGTGTTGAGGAACTCAGTAGGATATATACATATGTGTCCCATTCCGATTTTGTTCGTTGCTGTTGGCATAATCTTGTGCTCCCCAAAATATCTAGCCAATGTTGCTTAGTAGCTAAGGTAGTAGAGGTAAATCAGATTTGGAACTCAGCACAGTTCTAGAAATATCTACACAGAGTAAAAGAGAAATTGGTTTTCACTACCGTTTCTTAGTAGTTAAGCTAGGAGCTAGCAGTAGCAAACTTCTCTTTCCCATCTTAGTTGGAGTTAGTTGTATTCTTAGTTGGAGCTAGTTGTATAAGTCGGTTTGTGAGTCCTATATAAGGACATGACTATCACATGTTAAAAGAAGCTAAGTAGAGGAAAGCTTGTAAGGAAAGATGTAGCCTCAAGCATATCTATGAAATATAGAGCATATATGTGTGTCATATATGCATATGTGTTAGTGTGTGTGAAGCACAACCTTATTAGAAGGGAGCTAAGTGATTTAGCTTCCAACAATTGGTATCAGAGCCGCAAGGTTCGGGGCCGTGGTGCGCGGCGGACGGAGGCTGCGGAGGCGCTGCGTGGTGGCGCAGCGGCCACGGCGGCGCGGCGAGAAGGCCGCGGAGGTCTTGTGTTGTGGCGCAGGAGCCACGGTAGCGCGGCATGGCGGCGGCGTGGAGGTGCTGCGTGGCCACGGAAGCCGTAGCGGAGCCATGCGACGGCCATGGAAGCGGCAACCAGCGTGAGCACGGTGGCAACCGGCGTGTGTGTGTTCCGGTTGTTCCGTGTGTCACCGGCGGAGAAGAAGCTCGGCGTGTGTCGCCGAGGAAGAAGACCGCGTCCTGGGCACGCAGGGCCGGCCGTGTTGATCGCGTCAGCGCGCGGTCATGGTCACGAGCTGGGGCGTGTGGAGCGTGGCGACGAGCGAGGGGGAGGACCAGATCGAGCTGCTCGAGACGGCCGCGTTGCCTGCGTCAGTGCGAGGCATGTGCGTGAGCTGAGGGCGTGCCGATCGTGGCGTAGTGGGTGCGTTGACGCGTGAGTGCGCGTCGTGGTCGCGGCCGTGGCGACGTATGTGCGAGCCACGGCTATATATATCCCCACCCCCTATAACTCCGTTGAAGCACCACGAGGTTGAGCTCGGGTGAAAGAAAGGCGTCAGTGCGCCGAAAAAAGAAGCTGCGGCGTGCATCGCCGGAGCTTGGCGTTTGTCGCCAAAGAAGAAGATGGAGACCGGCGTATGTGAGCGCCAGGTTGTGTCCGTGGCGGTGGCGACCGGCGTATGTGAGTGCCAGGTTGTGTCCGTGGCGGTGGCGACCGGCGTATGTGAGCGCCAGGTTGTGTCCGTGGCGGTGGCGACCGGCGTATGTGACGGGCCAGGTCGAGTCCGTAGCAGTGGCGACCGGCGTGTGAGCGCCAGGTCGAGTCTGTGGCGGGTACGTGCGTCAGTGCGGCGTGGTGTTTGTGCGACAGAATAATCCGGAGCATCAAGATTAGGGGGTGATTGTTGGCATAATCTTGTGCTCCCCAAAATATCTAGCCAATGTTGCTTAGTAGCTAAGGTAGTAGAGGTAAAATCAGATTTGGAACTCAGCACAGTTCTAGAATATCTACACAGAGTAAAAGAGAAATTGGTTTTCACTACCGTTTCTTAGTAGTTAAGCTAGGAGCTAGCAGTAGCAAACTTCTCTTTCCCATCTTAGTTGGAGTTAGTTGTATTCTTAGTTGGAGCTAGTTGTATAAGTCGGGTTGTGAGTCCTATATAAGGACATGACTATCACATGTAAAAAGAAGCTAAGTAGAGGAAAGCTTGTAAGGAAAGATGTAGCCTCAAGCATATCTATGAAATATAGAGCATATATGTGTGTCATATATGCATATGTGTTAGTGTGTGTGAAGCACAACTTTATTAGAAGGGAGCTAAGTGATTTAGCTTCCAACAGTTGCTGCCTTGCACACGGCTTCCAGTCTTCGGTATGTCACCTATTCACCTTGTATTTGTCTCGTTATGTGCTATTTATCTCTCCCTGACTGTTTTATTCTGTGGGCATAGTATTGCTCTTTCTTCTAGGAATTCCTGCTCACGGTATCTTTGTAGCAAGTTTGGGCATGTGCTTTTGATTATTTCTTCTTTTGCATTTTTCCTTTCTGTCTCAGTAGGTCCTTTGGTATTTTAATCCAATCATCTCATTTGTATGACGTTATTTTTCTGTCGACTATTAGTAATATCCACTCTTCAAATTCAACGATCTTTTTTTGTATTTGATCATCGGACAAAACACTTCAGTCACATGTTTTGTGTTAGTTCAAATATTTCAAATTGCTTCCATATGTACGACCTTCTAATTGAAGCAGTAACTATCTGCTCCCTCTCTCTTTCCCTTTGGTATAACTGGTAGGACTTGTCTGAAGTCGCCTCCTAGTACCACCGTCATCCCACCAAATGGGCTTTTCATCACTGTTTTTGTTTGTGAACCTGAGAATATATCTAAGGCTTTTATCTGGAGCCTCGAAGCAATGTTTGTTTGCCGTAGGAGCTTCATCTCATTATTATAAGTGAGGTCTTCTATATCAGTTCAGCCAAAGGTGAGCCTTTGCTGTATTTCAACGTTGATTCTGCTATGATATTCAGTGGAATACGGAACCTTGAGTGTCTTGTTTTTCCACCTTGGAAAAGTAACGTTGCAATTTCGCATGATGCTACCGCAAGCACTATATTTCTGTATGATCTTTGCTTTGTCGTGATTTCTTTCCATAGATATATTTTGCGTCCGTCAAAAATAGATATATTTTGCATATGCCACCATAGCCTTCCACAAACCCTTCAAAACAGAAGGACAAAAAATCTTATAGTATTTTAGACAATGGAAGAAATTCATTGTTAAATATGTAAAAAAATGCCTATCCGTCCATCAAGATCATGTCGACGCTTATAAGTTCTTCAGTCGTAGGGTTGATTGAATCCCATATTCATATTACTATGAATTTGATGTTACATGCTTGTCCACTTGTGGTAAGCTCAGTTAAATTCTTGTACGCCATAGAGTTGTTGCCTTCAGAACAATTTTAGAAATACTACCCCTGTCCCCAAATATAAGACATTTTGGTGGACTAAAACAGCCCACCAAAACCTTTGGGACAGAGGTAGTAGTTATTTTCTTCATGGGTACATATGAATTTTATACTGTAGTATGAAAAAGATAAATCTTACTAAATATTAATATTGCACCGTGGGAACTGATTGTCCATAGGAAAGCAAATAAATAAGTGATCTATCTAATTAATAATTCACATGAAAACAGATTCTTCATAAGAAAGCTGCATGTTTGGAGGGGAAAATCTAAACATACACGAAGATACACATGAAGATTGCAGGGGTTACCTCCAGATTACAGCTATTGCCTCAAGTTGATGGCGTGCCTTTGATCTGTTTGTGTCTTGCTGCCCTGTCGTGCTATCAATTTGCCGATCCAATCCAAGCGACAGTTGTTGGCGAGCCTTCGTTCTACCGTGGGGCGGGGGCGCCTACCTAACGTGCCTTCGATTTGCCGACGGATTTCAGCTATTACCTTAGGACCAGCTTGATGATGTGACTTTGATCCACTGGCGTGCAACCACCCTGTTGGATCTTTGCTGATGCAACCGAGCATCATTAACGTATATAGATATGTCTCCATGTTGATCTAGAATCTGTCGTGCGTGATGGCCTGCCTTTCATTTGCCGATGCAACCCAGAGCTACACTTGTTCGCTTCCATTGGAGTCCATGTACTTCTCTCATTCTGAGAATTAATCACTCTCTCTTCCAAGCAATGCATCGGACTCTTACATCTACTTCAGCACATGTATATATAGCTTAATCAAATCGTCTGGATGCACGATGCCAACTGCATCTCGGTTCAAGAAACAGACATAGCCAGTTTGAATCGACTTGATGAATTGAGCAGTCCGTCAAAACATCTATTCTGTAGTATGGAGTTGGACATTCAACTTGAGTCCAGGTGTGATTGAAAAATTATCAGAGCCCAAACTAATGGATACCTTGGTGGCGTGCAGGTCGTCAATTCTAGTGTGGCGAGCTGTGTTTTTCACCATAGGGTTGCTGAAGATCGAAATCAACGCCAGGTCTGCCGATGCCATTACTTCTCGCCAGATCAATATTGAGTTCGCTGCTCAGATGGCTTTTGTATTCGGCGCTAGATCGATGGAAGCTCTCGGCGGCCACTTCTGAAGCTCGTAGTCGTAGGGGACGCTTTAATCTTCGAATTTATAGATGCCAGGTCGATATCGAGTTCGTTGCTCAGATGCCTTCTGTATTCAGCGGGAGATCGATGGAAGCTCTTGCCGGTTCTTTGCTTCGTTCGCGACGTGTTCACCTGTGACCTGATGGCATCTTTGATTAATATGGCCAGATGTAAAGAGAAGCCAGAGTTGGCAGGGTAAATCGTGTATGCTTGCCCAGGAGAGCAAATCGTGTACGCTTCCTTCTTTTAACTAGTTGACATGTACGTGCAATCGCACGTTTCAAAAATTAAAGGGTAGCAACAAAATCATTCTAAAGATGGGGGCCTAATTTTTCCAATATATAAAATACGAGTGCCAAACGCCTTTTCTCTTTCCAATCACGATTTTTTATCCCGCTCCCAATACTTTAGGAATTTCTTGATAGTTTGTATAAATTTGTAAGTCGGGTCGGCTTATATGCTTCAAAAAAGGTCTTGTTCTATATATTTCTTTTGTACTCTTTCTCTTTTGATGTCATAAAGTTGAAACCAAGAAATATATGCTACATTCCTTATGTTTCCAAACACTTTCAATAAAACCCTCTTGTAGAAGTATTTTAACAATGTTTTCGGTAATATTTGCAGATATTAATTTATTTCGAAAATTCCGGATGTAAAATTCCCACGACACCACTGCAACTCTGGCTGGACACTCCGGCCCGAGCTTTCCAGGCTCGGCCCGAGTTCAGCTCGGCCCGCGAGAAAAATTAACCGAGCCGAGCCCAGTTTCCTGGACCGCGACGAACTCGGTCCGGCTCGGTCCGGCTCGCCCATTTGCTGTTTTTTTTCTTTTTACGAACTGAGAGAGGAAAGGAGCTGGGCTTGGGCCGCGAGGCTCCTCACGGCGAAGCTTTTCCTCGTTCGCCCGTTCCCCATCGAGGTCGTCTCCTCGTTCGCCGTTCCCCATCGATGCCGCCGCCGCCGCCTCCGGCGTCTAGTCTCCATCCCCCACCGTTGGGTGCGCTCCCGCCGCCGGCCACGCCCCACCCCCACCCCACCCCACCACTCTGCCTCTGCCTCTGCTGCAGCTCTACCACCGCTGGCCGCCGCCGCTGGACATGAAGCACACCGGCGTCCCGTCTGCACGGCTCCGCTGCCGACTCGTCGTCCTCGAATCCGTCCTCGCGGACCTCCAATTCGTGCTCCGCCGCCGCCAGGAAGCTCCGTTGCGCCGCCGTCCATGGTCGCCCGTTGCCGGAGAAGACCGGCCCCACCTGTCAGTGAGACACCACGCGTGGCTCGCGAGCTGCACCGAGCTGCACCGAGCTTTCGACGAGCTCGGGCCGAGCTCCGTTTCCTGGCTCGTCGGCGGAGCGAGCCGGCTCGCGGCTCGCCATTTTTGCCCGAGCTTTTTGCTGGCTCGGCCCGAGCCAGCCCGAGTTGGCCCGCGTCCAGTCCGAACTGCAACCACACTCTTCATATGCAGAAAATCACTTCTACGTCATAGATGAAAAATTAAAACTGGTCGTATGCTGCCAGGGGATACTACTTTTTTCATGTACTTCACTTCACTATGTGTGTCAATTCCACAACACCGATGCCAAACTTCACAAGTACAACGTCACAAGAATCTCATCCGAATAACGAATGGTGAAGACACATGTACGCGTCCCTGATTTCTGAATACAGTTTAACCGAGTTGTTTATTTTTTGCCGGTGAGAATCATACGCATGTGTGATGGCTTTAGATCATTCCTTAGCTCATATGTCGCTTCTGTGCTTGATTATTGCTACACCCGCTGACCCCATTGACCATATGGTGCTAAAAAATAAGCAAATCCACCATGCCTTCTCTGCTCGCTCTGTGAATCTGATTCAATCCCGATCCGTCTCTGTGGGCAGCCAGATCCTTTTGCTGGTCGGAGGCGCCGGAAGTCAGCGCCTGCAAGCCATGCCCAGCGGCAGCTAAGTTCGTGGTCATAGCCATGCCCAGCGGCAGCTAAGTTCGTGGTCCGGCAGAGGGATAGGATTCCGGCGGTTGCTCGAAACTTGGGCAGAGTTTGGGGAAGCAGGGAGATGAGGCCTTCCCTGGCGGCAGGTGTGCTCGCGGACTGCGAGCTTGGTGGCTGGATCGACGGCGCTTGAGGAAAGAACGGCAAGGAGCTCGCGGTCGCGATCGAGCTCGTCGGCGCACTCAGAGGCTAGTGTGGTCCAGACTCCAGAGGAAAAGATGTAACAGGACGAAGCAAACACGCAGGCTCCGAGTTCATCGGGAAGACGGCCGCCGGCTCGAGGAATCCACGCGGGGAGTTTTTTTTTTTATCGAATCGGTTTGTCGGCGGTGGTACACAGCACAAGTGCACAACACATGTAGGTGGTGGCAATTTGGTCGTATTATGTGAGTTGGTGGGAGGACAAAACGGTCCAAAACGGACAATGTTGAGTTGTCAAACATTGGGACGATCTGAACCGTTTGATCGGATATTGAAGGGCTCAGATTTAATGTATCCCAACAACACAAGTTTGCTCTTTTAATAGTAGTATAGATTCGTGATTGGACTCTGCCTCTTCTATACAAAAGAAACGCTTTCCGATGAAGGCTCCTCCTTTTGCGCTGCATTTTTTTTATCTTACCATGTAGACGCTGTCCGATCTCAAATTAAACTGCATTTTTTTTATCTTACCATGTAGACGCTGTCCGATCTCAAATTAAATCTACACCGTATGTTAACTTCTGGTAAATCTCCACCGCTAATTGTTTGTTGTTTTAATAATATAATAGATGTTTAGGGGAAGTACAAATGGAAGCGCAAGCTCCGACGAACCACCAAATGGAGAAGCCTACAGCGATGGCGGCCATGTCTCACATCAAGAGTTCTTGGGCTTACGACACCTCGTGCGTGATAGCCTTGGGCGCTACGAGCGTCCACTTCAAGCACAAGAAACAAACCTCACCGAGCAAATGGCGAACTTAACCGAAGCCTTCCACACTAATGTGCAACGTGGAAGCTCTTCGTCAACGCGCCACACAAGAGCCTCCTCAAGGTCATCCCATACAAGAGATGGAGAACAAGGCGCTCATCAAGATCGCCTACAACATGAGCGAGAGGCTCATCCAAGGCATGATGGCCAAGGGCCAAACAACCGGGACTTGGAGTGTCCTCCCACACCACGAGCACATCATGATCATGTTCGTCAAGAGCAACCACGCCATGACAACCGAGAGCGCTGACACACACAATCACCACCTCCTCAACATCGAGATCATCAAGACCAAAGTGACATCGACTACTACAACCAAGACCGTCATCCTCGGCAACCACCAGACCAAGAGACCAACGCCGTGCACATGCGCATCGTGAGGACCGTGCACCACATCGCCAAGAACCACATCAATACCAAGAGCGTTCATGCCATGCTCCAACAAATGATAGCGACTCACATCAAGATCGTGACAAAGATCTCCATCCTCGGAGACGTGGTCGTGAACCCCCACATTACAATGGCCGAGAGGAGGATGACAATTTGAAGAACCTTCAGTTTGATATACCAAGGTTCTATGGGACAAGTGATCTGGAAGCATATCTCTCATGGGCCCTCAAGGTTGACAAGATCTTCCGAGTTCATCACTATTCCAAGAACAAGATGGTTGCTTTGGCATCAATGGAATTCAAAGAGTATGCACTTTTGTGGTGGGAGCAACTCCAAAAGACACGTGAAGACAATCGCCAACACCCAATTGATACTTGGGTTGAAATGAAGGAGGCCATGTACAAGTGTTTTGTACCATCACACTACACTAGAGACTTGTACAAAAAGTTGCAAGAGTTGAAGCAAGACTTGAAGACGGTGGATGAATACTACAAGGAAATGGAGTCCGCAATGATGAGAGCCAACATTGAGGAGTCGGAGGAGCAATTCATGGCTCGCTTCATGAATGGTCTCAACTATCCAATCAAGAAGACTGTAGAGTTCCAACCCTACTCAAACCTTGTGGAGCTAGTACACCAAGCGACCAAGGCCGAGCGCCAAGTGCAAGAAGACGTCAAATATATCAAGACCAAGACCTTCTTTGCGAATAAGCCTTTTTCCTCCACATATCCAATGATGCAATCATCCCCTCAAGCAAATTCTAAGGCTTCAACAAGAGTTCCTCCTTCAACGAATAGAGCTTCTCAACCATTCAAGAAGCCAAATCCTTCTAGCTCTACACCTCAAGACTCACCAAGTTACATCAAATTCTACAAGTGTGGCAGTCAAGGACATAAATCGTTCGAGTGCACAAACAAGAAAGTCGTGATAGTGAATGCAAATGGAGAATATGAGTCTATGAGTGAAGATGAGTACCATACTTTGAATCAAGTTGCTACAATGCAAAGTTTGGATGAAGACTACAATGAAGTGTGTTGTGATGTTGACAACAATCCTTGTTTGGTGGTGACAAAAGTCTTGACCACCAACATACAAGATGACGAAGACCAAAGATGCAACTTGTTCTAAACTAGAGCCGGTATCAATGGAAAGTCAGTCAAGGTCACTATAAATGGTGGAAGTTGCCACAACTTGGCTAGCAGAGATCTTTGTGACAAGCTCAACTTGAAGTTCAAGAAGCACCCACATTCATACCATCTGCAATGGTTGAGTGACTCCGGAATCGTCAAAGTTCAACTTATGGTGCAAGTGTCCTTCAAGATTGGTGCTTATGAAGATACCGTTGATTGTGATGTTGTTCCAATGACCTTTTTCATTTGCTTCTTGGACGGCCATAGCAATATGACAAGAGTGCCATACATGATGGACATACAAACTACCATAGCTTCAAGTGGAAAGACAAGACGTTTGTGCTCCGTCCTATAACACCTAGTCAAGTCATCGCCGACAATGCCAAGACCCTTGCAAGGGCACAACAAGAACAAAGACACTCCACCGAGCAAGAAAGCAATGCAAGGCAAGTTAAAAGAGAGAGCAAGAACAACATGAGTGAGAAGAGTGGAGAGAGAGATCCACCAAAATGTGAGAGAGTGCCACAAGCCAAACGATAGTGTACATCTCAAGAGTGCAACCCAAGGCTTAGCCTTACTAGCCACCAAAAGAGAGATGAGGGAGTTGAAAGAAAAACCCATCCACACTCCATTATGTGCTCCCGAACCAGGTATGTGACAAGGTACGCATCCCCAACTGGCATTCGATCCATGAGTTGGATAAACCGATGCTGGCGCAAAAGTCGCTCGATATCCTACCTGGGGAGGTGGGAGCCTCCATGGTAGTGTTCTTTACTTGGAGGAGAAACTTATCAAAGTGAAAAATCCAACATACCCGCTCTTCGTGGCAAAGGTACCAAAGGGCTTGGGCTTTGTCGAAACATACCCCGCAGACAGGGACGTGTTGTTCGTGAGATATAATGGCATCTTCGACATGTACCACATAAACGTGCTCCACCCATCATTGGTCCGCCTGTTTGCGCTCAGTATGGCGCACCAATTCATTACAGAGAATACCCTAGAGATCATGATCGTCGACCCTTCTACATGCAAGAGTGCTACGTGAACACCCCTGCGGGTAAGGAACGCGTGGCGAAGTACCTCGAAGATGTCCTGGTGGACAATCGTAGGAAACAAATCTTTCTCCTCCCTTACTTTCCCGAGTAAGTCATTTGCTAGCCGCCATAACATGCTTTTGTAGGTTTCCATCGTTAAATTTGCATGTACAAAGGTTAATTTGAGGATGATGGTTTATTTGAACTGTTTTGTGTAGTAACAAATACGGCACCCTCATCGTTCTCTACCCGGAAGAATCGTATGCCATGTATCTCGACTCGGGGGTAAACAGAAGATGATAGACTGCAGTCACATCAAGGTTGTTCTAGATGAGGCTCTCAACGGCTATTGGTTAAGGAAAGGCTTAATGAAAATATCAAAACAAAGTCGAGGCAAGAGGGTATTCAGCCACAGGATGGAGTTCCCCTGCATCAAGCAGGCGCCGGGCAGTACGAGGGAAGCCTGGTACCTCATCCTTCAAATGTGGGAGTTCGTGCGAGATCAACAACGACTACAGTATCCATTTGCTCTCGACATATGGGCCAAGAACATGGCAGAGGCCACTGATGCTGAAATCAGGAAAGAGTTCGGTCGCATCAAGATGACGATCTCTCAAATAATCAACAAGGATATCTGCCATAGAGACGGGGTGTTCTACTACGGGACTGTACCACTAACTAAGGCCGAGATAGAAAACCGCATAGCACGGCAGGCTGATGACAGGCCATTCAACTCGTTAAATGGTTGTCTCAATATCCCGCCGAAGCCAAAGGCGCCGAAGCTAAGCAAGAAGTGACGGTGTGTTGTCTACCTATTTAGAACGACCGATGAACTTGTTTTGTAAACTTTATCCCGAAATTAACTTGCCTTAGTTCTAGTTTCAAAGTCGTTGAACTTGTGTGACATGTGAACTCCTTTTAGAATGTGAACTCCTTTTTACCGTTCAACTTGTTTTCAAAGGCGTTCTTTTAGAACGCCCATGATTAAGTATGAGGCACAAATCCAAATATTTTTTGTTTTGTTTCATCTTTTCCTTAGAATGTCGATGATTAAAATGTTGTGGCACTATGTGATCCAGAGGTGGTGCTAGCGAGCCTTGTGATATGCACGAATACACATACATCTTGCGCATCCTACTTGGCTCGCTAGCACCATCTCTGTATTTGTGTGTGTCCAATATTCTAAGTATGAGGCATAAATATATTTTGTTTTTGTCTTTTTCTTACAATCCGATGATTAAAATGTTGTGGCACACTATGTGATTCTGGGATGGTGCAAGCGAACCTTGTGATATGCACGAGTACACATCTTGTGCATCCTACTTGACTCGCTTGCTCCATCTCTGAAATTTCGGTGTGTCCAATCTAAGTATGAGGCACACAAATCCAAATCTTTTTTGTTTTGCTTTGTCTTCTTCTTACAATGTCGATGATTAAAATGTTGTGACACCGTGTGATCCGGGGGTGGTGCTAGTGAGCCTTGTGGTATGCACGAGTACACATCTTGTGCATCCTATTTGGCTCGCTGGCACCGTCCCTGAAATTTGTGTGTGTCCAATCTAAGTAGATACGAGGCATGCTTTTGAGTTGGCCCTACTTTATTTGTGTGTACTTTACATCTTTCTGCACCCAAATTCGTTGCCTAAGATTTTTATCTGTCTTGTGTATAGAGATGAGGAAGTGGGAGTAAGGAGGAGACGAAAGCGAGGTACTCGATCAACCCTGCTAGATGGCGGCCGGAAGAGAGGAAGAACCGGATACTTCATCGTGATCCCCTCCTCGTCATTGCGGTTCACTAGCTTGTATGTGATTGTATTTTAGATGACTACTTGCTTTCGAAACCTTGCGAGCTAAACTACCGACTCCATCAAGATGTATTCGTGTATGATATATAACTTCTGGTCACTTGTGATCTATTTCGGTTTGTAATGCATGTGATGAACCAAAAATTTGGTCACTTGTCTAATTGTACTTCTGGAATTGTGTATTTGTATTGTTTATGTTTATTGTACTGAGTATACTGCTGATGTACTCTATATACTGCTATAATATGAATTTTCAGAAGAAAATAACTCCAGAAAATATACCGCTGGCGAACAGGTTCTGCTACCGCTGGCAAACAGCATGCTTTTCAGAGAAACTATACCGCTGGCGGACAGACGGGCTACCGCTGGCGGGCGGTCCTGGTTCGCCAGTGGTACCTGCACCTACCATTGGCGAACGGGCGTTTGTCTGACAGCGGTAACCTGCCTTCGCCTGCGGTAGGCATTACCATTGGCCAGCTAGTACTAGCGAAGAACCATTTGCCAGCGGTAGTCAAAATACGCCTGCCAGCGGTAGCCGTTTCCCTACTAATGATAGTGGCGGATGGACGCTATCGTCGCCGGGGTACGTCGTCCCCCCTCTGCCGGAAGGGGCCCGGCTCCGCATGATCATACGTCTGCGCCGGCGGAAACTGACGTCGGAGCAACAGGCGGGCCCCGAGTTCTCCGAGAACAACACGAACTGGGTGGCGATCCTCGCGGCGCAGCGGCAGTCCGTGGTCGAGGACCACTCCAGTCCCACACGACCAGCTTGCTTATGTCGGCGACGATGACGTCGACGCCGAGGTTCATCGTCCCCAAGCTGGAGGGCAGCTCATCGCGCAGATCGCCGCCGCCCCCGGTGAAGATCAAGACGGGGGCGGGGTGGTCAGCGCCGCTGTGAAGGTCAAGGCTGCTGGATTCGGCGGCGCCCCGCGGTAAGAAGCGCGCCGCGCCACCTCCGGCACAGCGGGCGATGACGAAGGAGGAGGCCGAGGCGCTCTTCCAGAACGACCACGAAGGATTCCTTTGACACCGTCCAGCCGGCGTCGAAGGAGTTTGCGAGCGGTGGTCCTGCATCGAGAACGGCATCGTCGTCATTCCAGACAACGGTAAGGAGGAAGCCGCCGCGTCACCGCCGCCCAGAGCCGACGTGGTGGTCATGGAGGAGGAGCCGCAGCAGGGCGACGTGTTCGACGTCGATGCCACGGTGGCGGCGTACGACTAGGACTAGTTCTACAGTGTTTTAGTTGAGGTTTTTTAGTTTAAATTTTGGTCGTATTTTGTAAAAATATATGAAATATAGTTGTTTTAGATTTTAATTTTTTTATTCGATTCTGGGAGCGGCCGGCGGAGGGAGCTGCTCCCAATTGCCGCGCTCCCAATAATATGTGTCTGGCACACTGTCCGGACGCTCTATTGGGCGCGCCGGTGGAGATGCTCTTGACCCACATCGCCTGCACCGAGCCGCTCCCGCCGACGTTGGTGACGAGCACCAGCTCGAATTTCAGGTGCGGCAGAGCATCTGCACAATCGAGGAGGAGAATTAAGCACAACAAATAGCTAGAGAATAACAGTCGCGACCATCTCTCAAAACCATACACAGCTAGCTAGGTGCTAGCCTCTCATGAGACTGAATCGATCCTAGTCAAATTACCCACACAAAATCAGCAAAAATTAACTTGCACGCCATGCATGCAGCAACAAGCTATAGCCGCCGGTCGAAGCTCTCTTCCGGCAAGTCGCAGGGATGCTATCCATCTACGTGTCATGACTCAGTAGGAGAACTGGAGGTTGCTCATGAAGGACGTGCCAAACCCCCAATTCGCCGGCACGATGTTCCGGAACACGACGGTCTGGCCGCCGGTGGTCGTGACGCCGAAGGTGAGAGCCTGCCCGGCGAGCCCGGCGAGGCATTGCCAATTTGCGCCCCAGTTCCTGCTCATCGCCACCTGGGCGGTGGTCGCGCTCTTGACCCACATCGCCTGCACCGAGCCGCTCCCGCCGACGTTGGTGACGAGCACCAGCTCGAAGTAGTTCTTCCCGGCGATGGTGAACCTGACCCCGCCCTGCTTCGCGCACGGCACGCGCTGGTATTGCACCGGGATGATGCCGGCCTCGTAGATGCCGATCAGCAGCCAGGACGGCTGGGCCATGTCGAAGTGCGCGCGCGGCGGGTTGCACCAGCCGCCGTCGTTGCTGGCGAGCGCGTAGTTGGGCGGGCAGAGATTGGTGGCCGTGATGATGACGGACGCGCCCTGCCGGCACGTCTTGGGGCTGGACTGGTAGTCGCACTGGATCTGGAAGCACTGCCCGCACGACACGCCGCCGTTGAAGAGCGCCGAGCTCAGCGCCGCGTTCTTCGTGCCG
Source organism: Poa pratensis (assembly GCA_947311845.1). Lineage (NCBI taxonomy): Eukaryota > Viridiplantae > Streptophyta > Magnoliopsida > Poales > Poaceae > Poa > Poa pratensis. The sequence continues at coordinate 52,234,476 of CAMZMU010000037.1, read as the reverse complement.
TATCCCGTATTGTACAGGTTGCCATAGCCGCACGCTCCGCCTGCACACGCTTACGCACGCATCAAGGACATGCATGCAGATCACAGACTCACAACGAACCTTCGTTGCCAATCAAACATGTTCCGATGCAGCATATACAGTTTACGTACCCATCGTGCCGGAGCCGTCGGCACCTCCGTAGAACGTGGCCCAGCCCTTGGACCAGCCCGAGGCTGGGGCGAAGAGCAGCGCCACCGCGACGACGCCGAGGAAGACGGCTAGGGATTTGGACGCCGCCATAGTCATGGGTGTTTCAAGGCTAGGACGATGGACTGAAGAAACCACCGAGGAGAATGTGACAAGTGACTATGTATGTGGAGTAGGTTCGGTACAGTTCTTAAGTAGTACTCCCTCCGTTCCAATTTAAATGACTTCTACTTGTCAACATGTGGATGTATCTAGACATGTTACAAGTATAGATACATCCACATTTTGACAAAGTGAAGTCATTTAATTTGGAACAGAGGGAGTAGTACAGTACTAGGAACGGTGTGGATCAAGGCCTTCGAATTAGCTAGCATCAAGATTAATTCAGGAATCGATCGGAGAAACTGATCGTGGGGCGCGCACAGGGTCACGTGAGGTGGTGCAGCTACAGTTGCGCTTCGATCAGATCGGCGATGCGCGCCTATCTCGCAAGGCTTTTATATTCCACGGGCTAACATGGTCAAGGTTTTCGAAGATTCTGATCTGCATTAACTTGCATCCCATGCATGTCAAGCGATCGCAGCATCTTTCTGCTCTCTATGTCTTCTGTTGTGTGGATCGATCTGATCGAGCTATAGATGAACGGCTGTTAACAGACTGAATTCCGTGGAGAATGATAAGCGGTGATTTGTTTATGCAACCTTGTTACATGGGAGGTTGACATGACTCATGAGAGTTAGATTAACTTAATAAGTAACCCAGTGGGTCGGAGAAGTCGTCGCCCGGCCGGGGCTAGCCTTCCATCGTGCGCGTATCCAGATCCGATGAGTCCACACTCCGGCCCATCCAGATTGAACCGCGGCCACATCTGCAGAATGCACTGCTCGGGGCATGCTAACTAAGACTTCCTCTAATGCATTGGCTATTAGTATGTTGTTCTAATTACTCCTTGTATGGTCTCATTGTAGTTTAAGAGACGATTACCCTCATTGTATTGTCTCTTACTCTGATGCAGTGAAATCTGTGGATGCCGCTAACCTCCTTCGAGGACATCATCAGTTCATCATGGTGGCGGGGCTGACGAGTTCAGAGGGAAATTTTAGGTTTGGCTTGCTGAACAGGACAATGGCGGCATGTGGTGTCGTTTACTATGCATTGTCAAGCTGGACCCGATTTTTGTCGTCTGCCTTGCATTGCATTATGGCCGAAAAGTCGAAAACTATATTCATACCAAGACGTCAGTAACAGAAGAAACATTAATACAACCACCAACATCGGACAGAAGCTAACCCATGCGTCGTACAAGTTACAACAACCAGCAATACAGTTTTTATTCAACAAATCATACATAAGCATCTTACATTTCAGAAGGCTGATGCTCCTGGAGAATTTTGAAGCGTCAAAACAACAGCACCTAAGCCATGTTTGGGGCCAGGAATTTAACATGAAATAGATCGTCAAAAGGGAACATTCCCGTGATTCAAACAGTCCCTAAATGGGGACAAAGGTGGCTCATGGGAACATGAATTACACAGAAGAATGTTGTATGCTCTGCATTTCTCTAGAGTTGACTCTATGGGCCACAAATTACCCCAGCAAATCAGAGCATCAATGAGAGAACTGAGTATAATATGATGACGGTAACTCATGCCGGTTGAAATGGCCTTGCTTCACTTCTGGAGGCGATAACATGCAGTCATGAAGGTGCTCGGTAGTTGCACCTATAGTTAGTTAGACTGCGTAACTCTTCGTCCCTGCTCCACTGCTTAACGACAGATTTTATAGATTACGTCCACTGTGGTTAGGTCTCTGATAAACTAAGAACTGGACATGAACTAAGATTATGAGCAACAACTTTGTGAAGATGATTAATACAAATGAGTCATGGTACCAACGACATCTTATACTTGGATCCAGGCATGTCAAGGAATTTTTTGTTTACTGAAGCATCAGAGGACGTGAGACTTGCAGAGGCCTACTAAGACTTGAGATGTGGATACAAAAAGGGAAACTCTAAAATTAGCAAACTTAATAACCCTTTTCATCGAGACGTGTTGCTACGAAAATGTTGTGTTAACAAGCAAAACAGCATGCCATATAACTCCAAACCACTGCAAAGTTTGGTTTATCAACAAAAAAAGGAGTTTGGCTAGCCTATATGTCCAGCTCTGTTTAGAGCTGTTATCTGCCTTGATGTGTTGAAGGCAAACATTGTCTCCGACCTCCGATCTCCCTTAGTCAGATCAAATGCAGCTGAAGGGCATGCTCCCAAACCACTCGTCTGATCGTCTAGAAAGCAAACAATGCCTACTCTTACTTCACCAAGACCCAACAAGACCCAGGATTCAAGTGGAATCTCCAACAACAAAACTCCAAGATACCATTGTTCACCTTAATTAACCGCCTTTAATTCGAGTAGAGCTCAATGACACGAAATAAAGTATATCACATGTGAAAATAGCAATCAAACGAGCCATCTACGGGCTATGTCATGAGGAACACGAGGCAGGTCCATGCAGGCAACCAACCAAACTTGGCTTAACACCCAAAAGCTTGAATCCACGTGATCAAGCGAATGAGCGCGAGGGGATTGAAATTACAGGTGTGATTATCACACTATCTGTCTGAGGATATGGCCACTTCAATGGTGAGAAATTGGGGATGTGTATGACCGGTTGGATTATGAATGGATTGGAGAATGAGACAGTCACTAGTGGAAGGAATTCAACACCTAAGGCAGATAATTTTTTTTTTAGGGGATAAGGCAGATAATATGGTTCCGCCTTATTTGCCCTTCACTCTAGTCCATGCAAATTTAATGCCTGTACGACTAGCTGATTAACTATTTGCTTTAAGGATCAAACAATTCTCACATAAAATTTCCTATATACGACTATTTGTCCTAACATATATTGCAAGTGTTCATATCATGAGCATGAGGGCAGGCCTTGGTGCAGTGGTGAGATCCTCCCCATTTGTGCCAAGAGGTCCTGGGTTTGAACCAGCCTCCCTGCACTGCACTTTACAGGGGTAAGACTAGGTTCCTATAATCCCTCCCCAGTCTCCACCTTGTGTGGGAGCCTCTATGCACTGGGTCTGTCCTTTTTTTCATATCATGGGCATGTCTTATATCCATATTTCTGCAGGTTTAGCTAAATATCCATGCATTGTTATGGATACAAAATTAGACTACTCGAAAGGTTCACGCCAAGTGTAGTCTATGTAACACCTTCATTGTACCGTGCCATGCGCGGGTAATTCTAATGCAACTTTGGTGGTAAACAGAACCACCATCTCAGCCATTTCAGATGTAAAGGTTCACATCAGGAGAGGATGTGAATGAACTACTGCCACCGATTGACATATGTATAGGATTACAGAACTAAAGATCATTCATATATGAAACTATGTGGTCCTCTGTTTTGCTTAACATATCAATATTTCGTTGTTCGGACTGTGAAGCTAATGGTTAGGTGATCAATCAGTAGCTTGCTGTGTCTAATCACATTAACCAGGTTATCCATCTACAGCTATCAAGATACGTACAGCGGTTCCATGAAGCGCTAGGCGATGACTGAGTGTTTTGCCTCCAATTTTCCCTTCTCTAAAGGATTAAAGCGTTAAGCACAATTAAGCGCACATTTTTGCGCAGTTGAGCGCAAAGTGTTTTGCCTCCGCTCAGCATCTACGCGAGCTTAAGCATGCGCTTAGGCGCGCTTTTCACCCTAAAGCAGGACTTTGATTGCATGAGTACACTGACATCTTTTCCATAGAAAAATATGGCTTGACTATAATCTATTGCCTATTGGCATTGCACATGGAAAAAACATTTGGAAAAGGCGATTAGGCCCAGTAGATTCGGATTGGCTCGGATTGGAAAAGGCACTACAGTTTTCATGGCAATCCAACATATTCAGTCTATCCATCTGGTCCAAACAAGCCCTATGCTTGTTTTCTAGAAGCAAGACCTAAAGATTTGAATATATAGTGGTAGTAAAGTACCTAGTTTGGGGTCTATGGAACATTTTCCAATTGAAATGAACAGAAAGAAACACGGAAACTATGAAGGAATTGACACCCGCAATACAAAGTTGCTGTTACTTGGACAGACAGGTTATTCATTGGAGATTCTCATGAAGCAAGGCACCTATATACCTTGCTTCTGATACCAATTAAACATGCAAATTGCCGTACTAAAACAAGAGCTATTTGTATTTACCTTGCAGAGACTTCTCGAAGTTCACCAGCTGGGACATAAAGCCCTCATTAGGTGCTATTTGAGGCCGCTTGCTTCTAACTAGTGCCATAGCACTTTGCAGGCTCATCTGATGCTTGTTCATGAGATATGCAAGAACAACAGTAACACTGGAAATTTAGACGAAGATCACCTCAGAACTAATTAGTTTTGATAATGTGCTACACATTTCGTTCACAAAGTCAAAATATTATCTATGACAAATCAGCAGATAAAGAAATAGCATGTGGTTTTAACTATCAAGGAGTTTTTAATCCAAATTCAAGATATCACCACAGAATACAATATACCAATGATTAGTGAGAAAGTTCTTACAGTAATTAAATATGAAAAGGGTGATTAATCAGGAAAGAACTACTTAATAGGATTATGCGACTGATTAATCATTCGATGGCATCAAATGGCACGCTGATTATACGTCCCATATACATGCTATTAGAATGTGTAGATAAACCTCTAAATTCAAATCTAAAAGTAATAGCTTCCCCATATATGAATATTGGTTATTTTTCCCTTTTTGACAACGGAAACATCATCATGCTCATGTCATAGTACATCATATCATGTTTTATCTGTTTTTTCCAGTATATTTATAGCCTTCCACTTAGTATATATGAGCAAAGAAAATAATTTTCTATCTAAGATAGGGTCACTGAAAATATAATGATATTGAATGCAATCCAAAATGGTTAGCAACTCACAGGAAACAACTTTACCTCCGGGACCGCCCTGCAAAGCAGTGAACCAACACATTGTCACCAGTGCAGATACCTTCATCTATGAAAGTAAAGCATTCGCCAAAATGCTTTGCCAAATCAGTGTCCGGACTGTCAAGTACTGTGTCAATAAAGAAAGTATGCCTTTAGTTCTGCAAGAAACCTTGGATAATAACAACATTAAATTGCTAAGCTACACACACTCAGTGAAGGCTAAGAAACTGCCAATAGAGAGTCAAGATTCAGATGTTCCACATGTCAATTTTCTTTTTAGAATATGGATGCTCCAAACCAGATCTGATACACATCAATTTCAATACAGACAAGTAGGTGGAAAGTTTGTTATTGTGTCTACAAACTTATTAGAACTGTCAGGATCTTAAGCTGTATAATGATGGTCATAGGGCAATATAATAGCTGGTAAATCATAGGTAACAAAGTATCAAAAAAAAAAATCATAGGTAACAAATAGCGAATAAAGTCGAGGATATGGTACCCTCGATCTTCTTGTACGTAAATTCTGCTGGAAAGGCGGGATTCAGTGATCTGGCAACAACCAAGATGTGGGTGATATTCAAGCTCTTCAAAGCATCCTTGTTGAGTGCTGCCCCAACAGAGCCCAAGTAGAGGCCCTGCAAGTCGTATGAAGATATCTATCAAAGTAATTCAACAGCTTGAAACTATCTTTTTCAACTGGTGCATTCCCACCTTCCATTGAGCAGCAAAAGACACTCGTTTTTTAAGGCCAATAGCATTCCGAGAAGTTAACACCATCTAATGGTAACGGCAACAACCCATACAAATACTAGTTCCAGAAAATATGCATGACACAATCTCATGATCCAGATCAACGAATCCTACCATTTATGCATCAAGAAACATCAACCATGCTGCAAACATAGATAATCACGGTAATACTCACTAGATCACGCAAATCCGAAAAGAAACGGCACGCATCGGATAATCATATCAGGTAGGAAAGGGTGGTGGAAAGGAGGCCGTGGAGCCGCCAGACCTGGTCGATGGGGCAGGGGGTGTTGTCGGCCTTGCGGTACCGCGCGGCGCAGAAGCCCTGCATCAGCGCCATAAGCACCCTGGTCTGGTGCTGCTCGTACTCGTCCCTTTCCTGCTCGTCCCTCCCCGTCGATTGCCCCGCCTCTGGCACCGACATCGCACGGTCTCTCCCTCCCTCGTCCTCACTCTCGAGGAATTGGATGGGGGAAATTATGAGGATATTTCTTTCGTTTCCCTTTTCTTGTCCGATGATTTGAGAGCTGTGGCTGACCAAACAGGGGAAAGGGGAGGGAGACGAGGTCGCGAGGAGGACGGCCTATCGATCCAGTGGCCACCCGCCTGGCTACGGAAACGTTGGATGCAAAATGATCACGGAGGAAAAAAATCACCGGTTACGAACGCGTTTGGTAGGCTGCAGGCTTTTCTCATCTCCTGGGGTGGGGCAGGTTGGCCAGGGCCTAATCTGGGTGAACCACCCTGTCAGCCAGATTGTGCAGAGCGTTTTTGGTGGCTTGTATGACCTATGGCTAGATCAGCTTGGGGAATCAGCACACAATGTTTGGTTACATGCAAACACCGGTTCATGTCTTGGTAGAAGCAAAGGCACCTTGTTTGGTTGCATGCCGTACTCGCACTAGGGTTACCCAAGTTCAAATATGGTGAGCTTACCAGTCTTCACCGCATTACACCATGAGATAATGCACTGCCATCTAAAATAGCAGGAGCTTAACGATCACCACAACGAGAACTACGATGACGAAGTCTTTGATCCTACTAGGCTTGACATCGTTGTCCATCTGGGCTATCACCTGATCGGCAAGCATCATCTCGCCCACCATGGCATTGCCTCCACCCGCATGATCTTCGATTGCGTTCTGCTGATTCAGGAAGTTGGAGTAGTTGTGTTGTGCTTCATCAAATGTTTTGAACCCTTCGTAGCTGTTGTTGGAGAAGTCGACGACTTGATCCTAGCAGGTTCTCCAGGAGTTGTACACTCCTGGACGCCTCCCTCGGTACACGACATACCAGTTCATCTACAAACAGAGGAGCAAGATCAGAGGTTAAAGAAGACACACAATGTCATCATAAGTAGACAACTAATCATAACAGTAGAGCAGCATGCATGATCATTACAAAAGGAGGATCAGAAGTTCATCCTATCACTATGGTGTTAACCTACCACCACATCAAAAAGCGGGTGTTATCCTACCACCAGCATCATCACAAGAGGGGTTAGTATATACCATCTCATCAAAATATACAGGCCATAAGAGAAGTTTGTAAGCCCTAGCTAAGCCAAAATATACATCATCATCATTGTCTCTGTCTTCTTCATGCTGCTGCCGGCACCACCGCTCACAACACTCCAATTAGGCGTTGTGCTTGGCGAGGAAGGTCCTCAACCAAAGGGTCATGTGCTGCAAATGCATGCCCACAAAGCTCACCCCCTGTGCCTTGTTGTCCACAAGGTGGCTCAGAGCGACCATGAGTGCGTCCTCCGTGAAGCCGACGGCGTCCATGACAGCCTTGTAGAGGTCAGGGTGCATGTCAGTTGGCTTGCTCTCTCTAATGGCCTGGGCGACCTCCTTGACAGATTCGGTCATGCTGGCGAAGGCCTGGATCTCATCGTCGCCGAGGGCTCCTCTTTTCCTCTTGCCTCCAGCTCCAGCTGCCGCTGCAGCTCTGGGATCTCCATTGCCATCCGCCGGCTTCTCTGGACCATCCAGGACGATGGTCTCAGACTCCCGCGTGTCGCTGAAGTCAGGTTGCGCGCCAAGAGGATCGCCTTAGCCCCTGGCAAACTTGCCAGTGGCCAAACCATACGAAATTATGATCTGCATCTGTGTGTATTTCTGAATGGTGTATAAGACAGTGATGATGTGCTAACCGTGACGTGCCCCTCGTAGTGGTCAGTCTCAAGGATGATGGCGAAAGTATCCTCACACCATTGAGCCCCGCTCAAGTCACGGGGTTTGCTCACCTGGAGCCACCGGAGCCTCCACTTTCTCAGGTGGTTGTACACCTGAGTAGAAGTGACCTCAGATGCACCTCTTTGAAGCCCTTGTCAGTCCTAACCCCAATCTTGATGAGAGCACACATCTGGTTTAGCACAAAGGTGGACATGAATGGAAGCCATTTTGATGTAGGTTGGTCCCGATTTTCACGGATTTGTGCGGAGGGAACGATGAACACGAAGAACACGGGATGAACTCAAGAACACAAAGAGGGGAAATCAACAAAACAAGGATAACTAGCAAGTAGCAACTCAGCAAGATTCAATTGGTAACAAATCCCCGAGGGTAGCCCCCAATTCTCCTTTCCCAAGCACACCTTACTCTTAGCATTGTTTGTCCAATTGGTCAATCCAACCAATCCAATCTAGCCACTCAAAGAGGGAAGCTTAGCAAGTAATCGCAACTACAAGAGGAAGCCTTGGTATCCACGAAGGGATCTTCTCCACAAGGGGAGGCCTTGGTTCATCTCCACAAGGGGAGGCCTTGATTCATCTCCATAGGAGGAAAGAGACACTTTGAGAAGAAGGAGCAAGCCTCTACTTTAGTTCCCAAATCTTAGTCTAACCCTAGATCTAGTCCAAGGGCGCTATTTATAGTGTAGGTACAAAATGAGGCGAAAGGATAAGGTTACACGGGTCCTGTCCCGAACTCATTCCCGCACTGGCGGTAGTACCGCTGGGTCAGCCGGTGGTACCGTTGGTGCGGGCAGGCGGCGCTGCTTCCCACGCGCCCCGGTACCGGTTGGTACCGCCGCAGCTACCGCTGGCGGTACCGGAAGACGCGTTCGAAGTGCCGTTTCGGCGGTAGCTGGGGCGGTAGCACCGCCGACGTGGGGATCGCCCATCCCACGTCCCCGGTACCGGTCGGTACCGCTGCCGGTGCCGCTGGCGGTACCGCCGGCGTGGGTTGTGTGCTTGCTGACTGGGCCAGGGGCGGTAGTACTGCTTGACCCGGCGGTAGTACCGCCTCCTGGGATTTCTTCTCCCTTCTTGTCTTCTTCTTCCTCATCGTCTTGGCTCGATTCTTGTCCATCTTCCGCACTTCCCTGGGGATCTTCATGGAGCTGATTCCTGAGTATGCATAGAGTGTCCGAATGAAGTAGCAATCCGTTCAAGGGAGTGTCAAGATCACACAAAGATAGGAGTGAAGTCACCTTATCATGGAGAGCCTTGACTCTTGATCTTGTCATTGGGCCATTTGGTGATGTTGGTGTTGTGTGCCTAGGTTGCACTACATCACCACCTTGGTTTTCACGGCCACCTCCATGGAGGCAAGATAATCTTGCACAACCACGGTATTGGTCGGATCAACAGGGGGAACTGGCATCTCGAGCTGGGAGTTCTCAACCCATGAAGGGATTTGAGACGGAATCCTACATCGGTGACGCAGAGAACAAGAAAGGTATGAACAAAAGGAAGAACAAGCATCAACAACAACTGATATGGGGTGGCCCGATCTTCTCGTTGGGCTCGTTGTAGATGGATGATAACTTTGTGGAACGCTAAGAACTCTCCTGGCTAGTCCCCGTTGCCAATGCAACAGATTCGAACCCTATGGATATTCGCAGCCTTACACACTTGCGCAACGCAGCCGCCGACTACGAAGCGGTCCTGTATCTTCTAATTCCCAAGTGTCCCATTAAGACGCCTCCATGCGATTCCTTCAAAAGGACCAAACGAAGCGAAGACTCGGGTATACATAGTTTGTTAGCCTTAAACAAGAAACCTTGGTGCAAATAGAAATCACCAATTCCTTTGTGCTCCGAACATTGAGCGAAAATGTCTCCAAAGAAAGCATCGGTAGCATACAACTCTTTATCTCATCCAAACCCAAGACACTAATGTCAAGACGTGTAAGTAGGTTGGCCTTGCGGGATAGAGCATCCGCGACCACATTGTCTTTACCTTTCTTGTATTTGATTACAAAGGTAAAAGACTCAATGAACTCAACCCACTTAGCATGTCTTTTGTTCAAATTTGTTTGACTTTTCAAATATTTCAAGGATTCATGGTCGGAATGAATGACAAATTCCTTAGGACGAAGGTAATGTTGCCACACATCCAAAACACGAACCAAAGCAAATAACTCTTTGTCATAAATGGGGTAATTCAAGCGAGCTCCATCTAGTTTCTCACTATGGTATGCGATGGGTCTACCATTTTGCATAAGCACTCCACCAATGCCCAATCCACTTGCATCGCATTCAATCTCAAATGTCTTAGAGAAATCCGGAAGGGCAAGGAGTGGTGCTTCGGTTAATAACCGTTTGAGCTCATTGAAAGCAAAATCATGTGCATTGCCCCAAATGAAAGGTACATTTTTCTTTGTAAGTTCATGGAGGGGGCAAGCAATTGTGGAAAAATCCTTGATGAAACGGCGGTAAAATCCGGCAAAACCAAGAAAACGTCTCAACTCCTCAAGTGACATCGGAAAAGGCCAAGTCCGAATTGCTTGTATCTTTGCTTCATCAACTTCGACTCCATCCGAAAAAACAACAAAACCCAAGAAAACAAGTTTGTTGGTGGCAAAAGTGCACTTAGAAAGATTTGCATAAAGCTTTTCATTGCGAAGAACCAACAAAACTTGAGCAACATGAGAAGTGTGCTCTTCCAAAGATTTGCTATAAATAAGGATGTCGTCAAAGTATACCACAACAAATTTCCCAATGAAAGGACGCAAAACATGATTCATGAGACGCATAAAAGTAGAAGGTGCATTGGAAAGACCAAATGGCATGACAAGCCATTCATAAAGACCAAGCTTTGTTTTAAATGCGGTCTTCCATTCATCACCTTCACACATCTTATTTGATGGTATCCACTTTTAAGATCAATTTTGGAGAATATAGCGGAACCACAAAGCTCATCAAGCATATCATCAAGTCGAGGGATAGGATGGCGATACCGAACGGTGATGGCGTTGATGGGGCGACAATCCATGCAAAGGCGAAGAGTGTTGTCGTGCTTGGGTACCAAGATGACGGGCACGGCGCACGGACTCAAGCTCTCGCGGATATGTCCCATGGCAAGAAGTTCTTGTATTTGCCGCTCGATCTCCTTTGTCTCCTCGGGGTTGGTGCGGTAAGGAGCGCGGTTTGGTAGCGGTGCGCCGGGAACAAGGTCGATGCGGTGCTCGATTCCGCGTAGAGGAGGTAGTCCCGGTGGCACTTCTTGAGGGAAGACATCTTCAAAGTCCTTCAAAAGAGACAACAAAGAAGGAGGAAGGTTTGTGAAAGTGTTAGTCATAGAAACTTCACCCTTGCATATGAGCACATAGTGGAGGGTGGATGGGTTCTCTCTCAACTCCCTCATCTCTCTCTTGGTGGCAAATAGTGTAAGTTTTGTGGGAACTCTCTTTGAAGTGTCACACTCATTTGGCTTGTGGCTCTCACTCACTTTATGGTGGGTCTCTCGCTCACCACTCATCTCACTTGACGAACGATCTTGTTGTGCCCTTGCAATAGTCTTGGCGTTGTCGGCGATGACTTGACTTGGTGTCATGGGACGAAGGACGAAGGTCTTGTCGTTGTTCTTGAAGCTATAGTAATTTGTCCTTCCATCATGCATAGCACCCTTGTCAAATTGCCAAGGACGTCCAAGAAGTAAGTGACAAACGTCATAGGCACAACATCACAATCAACCGTATCTTCATAGGCTCCAATCTTGAAGGACACTTGCACCATGTGTTGAATCTTGACGGCTCCGGTATCACTCAACCATTGCACATGGTAAGGATGTGGGTGCTTCTTGAACTTCAAGTTGAGCTTGTCACAAAGTTCTTTGCTCGCTAAGTTGTGGCAACTTCCACCATCTATGATGACCTTGATGGACTTTCCATTGATTCCCGTTCTTGTTTGAAACAAGTTGCATCTTTGGTCTTCTTCCACTTGAACATTGGTGGTTAAGCTCTTGCCACAACCAAGGAAGGGATTGTTGTCGCCATCACAATATATCTCACTTTTTCTTCTTGAGCACTTTGCATTGTGGCGACCTTGTTCAAAGCATTGTACTCATCTTCACTCATAGATTCATACTCTCCCATGTCATTGATGATCATGACCTTCTTGTTGGTGCACTCAAAGGATTTGTGCCCTTGTCCTCCGCACTTGTAGCATTGCAATAGTCTTGTGCCGGACGAAGATCCTTGAGGCGCCTTGGTAGCGGGAGGTACTTTCTTGAAAGGTTGAGGCGCTTGAGGTGTCGATGTAGAGACTCTTGGAGGACCTCGTGTGTTCGCTTGAGGAAGAGCTTGTGAAGGTGTAGGAGTTGACGAAGAAGACTTGTTGGCGAAGAATGCCTTTGTCTTGATGTATTTGAGCTCTTCAAGCACGTGGCGCTCGGCCTTTGAAGCTTGATGTACTAGCTCAACCAAGTTGGCATATGGTTGGAACTCCACAATCTTCTTGATTGGATAGTTGAGGCCATTCATGAAACGAGCCATGGATTGCTCTTCGTACTCGTTGACATTGGCTCTCATCATGGAGATTTCCATCTCCTTATAGTACTCATCAACCGACTTCAACCATTGCTTCAACTCTTGCAACTTCTTGTATAAGTCTCGAGTGTAATGGCTTGGTGTCGTGGGATTGTCACGCAGATGTCATGGATGACTTCGTAGGTGTGGGATTACGCGAGTCAAGCGTCTCCGAGCTAAAGATCGCAGGGCACGAGAAGACAATGTTTTTTACCCAGGTTCGGCCCCTCAATGTGAGGTAAAGACCTACGTCCTGCCTATCCTAGATTGGTATTGATATGAATATGGTGTTACAAGGGGTTGGCGATCGATGTGTCGAGTCGCCTCTCTCTAGATGTATGAGAGCTTTTTGTCTTGGGATTCTAGGTCCTTGGAGTCCACCTTATAAAGACGGTGGCTCGCAAGGTTACAAGGAAACTTCTCTCCCAAGGAAAGTATGAGCCGGTGTCCTACTTGGAGACTAATCATATGTCTTGTCTTCCAAGTCAAGTTATCTTCGAGCTTCTGGATCCTTCCTCATGATCTTGTGTCGGCCCATATTTGTGCAAGCCCAATAGTGGTGCGACTGTGAATAAGTCGCGCTTTGCTTGAATAAGTCGCGCCTTGCTTGAATAAGTCGCGGGATAATTATTCCCCGACATTAGCCCCCAAGCTTCCGGGTGGTTCATAGAAACAGGCGGAAGATTATGTCTTGATGATGATCTTGCGGGCTTGCGTATGTAGTTCTTGCCGACTTGTCGATGTTGCACTTGGCGACTCGCTGATGATGAGTCGCGAGCGTAGCGGCTTATTGCGCCGCTGATGTAGAAGCGATGAGTCGCTATCTTTGCGGCTTATTTAGCCACTATGTTGCCAATTGGGCACTTCTGTCTTCGTCAAATTGAAGCTGCAGAATTGCGGTGAGTTTTCCGCGAAGCACTTGGTGAAAACCACCTTTTTCCTGTTGGGTGTAAGACTGAGCTGAAATCATAAGAATAATAACTTATGAGTGTCAAGATATGTCAGCCAAATGTGTATAAGGTGCTGAGTCATAGACATCGAAGCATAAAAGACCATAAGCATAAATAAGCTGGTCAATCATTAGAGTATAATAATTTGTCAAGTTATCATGACAAGTCGTCTGAGCGCATGGCGACTCAAGGGTATATAGCCATAGCCTGTATTTAAAGATTTCCGAGTCGCTGATTTGACTCGCAAATGGATATATATTCCCATGTGCTGTAAAAAAAATGAAATCTACATATAAACATGGTATATGAGTATAATAAAGACCGCCAGATATGGTGGATGTGTAGCCCCCGAGGGCCGGGTTGCATGCTTGATCATGCTGCTCGGGACTCAAAAATATCACAAGTTAGACAAAAACTTGATTGTCCTAGCCCCCGGGCATTAAGCAGTCCTGATTTCATTATCCTGCTTGATGTCATATCATTGCAATTTGACCCTGCAACAGATTGACAAATATTGTTGCTGCAAGATAATAATGATATAAATTCCACTTGATGTGGCTGTAAATAAAAGATAATGGTGGCTTCAACAGCCGATATCAGGGAATGATTATCCCAATCATTAAAAAATCTGGCCATGCCAATTCAAACTCGTATGGCCGAGTTATAGTTTCCTGTTAAATCAAAAAGGCAAAGCCCCCAAGGAAGCAATGATAACAACTTGATAATAATATGTTAGCCTTGGCGGCTGGTAATAATTATGATAAAAAGTTAGTACTCCGCATGATAGCATATGGTACCATGCATGATAGCATAGTATAATCTGCATAATAGCAAATGATATGTCGCATGATGCGAATGATATGTCTCATGATGCAAATGATATGTTGTATGATGCAAATGATAAGTTGCATAATAATAAATGATATTATGCATGATAGCAAATTGTATTTTGCATGATAGCAAATGGTTGCATAATAGCAACTAGCTGCATGATAGCAACTGGTAAGATGCATGATAGCATATTGTACGATGCATGATAGCATATGTTACTTGATTCGGTATTTCCCAAATCTAATGTGTGTTCAGGGTCGAGAACGGCCATGATAGGCATTCAGACTCGATTGACGCCACACGCGGGTACTTTAGTCCTTCTGAATTATCTCTATTACCGTTAAGTAGGTCTTCGCGCGACTCAGTATTTCCCAGGTAAAAAATGCGTGTTCAGGGTCGCTGGCGGCCATGATAGGCGATCACACTCGATTGACACCGCACCCCAGTACTTTGGCCGCATAGTGCAAAGATACTTCTAACTTAAGGCGAGAATAACCAGGATTATTGCTTTTAACGGCTGCAATGGCCGTGACGAGCTCTAATTAGCTTTGATAATAACCAGCTCTGATTAGCTGTAGATGTGGTACAGCGAGTCACCTGTTTTAACTCAAATATTTGATAAAATAATGATTCATTAATGACTCATAAACTGATGTAATGATGAGCTGTTTGCGACTCATAAAATGATATGGGGGTAAATCACTATGCGACTCATAAATTGATATGACAATAAGTCGATGATGATTAATAAAATGATATGATGATAAATCATGAAATTATATAACGATCAGTCATAAATTGATATAATGATAAGTCATAGAATGACAAATGAATATCAATGCTTGAACATGTAATGGTGGTCTTGATATTCAATGCAAGCTGTAAATAGCTAGACTTTGCAATGCGAGTTATAAAGAACTCTAATTTGACGAATGTATTGAGAAGTAGATGTAATTAAATCTACAAAATCTGATATGAATTTAAAGTCTATGACATGATATAATATGAGTCGCAAAGACATTTAATAAAAGGCATAATAACCTAAATATGTAGCCCCCGAGATTAACTTGAATGTGCCAATTAATCATATGAATAAAAGCCAAAGCTGTAAAATTCGGGCATGATAGCGACTTATCTTGTTTTTATTCTCACGTGGTTGATGACGCAATATAAATTGCGAACGACGGCAAATGACCATCGACAAGGTCGCACAGGTGAGGTCGCGGCTGAAGTTCCCAACAATTTGTTGTATCGAAGTCGCGTGGTGCCTTCCATTGCACGCATATATGCACACTTCTCTTATTGTTTTATACTCTGTGTGGAAACCTGTACACACGAAGTAGGCAAACAGAAGGGAAATCGTTTGCAATATAAAAGTTATATAGGGGAGTGAGCTAGTTGGAAGAATAGCACCTGATGGTTCTTGTGGAATACGCCTGACGCGTTTTTAGGAAACCTGATTTCCTTTTATACTGTAGCCGGACGTGATTTGTTTGGCTGGTTCCTTGTTTGGTGAGTCGGAGGGTCGCGCGACTTTATTCAAGTCGCTTGCTTGATCATATGCGTCTCCACGCTTTGTATTGCGTGATACCGCTGGTCCATCTGGGCTTACTTAGTTATCACGTGTGACAAGGATGACCTGTCATGTCAACGACTTGGCGTTGCTCATGTCGCGAGTCTGAAGTATGCACGCCGTCCTGCCGGCCTTGCTCCGTCCTGCATACCTCACTAGGCAACTGTTTGACACCTCGTTACTTATGCCATCTATTAGTGATCGATATGGTGAGCCATGGTGGAGCAGAAGTCGCCTGCTGCAGGTCGACGCTGGTCGCTGTGATTTTTTTGGAATCATCTGCTGATAACCTGGCTGTCCGCGCCTTCCATCCTCCTTTTTTCTTTTTCACGTGAGCTCTCCAATGCAGCTAGTACCAACTACAAATCACTTCTTTCCTTGACTGGTTTTCCTTGATCCGTGTGCGAGTCAAACTAACAATGCTAGCTGCTCATGATTTTTGGCTTTCATGTAAGGTTGTACGGAGTACTATGCAACGTAGTAGCTAGCTGACATCTTTGAATTGCTCTTCTCTTTGGCAGCTCACGTACGGCGCTATCCGTAGATTGAAATAATACCTTTTTCTAAGTCGCATGCGACTCAATTCTTGATGGTAACTCATCATATCTTTTTTTTTCTGACAACTCTCTTTGATCCATGCATGCGACTCAAAGTGTCATGCAATCCCTTACCGACCTGAACTAATCCTTGCATGCATATCGGTAAAGCCTTTTCTTTCCTTGTTTAACACAACGTGGGAGATTGGGTCTGATCGGTGCAGTCCAAATTATTCAAACTTCTCCCTCTGATTTGATTTTTGTACTGCACGTGGACGCGTCTTGCACCATGACTTGAGGCGCTGATTCACCGACGTTCATATGGGTCTTGGATTGTGCTGCTCTGTAGAAAACTCTGCCTTTCTCGATTTGGCGAATTTGCATAGACAGAAAAAACTTGTTGCAGTGCACGAGTCACCGACGGAGATCTAACCGTTGGAACTGGCTCAAATTTTATGGGGGGCTTCAGGATTGTATCCCGCAGGTTTCCGCCAGAGGGATCTTCGAATTGATATCCGAGTCGACCTCGATAATTATTTTCCCAAAGTCGCGCGGAGTTCCGTCAGCCTTCGACAGGGCTTCAGTGTTTGAGTCGGCGAGGGAGATCCAGCCGTTGGAATTTGATGCGCTTTTAACAGCTGCTAGATAACTCGATTACGCATCTTTCCACCGAAGGGATCGTCGAGATGAGTTCCGAGTCGCCGTCGGTGATGTCCACAACACGGACGTTGTTGCTGTCCTGCAGTCTAGATGTAGATCTTGATACCACCAAGTCGCTTGAATCGGCGCGACGATAAAGTCGCCGAGATTGTTGAAGTCGCCGAGCTTGAATCGACGATGAGATCCTCCGTCCCTGGCACAGATCCAGCGCGGAACGTGACGCTCTTGACCGCAGGCCCCACGGTGGGCGCCAACTGTCGTGGGATTGTCACGCAGATGTCATGGATGACTTCGTATGTGTGGGATTACGCGAGTCAAGCGTCTCCGAGCTAAAAATCGCAGGGCACGAGAAGACAATGTTTTTTACCCAGGTTCGGCCCCTCAATGTGAGGTAAAGACCTACGTCCTGCCTATCCTAGATTGGTATTGATATGAATATGGTGTTACAAGGGGTTGGCGATCGATGTGTCGAGTCGCCTCTCTCTAGATGTATGAGAGCTTTTTGTCTTGGGATTCTAGGTCCTTGGAGTCCAACTTATAAAGACGGTGGCTCGCAAGGTTACAAGGAAACTTCTCTCCAAGAAAAGTATGAGCCGGAGTCCTACTTGGAGACTAATCATATGTCTTGTCTTCCAAGTCAAGTTATCTTCGAGCTTCTGGATCCTTCCTCATGATCTTGTGTCGGCCCATATTTGTGCAAGCCCAATAGTGGTGCGACTGTGAATAAGTCGCGCTTTGCTTGAATAAGTCACGCCTTGCTTGAATAAGTCGCGGGATAATTATTCCCCCGACACTTGGCATGAAGCGCTTGTACATTGTTTCTTTCATTTCAACCCAAGTGTCGATTGGTTGTTGGTGGTTAGCGATGCGTGCATCTTGTAGTTGTTCCCACTACAAGAGGGCATACTCTTCAAACTCCATCGAGGCTAAGGCAACCTTCTTGTTGTCGGAGAAGCATTGCACGCGGAAGATCTTGTCAACCTTGAGTACCCATGAGAAGTAAGCTTCCGGATCACTTGTGCCGTAGAACTTGGGTATGTCAAAGCGGACGTTGTTCAAGTCATCATAGTTGTCACCATGGGCACCACGTGGGAATGCACGTCCACGTCTCCTTCGATTGAGTCCATCACCATTGTGTTGGCCTGACTCGTTATCACTTGACTCGGAACGTCGGTGTTGGTGACGATCATGTGGAAGCTCTTGACGAGGACGAGGATCATGTTGAGGATGGTGCTCTTGTTGATGAACGGGTTGATCGTTATTGTTCGCATTGTCATGATTTTGATGGCGTGGCCTTGGAGGATGACGGGGACGTCCTTGTTCATGAAAATCATTTGCACCCGGTACGCCATTGTCATTAGCCAATGGGTCATGACGATCACGTTGTTGCGGTGGTGGTGATGGTATGCGTTCGCGACGTTCATCATTTTGGTGAGGTTGTTCTTGATGCGCATTGGCATTGTTCGCGTGAAGATCATGTGGTTGTTCAACGTTAGGAGGAGGTCGTTCATGGGCGTCGCGCCTTGGGTGATCTTGACGTTCTTGTCGAGGTTCATGACGTCCATGACGTGCTTGTGACGACCTTGAGGTGCTTCTTGTACGGCTTGATCGTGAAGAAGCTCGTTGTCGCACAAGGTTGTTGAGAGCTTCGGTCACCCGCTCCATAGATGCTTCTTGCACATGCATGCGGTCGTTGAAGTTGTTCTCTTGAGCTTGAAGACGGCGCTCGTAGCGTCCTAGGTTATCATGAAGAAAGTGTCGAAGACCAACAAACTCCGTTTGTGTGACATAGCCATGATCACCGCGAACTCCACCATTGATTTCATCGTCCGAGCTTGAGCTTCCGTTTGTACTTCCCCTAAACATTTTCTCAAGAACAAGTGAGATGTGTGGTAAAGGAAAACAAGACAAACTATATCCCAAGTATAATGTGGCCTGAGAGGAGAGAATCCGGTTCTAACACCCAACACACACACTTATGAGGATAGGAAGGTATGAAATGGCAAACGAAACAAGCAAACCCGACGAAAAGTATATTGTCAAAGGTAGAGAAAATCCACAATGATCAAGTTACCAAAGAAACTCCAACCACAAATGATGAAGAAACACACAAAAGCGAATGATGGGGTTGGGCGACCAAAGGGCGAGCACTCGAAGATAGACGACCTAACGAAGACTACGTGCTCAAATGTCACCCAACACAAGAGGGACGCTAGCTCAATTGCTTTTTGATGGGCAATGGATTGCACAAGTGTTACACACTCACTCACTTTGGCGGTATAAGCTTTGTTGCAACCTACAAGAGATGATACTTGACACTACTCATGTTCTTTTCTTTTCTCTTCTCTTTTTTTTTTTTTTTTTGCTTCTTGACGATGATTCCTTCTCTTTTGCTAGTGCCAAGATCCCTAACGATACACACTCGCCAATACTTTAAGACAAACACTCAAACAAGTGCAATGCCCCGCAATATCAAAGAGCTAGTCCGATAGGTCAAGGTACACGAAAGGAAGAAGGGCTCACAACGGATTATGATGATTGGGAAAAGTCGAGTCCTTGGTGGCGTTGTCGCTTGGCGTTGATGATGCGTTGCTGCGGAAGCTTGTCGATGTCGTAGACGTAGGGCACACCAAAAAAGGACTCAAACCAAAGAGGAAATGCCAAAACGAACCGAGGAGAAAAGAAAAATTTCTGAAAAAGTTGGCCCTGGCGGTAGTACCGCTTAACCCGGCGGTAGTACGCTGCTCACGAAAATGGTCGAGTTTGACTCGATTTTGGGCGGATTTGGGCTCCAAAACTTCCTCGAATCCGTGGGAAATTGGCAAAATTAAGGCTAGGGAACGCAAACAAAGGTGGAGGGGGTCCTAAAGCAACAGATCCATGGACAAAAACTACCAAAAACGCAATGAATCGACAGATCGGCTCGAATCAAGGAAAGGCTATTTTTGGTGGAAATTTTCGAATTTCTCAAAAACAAAGAAAAATTTGGTGGATTTTGGTGGAAACACAAATCAAATCCGTGTCAACCTAGAGCTCTAATACCTTATGATGTAGGTTGGTCCCGATTTTCACGGATTTGTGCGGAGGGAACGATGAACACGAAGAACACGGGATGAACTCAAGAACACAAAGAGGGGAAATCAACAAAACAAGGATAACTAGCAAGTAGCAACTCAGCATGATTCAATTGGTAACAAATCCCCGAGGGTAGCCCCCAATTCTCCTCTCCCAAGCACACCTTACTCTTAGGATTGTTTGTCCAATTGGTCAATCCAACCAATCCAATCTAGCCACTCAAAGAGGGAAGATTAACAAGTAATCGCAACTACAAGAGGAAGCCTTGGTATACACGAAGGGATCTTCTCCACAAGGGGAGGCCTTGGTTCATCTCCACAAGGGGAGGCCTTGATTCATCTCCATAGGAGGAAAGAGACACTTTGAGAAGAAGGAGCAAGGCTCTACTTTAGTTCCCAAATCTTAGTCTAACCCTAGATCTAGTCCAAGGGATGCTATTTATAGTCTAGGTACAAAATGAGGCGAAAGGATAAGGTTACACGGGTCCTGTCCCGAACTCATTCCCGCACTGGCGGTAGTACCGCTGGGTCAGCCGGTGGTACCGCTGGTGCGGGCAGGCGGCGCTGCTTCCCACGCCCCCGGTACCGGTTGGTACCGCCGCAGCTACCGCTGGCGGTACCGGAAGACGCGTCCGAAGTGCCGTTTCGGCGGTAGCTGGGGCGGTAGCACTGCCGACGTGGGGATCGCCCATCCCACGTCCCCGGTACCGGTCGGTACCGCTGCCGGTGCCGCTGGCGGTACCGCCGGCGTGGGTTGTGTCCTTGCTGACTGGGCCAGGGGCGGTAGTACCGCTTGACCCGGCGGTAGTACCGCCTCCTGGGATTTCTTCTCCCTTCTTGTCTTCTTCTTCCTCATCGTCTTGGCTCGATTCTTGTCCATCTTCCGCACTTCCCTGGGGATCTTCATGGAGCTGATTCCTGAGTATGCATAGAGTGTCCGAATGAAGTAGCAATCCATTCAAGGGAGTGTCAAGATCACACAAAGATAGGAGTGAAGTCACCTTATCATGGAGAGCCTTGACTCTTGATCTTGTCATTGGGCCATTTGGTGATGTTGGTGTTGTGTGCCTAGGTTGCACTACATCATATCCCCCCCTTGGAAAAGAGTCATCCTCGACTCTTCGTCCTCATCATCACTTGGGTTTCCAAGGTAAGGCGAGATGTCGGCGACGTTGAAGGTGTCATGGACGCCGTACTTGGACTTTGGTATGTCAATCTTGTATGCATTATCATTGATGCGCTTGAGAACCTTGAAAGGGCCATCTCCTCTTGGGGCGAGCTTAGACTTTCTCTCATCGGGGAAGCGTTCTTTGCGTAGATGTAGCCAAACAAGGTCTCCTTCTTCAAAGATCATGGGTGCTTGTTCTTGTTCATCTTGGCGACATGGTCTTCCTTATGCTTCTCTAGCGTGGCCCTTGGGTCTTCATGTAGTTTCTTCATGTAAGCGGCGCGCTTGTCGAAATCCATGTTTACTTGTTCTCGGAGTGGAAGTGGTAGCATGTCTAGCGCGGTGTAGGGTTGTAGCCATAGACGACCTCGAAGGGTGTCGTGGGTTTGTCATGTCAGATGTCATGGATGACTTCGTAGGTGTGGGATTACGCGAGTCAAGCATCTCCGAGCTTGGGATCGCAGGAACAAAGATCAACACAGATTTACCCAGGTTCGGCCCCCTCAATGTGAGGTAAAAGACCTACTTCCTGCCTACCCTAGATTGGTATTGATATGATAATCGAGGTGTTACAATGGAGGCGATCCGATCTGGTACTCGCCGTATGAGCTAGGGTTTAAGGGCCTTGACCCTCTAAGTCCTGCGAGTCCTCTTTATATACACAGAGGCTCATCAGGTTACAAAGGAAACTTTCCCCTCAAGGAATATATTAACTGGGACCTATCCGGAGACTGGCTCGCCTCCGTGCCTTCTAGATTCTTCTCCTTGTGGCGGTTTAGATGTTGGGCTTGATCCCATGTGGGCTTTTGTCCGTGCGAGTAAAGCAAATCGCACTGGGCCGCGGGTTAATCCAGAAAGTATTCCCCCGACATTAGCCCCCAAGTTTAGCTTGGATTTCGAGTGAAGGCTTCCTTGTCTTAACAAACCCCTGAGCCACGCACATGAATTATCCCAGCTGAACTCCAATTTTCATATTTCCAACCTGCGACTTATAACTCTTCTCGGCGGCTCAAGAGCGCGACTTAACTTGCCTTGACGGTTGATTTTCAGATCTAAACGTCTTCCGCGTCTGGGCTATTTATCCTGGCTCATCGTTTTTCCTAGCGTTCTGCATCAAGACTTGTATTACGCATCCGCTGCTCCTTTCCGCCGCCTCCGATCCCGCTTCTCGTACTCACAATCTTTTGGTGAAGATCTCCATCAATCTGAGAAAATGTCTCGCCGCAAGTGCAACTGGGAAGGCTCGTGGATCGACGAGGATTTCCTGGAATCCCTAACTGCACGCGGCCTTCTTCCACCAAAAGATCAATGCGAATGGCGAGCGGCTGGTGAGGAGGTAATTCCCAACCCTCGACCAGGAGAAATAGTGGTATTCGCGGAGCACATCGAGCGTGGGTTCAAGCCCCCAGGCTCCCTCTTCTTCCGCTCCTTGATGCAGCGGTTAGGCCTCCGTTTTCATGACATTGGTCCAAATTCAATGCTCCAAGTGAGTAATTTCCACGTCCTTTGCGAAGATTACCTGGGTATCCCTCCCTCAGTAGATTTTTGGCTTGCTCTTTTCAATTGCAATAGCCAAAGGGAAACCACAGATGGTCCCTTTCTCCAATGTGGCGCCGTTTCCTTCCAACGCCGTAGGGGTAGTATTTTCCCAAAACTAGCCCTTGCCAACAAAATTAAGGGTTGGCAAAGAACATTCTTCTATTGTAAAAACACTTCTCCTGAGGGTGAAATTTCTCTTCCTCTTTGGTCTCCTCTTCCCTTCGAAGCTACCGATACTCTGTCTTCTAAATCTGATCCTTCTTCGTTGCCCTTTATCGAATCCCTTTTGGACAAGGTGAGGGCGCTGACACTCCATGGTCTCACTGGATTAGATCTCATATCTTGCTGGACTAAATGGCGAATTCAGCCTGTGAGTCGCCGCTCGCGACTTATGATGGATTTCACTTGTCATGCAAACGATGTCGACCGTACTTGCCCTGAGGATTGGGACAAGGGGGAATGGATAAATTTCATTCGCCGAGTGACGAGCGAGGATATCGACTCATACGATAACGTCGGGCTTGCTCCCTTCTGGGCTGAGCACAAGCCTTTTGTGGTAATGTTTACTTGTAACTTGTTTCCTCCAAGATTCCTTCTCCAAAATTAATTATTTCTGACCCGAGCTCCTTTTCAGATCGACCCCTATTTCTGGGTTCTTCCCTCAGAGGACGCCGACTCGAACCAAGAAGCCGCAGCTGAGTCGTCAAAGCAAGCCGCAGCCTTTGGCAAGGATACAATTATGCACGATATTGTCTCCGAGTCTGAGGGTAGCGTTTCTGAAGAGGAGCAACAAATAGCCAGCGCCCTTCTGTCCACAATTCCAAGGACACCTTTCTTGGAACTTCCTGAAGTACCTCGCAGGTCCTCAAAACGTTTTTCATGCGAGAGCTCAGAAGACCCCGCACAAGCTGAGAAACGCCGCAAAGCCTTGGCGCTACTGATAGAAACAAGAACTGCCAAGTCTTTAAAACTTGCTGATCCTGACAAGGCCACTTTCTCTTCCGAGGTTGTTGCAAAGAACTGCTTCTCAACGAGCTCGGGTAATTGTTTGCGACTTTCTCCTTTTCCTTTTGTGCTTGCGTATTTTTGGCAAGGAATTGCTGATCACCATTTCTTTTCATACTCTGTAGGTTCAGATTTGCAAGGTTTATCTTCTCCTTCCTCTGGTTGCCTGATGAAGAGTATCCGTATCGCCTCTGGGTATGGTTCGCCTTTTTTCAATGTTACGGCTCTGCTGGGTCGGCTTATTAATCCATCAATATTTTGCAGGGCCATGGTTGAAGAGGATACCAAGTCTAATTCTCATACCGCTTCTTCTCAGCCAGCTATGAGCGAGGATGATGCTGCTGACGAAAACGTGGGAAACAGTGATGATGCAACTCATCCAAAGCCATCCCTGGAGGAAGGCATTGCTGATGCGGCTCCTGCCACGACTCCAGTCGTAGCTCCATCCGCAACGCCTGCTGTTGGTAGGGTATCTACTGAAAATAGAATTCCAGCTCCAGGAAATAGTTCCAGGTCGATTGCGGATGCCATAATTGCTGCTGGAGATAAGCATGCTGCTCTGCTGCGCGGCCTAGTTGAGCAATTTTCTTCAAGTCGCCAGGTACATATGCCGTAGCCCCCAAGGATCAAAACCTTGTGTCATTGCACGGGGTGTTGATTCTTTTCTTGGCTCCAAATCTCGAGCCCCCAAGTTCCTGGATAGTTTACCCATGCATTTTGCTCTGTTTATTTTTAGCTTGAACTTTCCTTGCTTGATGCTTCTGGCTCAATAAAGGGTAAGGGCATTTCCATAGATCAGCCTGAAGTGATGCGGTCTCCCCTGGAGCGGCATAATGAGGTCATTAGGGACCAGGCTCATGAAATAAAATCTCTCAAAGGTCAACTCGACTCCTGTGAAGAGCAAGGGTGTGTTTGGTTTAGGGGGTATCCCTCAAGTGGCAGGGGTAACCACTTTTTCAGTGGTTGCCGCTCGTTTGGTTGGGTGGGTGGGAGTGGTAGAGGCAACCAGATTCCACGCATATTCGCTCGAAACGCTGGCTTCGCTCATCCGCCCAAATGTCGCGGATGGCGCTAACCACTTCTGCTTCCCGCCGCTAGCGTCACCCCGAAAAGACTTTTCGCGCCGATTCGTTCGCTCACCGCCCGCGAAACAGGAAGAAAACTCCACCAACCCTATCTATATCCCTCATCTCTCCTCATTCCCCTCTCGTTCCTGAACCAAAGAGGCGACGACAGCAAGAAATTGACGCGCGCAGGGAGAGCCGAGGCGGCGGCGGTGATGGCAGCTGGTACGTACCTACATCTCCCATCGATTTTCCTTTGATTTACGGACAGGGATGCTCTCTCCTGATTCTCTCCCTCTCCCTCTCGTGAATAGAGGCGGCGGGGCATTAATCGAGCCGGCGCGTGGAGAGAAGAGGCAACGGAGGCAGAGGTTCTCCGGCCGGCGGCGGCGGCAGGTACTTCCTTCCCTATTTCCTTGGTCGCGGGCCGGCAAGCTTTTCTTGGTCGCGGGCGAGCGATGCTTTTCTTGGTTGCCTCTGTATCAATCCGTTTGCACAGGAGCACGAGGAAGTGGCCTGGGAGGGGCGGCGCGGCCACCAGCTCTGCTCGCCTTGTCTCTCTCTCACACACATCTCTCTGGTTTGCACAGGCGTACGAGCAGATCTTACCTCTATAATCGACGAGGAGTACGAGCAGATCTCCGTTGAACAAGCAGATTTTTGGGTTTCTCACTTCAGTCCGTGGTATACACTCATCTTACCTCTATAATCAAACATGTATGATGTGTGTATTATATTGAATGTTCTGTTCAAGTCTGGACAGAGGTGTTTTTGCTGAATTGTTTCAGTTTTATTCTTTGGTACTTTTCATTGTAGATGGACAACAAGACAAGGATGTTAATTAATTCGGCAGTGGCATATATGTTTATCTCCATGCTGACTTTGGTTGTGCAATCTAGAAAAAGAAAACAGAGAGAAAGAATTACCTATGCACCAATAGATGAAACTGATAGGATGAGCAGAGAGTATCTAGATAACAAAGTATGGAAGAATGACACAACTTGTTTGAACATGCTTAGGCTTCGGAGAGCACCTTTTTTCCGATTATGCCAACTCTTTAGAGACCGCAAATTGTTGAAGGACACAATACATACATCCATTGAGCTACAAGTAGCTATGTTCTTGCATACCGTTGGACACAACGTTAGGAAACCGGGGTTCATGCCTCCATTTCGACGTGTGAGATACCATTTGAATGAGTGGGGAAACAATCCAGTGCAAGATGAGAAGGAGTTGTTCAACCTTAGGCATTCTTCTCTACGTGTGACCGTAGAGCGTGGATTTGGGTCACTCAAGAGAAGATTCAAAATCCTTGATGATGCCCAACCATTTTTTCGATTTCCTACTCAAGTAGACATTGTTGTAGCTTGCTGCATTATTCACAACTGGGTTATAAATGATGGGATAGACGAATTCATCATACCCGAGGATGAATGGACACCAAATATTCAGCATGCCTCAACATCAAGTGGCCAAGCACAAGAACTTTTATACATGACTAATTTTAGGCAAGAGATTGCTGATCAAATGTGGGAAGATCGACAGAACTACTTGCAACAACAAAATATGTAATCATTGCTTGCTGTCCAATGTTTGTAATGACATTTCATTTGCTGGAATGAAGTGTGTAATGACATTTTATTTGCTGGAATGAAGTGTGTAATGACATTTTATTTGCTGGAATGAAGTTTGTAATGTCCTAATGTTACTCATAATGTCTCTACATGTCCAACTTGTTGCTGAAATTGTTTATTTATGTCTAATATACAATCTTAATGTGTTCTTTTGTGTCGAATATTGTAGGAAATGGAAACTAAGAAAGTTGCATGGACACCTACCATGTCAGCATACATGCTTGCTAACCTCTGTGATGTTGTGGCTAAGGGCACTAGAACATCTAGTGGCTTGAAGAAGTGTCACTATGTTGCTTGTGCCAAAGCTTTGAATGATCACTTTCATCTTAACTTGACTCACACACAAATCAGTGATCATAATAGGACATGGAGGAGGAAATATCAAAAGATTGTGAAACTGAAGCAATTGAGTGGTGCAGGATGGGATGAAGAGAAGTTCATCATTGTTCTTGATCATGAGCATTACACAAGCCATATTCAGGTCAAATACTTGCTGGAATCTATATGTTTCTTGTCAAATACTTGCTGAAATGAATCATTTTATGCTTATACATTTTCGATATGAGTCCTTCTATGCTATATATTGCTGGAATGTGTCTCTTCTGTGTCAAATACTTGCTGAAATGAGTCCTTCTATGCCTATATATTGTTGGAATGTGTATCTTTTGTGTCAAATACTTGCTGAAATTTATTTTACCTCTAACAGGACCATAAAGAGGATGAACCTTTTCTTAACAAGCCAATTGAGCATTATGGTGAGATGGATACAATTCATGGAGGAAGCATGGCCACGGGTCAATATGCTAGAGGATCAAGTGAGCCTCTAGCAACACACAATGTGATTCATCTTGATGAAGATGTTGCTGCCATCGTTGAAGAAGCTAGCCAAAATGTGGGTGAGTCCTCGGCTCCCAAGCATAAAAAGGCCAAAGCTAATCCTTGTGGAGATGAGGGGCTGCAAGCAACTCTCATTGCATGTAGTGAACGGTTGGCTGCTGCCATAGAAAAGACTGCCACCACCGACAACAACTCTCCATTGGACCTTTGGGAGAACATGAAGACACTCCCAGATTTTGGTTTGGATTTTCTTGCCCACTACTATGCCTACTTGGTTGACAATCCTCGTACCGCAACGGCGTTCCAAGTGTTGGAGAATGATCAAAAGATGGTTTGGGTTTCTAGGTATATCAAGAATACCTTTCCAGACTTTGTTCCACATGTTGATCCAAGTGATGGAGAAGCCTAAGGTTGAAGGCTGATTGCTTGTGGTACTTATTTTGTGCTTTTGATGAAAACTAAACATTAGTCTATAGGTTGTATGGACCTATGACTTCTCACAACATCCAAACATTGGACTATGGGTTGTATTGACTTGTGCATGTCAACTGAACTTTGATCTCTCTTCTTGGAGTATGACATGTAAGAGTTGTAGATAGGCTAATGTTGTCGAATTATGATGTTGGACTTTGAATATCAGTTTTATTTACTAATTTCAAAATTATGTTTAGTCTTCTTCTTCAGATTATTGTTGTCAATGAGTTCAAAAATTTGTGAGATATGTTCTGAAACAATCACGTATAGAGGTAATCTCACCATACTACCAAAGAGGTCACCACAAACAGTCTATCCTCAACCCCCAACCACATTTCACCATTCCAACCAAACAAAAAACTGGTTCATCCCATATTCTCAACCAAACAAAAAAAGTGGTTACCCCTAACCAGGTGGTTGGGGATACCCTCATCCCCTAACCATACCCTCCAAACCAAACACACCCCAATTTAAAGAACTTGAAGCAGATATGCGGCAGCGACTCATGGAGAAAGACGAAGTCATTAAATCTTTGCGAGAAGGGCTGACTCTTAAATCTGAATTTATTGATCGTCTGAAGGAAGACCACGCAAAGGAACTCGCCGCGCGAGATGAAAAATATAACTCGCTGTTCAAAGCCTTTGAGGGTTTTGGCTCCATCGTCAAATCAGCCATCCTGCAGCTTGCTGGTTCGTCTTTATTCCTTTAATCATATATATTTTGGGTAGCCAACGTGAGTCGCTGACTTGTTTCTTGTCTTTTCTTTCTTAACATAGGGCCTGAGGCCTCAGTGTCCTGCTCCAACTTGAAGGATCAACTGGTATATCTGTCAGACCTCAGTCAGCGCTTCTTAAAGGTTACCAAGGACGTCATGACGGTAATCTCTCCTGCGACTGATGGCCTAACATCTTGCGAGTATTGGATTAATAAACTGCTCAAGGTTCCGCATTATGTCTCTGATTGCTCCGAGCATACTATCCAGAAATAGATGTTGGCAAGATTGCTCGCCACGGCCGGGCGATGAGCGCGGATGATACTGAACTGCCAATAAGCGAATACTTCGACATCTGGAAAGGGATGCGCGGGTATGCCACAAAATTTATTGATAATTTAGAGTTGGGCAATTATCTCGAAAAATTCAATCTTGATGGGAGCAAGGTGCCAAAGGAAAAGTCCACAGGAGCTGAGTCATCCGGGCTACTACTCCATCAACAGGATCTGGTGGCCCTTCTGCCTCGTCTGGCAGCGCCCTGATCATTAGGGCACCTGCGACCGCAACCGCGAGACAAGCCGCGCCAATTCCCGCTCCTGTAGCTCGGAAGAAAAAGATAAATAGTGTGGGACATGCCCGTTAGTCTGTAAGACATTCATGTATTATAAACAGTATTTTGGTGACCTATAAGCAGGTTCTTTTCATGATAATGCCATTAAGTAGACGCTCGCGCGGCTCAGTATTTCCTAGGAACATGTGTGTTCAGGGTCGAGAGCGGCCATGATAGGCAATCAAGCTCGATTGATGCCACACCCCAGTACTTTGGCCGCATAATGCAAGACGCTTCTAGCTTAAGGATTGCCACTCGTTTGGCAAAATTTGAGGTGCGATTGGTACTCGCCATGCTCGTAAGGAGCCCTCAAGGGTCAGTGATGTATGAAATTCAAAAGACTCAGCGACTCAATGATAGTTGAGGCGAAACGACAAGCCCTTGAATGTCAAAGGTGCCGGCTTTATTTCATAATCACTCGATTTTTTAAAGGGTGTTACAGGATGATGTAGGCCCTTTAATGTGAGTTTTCTGTTCCCCGCAGGCCATGCATACTTGATACTCATCGCACTTAGTTGCGAATTAATACTCCTAACGGAGTGGGTTGAACACCTGATTGGTTCAATTTTGAGTCGCTAAAAGCGACTCGGGTCGAGCATGATAGCTCCGATGTGTGTTTCATTTTGAAGCAGAGAGCAAGTTTGTTAGGAGATTAGCCGCACTGAGCTGCGACTTATGTTGAGTTGAGTCTGCTTTGTAAGGACTCACGATAACTGAACCTCTTTGGCTTGGGTTGTTGATCGAGGCAGGGTTTATGCATATGCGCCATTTCTTGTCTTCTTTTTGTATCAAAGCGACCTCTGGGGCATTATCTTGCTGATGCGCGACTTCTTGGTGGGAATTTACCATCCGGTGGCTGCATCCTGTTGGCCGCCTCCGCGATACCTCCAACGCGACCCGTTTTGAGCTGCGATTACCGATCTGCGACTGATATCCGTGTGAGGAGTTGGCGATGCAAGCTTCTTCTGCGAGTGCTGAGCCTGCGTTCTCGCATTCTAACGCTCTTTGCCTGTCTCCATATATTGTAATAACACCGTTTGGTCCCGGTATCTTTAACTGTAGATAGACGTAGCAGGGGCGGGCGGTGAATTTGACATAGGCTTCTCTTCCAAAGATCGCATGATACGAGCTCTTGACTGCTACAACCTCAAAGTCTAGGAGCTCTGTGCGGAAGTTCCGCTCTGTCCCAAAGCTAACTTCAAGGGTTATCTTTCCGATTGGTCGCGTAACAGCTCCTGGGATTATGGCTTGAATTTCTTTCCTGGATGGTCGCAGCCGCGACTCGGGTATATTCATTCTTCGGAGCATGTCTTGATATAGGATGTTTACTCTTCCTCCTCCGTCCATTAGGACCTTACTTAACTTGTATCCCGCGACTTCAGTCGTGACCACAAGAGCTGGCTGTCATGGATCTTTTACTTCTGGGGGGTGATCGTCGCGACTCCAAATAACCGATCGCTCTGTCCAATGACGGTACCTTTCGGGCGTTGAAATCTGGCCACTCCTCCGGCTTCCATCCGTTGTTTGTACTTCCACTGTATGAAATTGTCCTATGTTCCTTCTAGGTAAAATGTCAGGCCCTTGATGAGAG
Source organism: Poa pratensis (assembly GCA_947311845.1). Classification (NCBI taxonomy): domain Eukaryota; kingdom Viridiplantae; phylum Streptophyta; class Magnoliopsida; order Poales; family Poaceae; genus Poa; species Poa pratensis. The sequence goes on along the minus strand of CAMZMU010000037.1, from coordinate 52,203,559 downwards.
CTAGATTTATTCTAGTGCTGCATTGATCCACTGCGGGCCGCATCTGGCGTGTCGCCTTCTTTCCACCTCCGGTAATAATGACATTGCGCCTTTGTGTGACTCGCTGGCCTGCCATCTCTCCTGCGATGTAAGTCGCAGGGAACATCAAAGATCCCCTTGCGGTTATTAGGGAATGAGGCCTTATCACTTCCTTGCTCCTTCATCTGGTGTGCACGATGTTCAGTTTGCGCGACTTGCAATTTCTCTGTTGGGTTCTGTGATAAGCCGCCTGTCCCCTTATCTGTCTTTGCGTACTTGTCAGCTGTTGCCAAAAGCTGGTCGAAACTATCAATCTTGTGCTCAGCGCGACTTACCTTGTGCACCAGCGGCTCAAATCTACAGTTCTTCCTCATAGCTTGTATTGCAGACTGTACTGTTAAGTTCTTGGCGGAGCCAAGGATCTCCGCGACTCTTTTGATCCAGTCACCGCTTGATTCGTCCTCCTTTTGAACGCATTGTCTAAGGTTTTTCATGTCTTCTGTTTGGAATCTGTTAGTGAACTTGTCCTTCAAATCTTCCCATGTGCTTATTGATTTTGATGGCAGCTTTAACAGCCAATCCCTGGCTTCTCCCTGTATTGCCAAGTGGAAATATTTTGCACGCACTTCCTGAGTTACATCAGTCCCTGTCATGCTTGCCTCATAATCTTCTATCCATAAGGCAGGGTCTTGGTTACTGTGATAGGTGGTGACCCGCTGCGACTCACCAAATGTGGCGCCCCGACCCGACTGCTATACAGTGATGCTGCGTGTCACCGGTTAAGCGATACAACCGGAGGTTACGGGTTTACCAATCCCCGGCCAAAACCTTTGGCATGCGTTGCTCGGAATGGATCATCGACAACGCAACACCCCGATTGATGCCTTAACACAGGCGCAACTATCAATGCATAGTAGAGAGATCAAGACTTGTGGAACAACTGGCACATCACAGACTCTACGACACAAATCATTATAGTTCAACTCTTATAATAGAGAAAGATAGCAAATTACAAACAGAGGTCACAGACCCAACATTACAACATGCGGAAGCGAATTAAGTTGTTCTAAACAACAAGATCCAAAATATGGCCTAAGAGGCCTACAGATAAACATTCAAGCGCCAGCTGTTCCGGGATGTTCCCAAGCTGCCACCTGGGAACCCCAGACTACTCGTCGACGTCCACAAAGAACCCACCTTCGAGGTCGGTGAAGTCCTCCTCTGAAACAAAACAAACGACGTTGAGTTCGACGAACTCGCAAGATTATATATAGAGCTTTAGCTCGATGAGGCTTACAAAGTTTTATGGCTGTTGTGCATAAAGCTGATTTATTTATGAAAACATAACTCAATGGCATCGACTAATCAGAGTATTTTTAAAAGGGGTAAGAAGTACTCTTTTCTTTGATCACCATTTCTCATGATCAACCACTGTCAACCACTGTACTTGTTCTACAAAGGCACCTCCCCGAATCACCCTCGAGGAAGTCAACCTTGCATTCTTGAGTGGTACCTTTAGCACCCAGTTTTTAATCATTCCGTTCGAGTTATTCTATGGTCTTATCGTCCTTTCCCAAGTCATCCGTAACCATGGACACGGCTTTTCGAAAAGATTTAATCCTGCAGGGGTGCACTGTGTTTACCTTCGGTACCGCCCGGCTCATTGCCTACGCTTAGCTCTCTTCCGGGGAAAGCCGGCTGAGTGGGAACGGTTACAACCTTTACCTTGCTCGGGACTAACCCAGGATCATCAGTGGCGGTAGGACAAGAAGTGCCTCCAACACCCTGTCCGCGGCCACTTATTTTCCTGACACCACCATCCTCATCTCAGTCTTGGCCACCATCCCAACGCACGCGCAAATGGAAGCCCGAACTAGAGGACCCTCGGCTAGCCCTTCACAAGTTAGTCGGTCGACGAGGGCTCCATATACCCACCGAATGGAAGCGCGCTCATTCTTGGTTCAAGAGGTAAAGAACTCGCACCTAGGCGGCGAGAGTGAGACAAAGCACCACCACACCAAGTGGCCTCTCATCCCCACCTTTAAGCATTTTATTACCTGTCACCACAAATTCTCCACCATCATCCGAACATTTCACACCTGCTTCCACCATGAAATATCCATCGGACGGCTAAGCATTTAACTAAGCATGGCTAAGCATCAACATTGCATAGTTAAGTATTTCAGGCCAACAATACAAACCTATGGATAATAGGAGGGAAACAGGTAATGGCATCGGAATCTTAATGCAACTATAGGATACTCTAATCCAAGCAAATTGACATTTAGAACCGCATGCAATATTATAGTGGAGAAAATATTTGCGGAAAATAGGATAAGACATGCTCAGAGGGGATTACGCTTGCCTTGTTGATACGGCTGGTAGTAGGGATCGTCGGGGTATTGCGGTGTAACCCCGGCTGCTTGATCTATCGAAGCATAACAACGGAAGAGCAATCAATCACCACACATGCTTTAACAAATGCAATGCGCAAACACATGATGACATGACAATATGAATGCACCATAAAAGCTTTGAACATGATCAACAAGTTAAATGGGGTCCCCATTATATTTATTGCATTATTTGGAATAACCCCATATTTAAACTTAGTGGAAATAGCCAATTTTGAAAAAGTACGGTACTGAAATATTGTCCAAAAATGCATGCAATGGATGTTACTGGATACCTCATAATTTTGTGAGCATTTTTTATATAAGGAACACATTTTTCTGAGGTCCCGATAAAAAGTTATTACATTTTTTATTTCCTCTTTTAAATTTAAGCTTTTAATTAAATTATTTTCAACAACAATAATATTTCATTATCCGAATTCGAGAGAGAGGTGAAATAGGTGAATCATCGCAGCTCGATGTCCCTAATGGCGCGAGGAGTAGCTGGAGTCATGCGCTAAAGGGAGGGAAATGGAAAAAAGGAACATCGGGAAAAAACAGTCAACCCGGCCTCCAGCCCGGTTGGGCCGGTTGACAGGCCGGCCTTGCTCCAGAGCCCACCGGTCTCCAGCCCGGTCTGGGCCGGCTAACAGGCCGGCCTGGCTCCAGAGACGCCCGGTCTCCAGCCCGGTCTGGGCTGGCTGAAAGGCCGGCTATGGGCCACAGGGGACCGGCCCTCAGCCCGGTTCTGCCGGCTCCACAACCGGTCGTGCGAGCGAGGCGACGAACTACGGCGTAATGGCTTCGACGGCTACGCGGCTACGGCGAGGTTAGAGCGAGGGGGAGGAACGTAGGAGGTTCGCGCGCTCACCCTGAGCTCGTGAGTATGCTCGACGGAGAAGGAGGCGGACGGAGACGGCGGGAATCGCCGGCGAAGCCGCGCGGTGGTCGGAGAAGAAAATCGATCGGTACGGTCGATTCCGAGCTGCGTGGCTCGATTCCTGGGGCGAGGCAGGAGAAGAGGACCCGGCGGAGCTGCGGGTGGTCGTCGATTTGCGGCGGAAGCTCCCACACGGCGGCGATGCGACGAACACGACTACGACGGCTACGGCCGTGCCACGGTGGGGGAAACGAGAGGGAGAGAGGAAAAATCGGGGGAGGGAGTGGAGCAGGTGAGGCTCGGCGACGTGCTCTCCTCGCAGGGGAAGGGCAGAGCAGGGGAGGTCCCGGCGCGGCGTGCACTGGTGGTGCGGCGCGAGCACGGGCTGCTCGTGCGGTCGCTACAGGGGAAGATGACATCTTTGCAAGAAGCCCCTGGCTGCCTTTTCTTAATTACAATTTGGTCCTTTTCAGTTTTTAGAAATTCAGCAGCATTTCAGTGATTTTCTGGAGGCACTTAAACATTTTATTAAAATCTGAGAAAAATCAAGTAGCCTCCTAACAGCATGTGGAAACACCACAAAAATTGGGGTTGCCAAATAAAATGTTTTGGACAACCTTTGTTCATAGAGTGAAAATTAGGGCATCTGCTAAATTCCCAAGTTATAATCGTTTCGAATTTCTAGAGCAAGTTCCAAATAGTATTTTTTTAACTCTTGGAACTTCCTTGACAAATATACAAGCTTCAAATAGTTTTTACTTGTCACAAACTTCCTCAAGTCATTGAAAAGATTTGCAACCATTTCTAGTATTTGTTTTGTAGATGTTGCCACACCATTTATTTTAATCTTAACAATGTAAGGAGGATGCCATGATGCATGAGGAAATGCAAAAGCGAAAATTTTACTCGGGTTTTCAGGTTCTCAAACTTTGGGCTGTTACAACTCTACCCCCCTTACAGGAATCTCGTCCCGAGATTCTAAGATTGCGGAAAGAAGTCGGGATATTCCTCACGAAGACTAGACTCTCTTTCCCAAGTTGCTTCTTCCTCGGAATGGTGAGAGCATTGAACCTTGAGGAACTTGGTAGTCTTGTTACGGGTCTTCCTTTCGGCTTCATCCAGGACACGGATAGGATGCTCGCGATAAGTGAGATCTTCCTGGAGATCCAGCTCCTCGTGATTGACCCCATGGATAGGATCTTTAAAACACCGGCGAAGTTGGGAGACATGAAACACATCATGTACATTTGGGAAGATGACCGGTAACTCCAACTTATAAGAAAGATCTCCTCGCTTGGCCAGAACGGTGAAAGGGCCAACATAGCGAGGGGCCAATTTCCCTTTGATACCGAAGCGGCGAACGCCACGAAGGGGAGAGACGCGGAGATAAGCTTTATCACCAATTTCATAGTGAACTTCCTGATGGTGCTTATCATAGTAGCTCTTCTGCCTAGACTGAGCAATCTTCAGATTCTCTCGTATGATTCTAACCTTCTCCTCAGCTTCATTGATCACATCCGGACCAAAGAGTGCTCTCTCTCCGGTCTCGGACCAATTTAGAGGAGTGCGGCATTTTCTTCCATATAGAACCTCGAATGGAGCCATGCCCAGACTAGCTTGATAGCTATTGTTGTAGGAGAACTCCACGAAAGGGAGATACTTTTCCCAACCCTTGCCAAAAGAGATTACACATGCCCTAAGCATGTCTTCCAAAACTTGGTTCACTCTTTCGGTCTGACCATCAGTCTGAGGGTGGTAGGCGGTACTGAAGTTGAGACGGGACCCCATAGCAGTTTGGAAACTCTGCCAAAACTTGGATACAAAGATACTTCCACGGTCCGATATGATCCTCAGAGGGACCCCATGCAATGGAACAATACGAGCCATATATAAGTCAGCAAGTTGACTCGCCCGTATATCATCACGGACTGGTAGGAAGTGAGCAACCTTGGACAGACGATCAATGATTACCCAGATTGCATTGTTGCCCTTTTGAGATCTGGGAAACCCGGTGATGAAGTCCATACCAATTTCATCCCATTTCCACTCGGGAACTGCAATAGGGCGGAGAGTACCGGCAGGCCTTTGATGTTCAGCCTTTACCCGTCGACAGGTGTCGCATTCAGCAACATACTTGGCAATTTCTCGTTTCATCCGGGTCCACCAGAATTGTGGTCGAAGGTCTTGGTACATTTTGGTACTACCGGGATGAATAGAGAGAGGTGATTCATGAGCTTCTTGTAGATGAGCTCCCTCAAATTCCGGTTCTTTGGCACTACCAGACGGTCACCAAAGTAAACAACTCCGGATTCATCTTCCGAGAAACATTTGGCCTTTCCGCTAGCAATGTTCTTCTTGATATTCAGGATACCCTCATCCAGCTTCTGAGCATCCTTAATCTGGTCTACAAGAGTAGATTTGATCTCCAGAGTTGCAAGGTAGCCGGAGGGAACAATTTCCAGGTTCAAACGGGCGAACTCTTCATGAAGAGCAGGTTGAGCCTTCTCAATCATCAGATTGTTGCAATAGGACTTCCGACTTAGTGCGTCAGCCACGACGTTTGCTTTGCCGGGTTGATAGTTCAGACTCACATCATAGTCCTTGATTAACTCCAACCAACGACTTTGCCTGAGATTTAAATCTGGTTGGGTGAAGAGGTACTTCAGACTCTTGTGATCCGAGAAGATCTCGCAACGGTTACCAAACAGGTATGGTCTCCATTGCTTCAAAGCATAGACCACCGCGGCAAGTTCTAGATCATGAGTTGGGTAGTTGTGCTCATGCGGCTTCAATTGGCGAGAAGCATATGCCACCACCTGGCCATCTTGCATTAGCACACAGCCCAAGCCTTGCAGAGAGGCATCACAGAAGACGACGAAATCCTTGCTGGTGTCCGGCAGGACAAGCACAGGAGCGGATGTGAGTTTGGCTTTCAGCGTTTTGAAGCTCTCTTCAGCTTCGGCCGTCCATACGAACTTTTTATCCTTCTTGAGAAGGTCAGTCAGGGCCTTGGCTATCTTGGAGAAACCTTCGATGAATCGGCGGTAGTAACCTGCCAATCCGAGAAAACTACGGATGTCCTTGACTGACATTGGAGTTTTCCAATCCAGAATGGACTGAATCTTGTCGGGAATGACAGCCACACCATTAGCGGATATCACATGACCAAGAAAGATAAGATTATCCAACCAACTCACACTTGGAGAACTTGGCATAGAGGCGGTGTTCTCGAAGTCGTGTCAGAACCAACCGAAGATGTTCGGCATGCTCTTCATCGGTTTTGGAAAAAACAAGGATGTCATCAATGTAAATGACGACAAACTTATCAAGATAATCCATGAAGATGGAGTTCATGAGCCTCATGAAAGTAGCTGGAGCATTTGTGAGACCAAAGGACATGACGGTATACTCATATGAGCCATAACGAGTAACAAATGTCGTGTCGTGGGGTCACTCTTCGACTGTCCCACGGTGGGGACACCTGGGTCACGCCAAGCCTATTAGCCTTATGACGAGGGCCCAAGGAAGGCCCAAGGAGGACGACGTGCGGCCCAAGATAGTCGACGGATAGGTCATGCGACTCCATCATCTTGTAAGCGCCATCGGCACCGTTCACCTGAGACCTAGCCTACCATATAAAGGCTAGGAGGGTCCTTCGTCTAGGGTACGCTCATAGCCGCCACCACAAACCCTAGCGAGATTGCCATCTCGCCATTGTAGCCACAACTCGCCATTCAATACCAGACAAGCAGGAAGTAGGGTGTTATCCTCCGGGAGCCTGAACCTGGGTAAACGCCTTGCTTGTCAGCCGTCGTGATCACCAGCGCTCATCTCTCTCCCCCTCAATCAACCCGGGGTACACAACCCAGGGATTTGCCGAGTCCACACCTCGTCAATTGGCGCCGTCTGTGGGAAAGAACGAGCGCTGGAACCATGGTCGCACCGGCCCATCGACTTTGAAGACCGACGTCTGCATCACCAAGGAGCCAATCTGCTTCGGCTCCTTCGAGTACACCTTCCACCCGCCGGCCCACCGCTCGGTGTACGCCGATCTGCATGTAGGTATGTGCCTCACCTTCGGTACCATGCACTACTTCGTAGACAGCTGTGGAGTACTCAGATCCACGGCGATCGCACCGCGCGCGGTGGTAGCACCCGCATCTGCCGCGACTGCCCCAACCACGCCCCCACCTGCTGCGGAGATCGCATCTGCTGCGACTGCGGCGACAGCATCTTCGACTGCTGAGAAGATCGCATCCGCCTCGACTACACCGACCGCCTCCGCTGCGGCAGAGATCGCGCCCAACACGGCCACGCCATCAGCGTCTCCGGCCGTCAAGGAGATCGCATCGGCTACGACTACATCGACCACCTCGACGACCACCGCGCGGATCGAGTCTACTTCGACTACCTCGATCGCGTCGCTGGCAAGGCCAAGATCTACGTCAACTTCGACTACGTCGACCACACCTTCGCGCGCGACGGAAGTCGCGTCGTTCTACCCCGCCACTCGCGTCTCCGTCGACTTACAAGATCGTCAACAAGCCAATCGCGCCCGCGTCGACGACGCGACATCACTCCTCGCGTCAGCGGCGGAGATCGCGAACTCCAGGGAAGGAGCCTCGGCAGCGACTGTGGTACCCACCACGTTGCGTCCATTTTCGGCTCCGAGCACGGCTCGGACGAAGGAAGCAGCAGTGGCAGCCCGGCCCACTCCCCAGACATACCCCGCGCAAGTCTTCATGATCGGCCCGACGCAGGGCAACGGCGACGAACCCGCATACCCACTGGAGGTGGTCATGCCGGACCAGGTGACGCGGCTCACCATCACCCGAGAGATAGCAATCAGAGCCCTGAAGCACGTCGAGGACGGCACGTACCCCCCACCAGACGCACCCCGGGAGGACCTTATGGCGGTCCAATACCTGCTACGGAAGGAAGGCGAACGACTCCGCGCAGAGAAGGCCGAGCTACTCCGACGCAAGGAGGAGGCTGACGCGTCGAGCGCCAGGAGGGCCGCTTACTCATTCACTGCCTCAACAGAGGTCTCACAAGGAGCAAGGCGCCACAGAGCCGCGTGCCCCTGATGACGGAGGCCGACCGCGCTAGAGTCACCCGCAACCTCGAATCATCATACATGAGCGAAGACGCAGACGGGATACCCGTCCCCAAAACCCCGGAGCCGCGCTCATGGCAGTCGAAACATACCTGCGGCTGACGCAGCCGCCCGAGGGCGACTCGCGCGCTCTCCTCCACAAGCAGCAGATCATGTCTATCAAGGCAGTCGAAGAAGCTCTGATGAACAAGGCGCCGACAGAAAAGGTGCGAGAAGATCGGGCGCCGCGACCGCGAGCCCGCAGCACTCGCAGGCCCGGCGGCAAGACAACTGCGACAACCGCAGCCAGGCGAAGACCTCCGCAACGTCATCACACAGAGGACGGTGGACCGCAGCCGCACCCAGCGGACGGTCAGCACGCCCAATACTGACGACCGCAATGACGGCGACTTCGAGCCATGCGGCGCCGCATGCTTCAGCTTCAACATCCGCGACACAAGAATGCCCAAGGGCTTCAAGCTCACGGCAGAAGCAGTCAAGTACGACGGGAAGCAGGACCCGAGACTCTGGCTAGAAGACTACCTCATAGCCTGCAGTTGCCAGGGCGGTACTTCGACTACGGCCATGCAGTACATCCAGCTGATGCTCACGGGCTCTGCACGCGGGTGGCTAAACACTCAACCCAAGAACGCCTTCAGGACGTGGGACGAGTTCGCGGAGGCCTTCGTTAAGAGCTTCCTGGGGACGTACTCGAGACCGACGACTTTCGTCGAGCTACAAGCATGCAAGCAAGGACGAGACGAGCCGCTCCGGTCGTACATCCAGCGTTGGACCCTGCTCCGCAACACCATGGAGACCGCCTCGGAGGACCGAGTGATGGATGCCTTCATGCACGGCGTCTCCCGCCGCGACCTCCGCGAGGAGTTTGGTAGGCTCCGGCCGAAAAACATGATCGAGGTCATGAAGATAGCCAACCAGTGGGCAGACGGAGAGGACTCGGTCCGCGATAGTTCACGCTACTCCCCGAAGGACGAAGCCGGACCAAGCAACTGGCGAGAAGGACGCCACAAGAAGAAGCCGCGTTACAACGGCAACGACTCAATCGAGTTAGTAGCGGCGGGATTCCAAACCCCCCGTGAGGATGAAGCGCGCGACAGCAGTCGCCAATACAGCCATGCACAGTACAGTCGAAGCGGCGGTGACCAGAGTCGCCAATACAGCCAGGGGCAATACAACCGAAGCGGCGGCAGCAGCTACCGCAGCGACGGAGGCCATAAACGCGAGTGGCAGAAACGCACACTGAGCCCAGCGGAAGAGCTGGAACAACCCTGCAGGCACCACATGTTCAGGAACCCGGAAACGGGCAAGTGGGGATCCAACCACCTGTTGAAGGACTGTCGAAAGGCACGCAAATATACGAAGCCATGCAGAAGATAGTCACTCCAGCACCCGCAGCGCAGCCAGCGCGCAGCTGGCCATCCAGGCAGCACCCGCACCCGCAGTCGCTAATCCAGCACAGGCGGCGGGAGCCTTTCAGCAGCAGCAGCAGCCGCAGCAAGATGCCCCACCGTGGTCCAGGACGCATATCCAGCGGCACGCGGACAACTCAACATGATACAGAAGGGGCGCCCCTCAAACAGGACCCAGAAGATCATCACTCGCCAAGTTTTCCAGGCCATCACCTGTCCACCTGCAGTACCCGACTACCTGAGAGGGTCAGAGACACCAATCACGTTCTCCAGAGCAGATCACCCGCCTGCAGTACCACGACCCGGGCACGCCGCTCTGGTAGTCGAAGCTCTGATCGGAGATTACACCCTGAAAAAGGTGTTCATGGACGGAGGCAGCGGCATCAACATCATCTTTGCCGACACCCTCAGAAGGATAAACAGGCCAACGACAAACTTGGCGGCATCAGAGACCACCTTCCATGGCATAGTACCAGGGCAAGCAGTCACGCCCATGGGAACGATCACACTCGACGTCATCTTCGGCACACCCGAAAACTTCAAGAGGGAGTCGATCGACTTCGAGGTAGTCGACTGGAAGTCGCAGTACCACGCGATACTCGGGCGCCCAACCTTTGCCAGATTCATGGCGGTACCTCACTACGCCTACCTCATGCTCAAGATGCCTGGACCCAAGGGCGTCATCACGGTGCACGGCGACTTCGACCGCTCCAACAGCTGCGACCGCGAGTTCAGCAAGATCTCCGAGTTCTTCGGAATGGAAGAGCACTTCGAGGCGATGGCAGTCGACAACGACAAAACCATCTTCCCGCCACGCAAGAAGCAAGCCAAGGACGCCGCCTTCAACACGACTGACGACACAACAACTCATCAGGTCCACCCGACGGACGCAAACAAGACAGTCAAAGTGTCGTCGAGCTGCCTATCGCATAGGAAAGCGCGCTCGTCGAGTTTCTACGTGAGAACTGGGAGATCTTCGCCTGGCAACCTTCTGACATGCCAGGCATACCCAGGAACCTCGCCGAGCACTCTTTACGCGTCCACAAGGACGCCAACCCGTCAAGCAGACCATGCGACGCTTTTCAGGACCCAAACGAGATGAAATAAGCAAGGAGATCGATCGACTGCTCCACGCCAAATTCATCCGAGAGATCAAGGACTCGGACTGGGTAGCGAACCCGTCCTGGTGGAGAAGAAGAAGACGAAGAAACTCCGCATGTGCGTCGACTTCACCGCCCTCAACAAATGCTGCCCCAAGGACCATTTCCCGCTCCGCGGATAGACCAGATCATCGACTCGACTGCAGGCTGCGCACGCCTATCCTTCCTGGACGCCTACTCAGGGTACCAGCAGATCAGGATGAACGTCGACGATGAAGAGAAGACTGCATTCATCACACCCATGGCGTCTTCTGCTACCAGACGATGCCCTTCGGGTTGAAGAACGCTGGAGCCACGTACCAGCGCACAATGCAAGCCTGCCTAAAGGGGCTAATCGGAGAGATCGTCCAAGTCTACGTCGACGACATAGTCGTCACCACTCGAACGGAGGACACTCTCATCGCCGACCTCCGCAAGGTCTTCGCCGCCCTCAACGAGTATCAGATCAAGCTGAACCCGGACAAGTGTGTCTTCGGCGTGCCAGCCGGAGAACTGCTCGGGTACCTCGTCTCTGCAAGAGGAATCGAAGCCAACCCCGAGAAGGTGCAAAACATACTCGCAATGCCAGCACCGACCAAGCTTCATGAGGTGCAACGCCTAGCCGGCCGAGTCGCAGCTCTCAGCCGGTTCATAAGTAAGTTGGGAGAAAAGGCCCTGCCTTTCTACCAACTGATGAAAAAGACAGACAAGTTCGAGTGGACAGAAGAAGCGCAAGTCGCGTTCGACCAACTCAAGAAAACACTCACGACTTCCCCAGTACTGGTGGCGCCACTGGAGAACGAGCCGCTATACCTCTACGTGTCAGCCACGAACAGGGTGGTCAGCACGGTACTCGTAGTCGAACGAGAAGAAGAAGGACACAGTTACCCTGTTCAGCGACCCGTCTACTACCTCAGTGAGGTGCTAACCTTGTCCAAGCAGCGGTACCCGCACTACCAGAAGCTAGCATACGGAGTCTTCATGACATCAAGGAAGGTCGTCCACTACTTCTCCGAGCACTCCATCACGGTAGTAAGCTCCTCCGGGCTCTCCGACATCCTCACCAACCAAGCCGCGACAGGACGAGTCGCCAAGTGGGTTGTTGAGCTAGGGCCCTGGGGGCTGAAGTACGCGCACCCGAAGTCAATCAAGGCCCAGGTGCTTCCAGAGTTCACCACCGAGTGGATAGAGGCCCAGCTACCAGACGTACCCGACCTGTCCAACGCATGGACAATGTACTTCGACGGCTCCAAGAAGTTCAGATCAGCAGGGGCGGGAGTCGTCCTCATCTCACCCAAAGGCGACAAGCTGAGGTACGTGCTGCAGATGAACTTCCCAACGCCCTCCAACAACGAGGCAGAGTACGAGGCCCTGATCCACGGCATGCGGATGGCCAAGAACTGCGGCGCCACTCACCTCATGATCTACGGAGACTCCTACCTCGTCGTGCAACAAACCATGAAGCAATGTGACGCCATCGCCGACAACATGATCGCCTACAGGGACCTGTACAACCAGCTGGAAGGCACCTTCGACGGCTGCGAGCTGCGGCACGTCGGCCGCGAGAGCAACGAGGAAGCCGACACCCTCGCCAACCTGGGCTCAAACAAAGCGCCGGTGCCACCCGGAGTCTTCCTCGAGTGCATCACGCAACGCTCCGTCAAGCTCCGGCCCGCGCCGGGATCCTCTACATCGACAACGAGCACCGCCGACCCGCCCAGCACGGAGAAGGAGCCTATGGAGGTGATGCTGATCGAGCCCACATGGACGAGCCCATACCTGGCTTACATACTGCAGCAGAGGGTGCCAACAAACCCAGTCGAAGCCAAGCGCGTCATCCGCCGCTCCAAGGGCTTCACCGTCATCAACGGGGAGCTCTACAAGCGAAGCATCTCGGGAGTCCTCCAAAGGTGCATCGACCCAGTCGACGGTCAAGCCATCTTACTCGAGATCCACGCTGGCATCTGCGGGCACCACGCCAGCAGTCGAGCCTTAGTGGCCAAAGCCTTACGAGCCGGGTTCTACTGGCCCACCGCAATGCAAGACGCAGAAGAACTCGTGAGGAAATGTCTCGGCTGCCAGGAGTTCGCCAACAAGCCGCACGCACCAGCATCAGCACTAAAGACCATTCCACTCGCCTGGCCCTTCGCTCAATGGGGGCTCGACATGGTGGGTCCACTCAAGAAGTCCTCGCCGGGAGGACACACGCATCTCTTGGTGGCAGTCGACAAGTTCACGAAGTGGATCGAAGCGTGCCTATTACAAGTTCGACTGCCTCCTCGGCAGTTAACTTCATCAGGTCGATCATCTTCAGGTTTGGAGTGCCGCACAGCATCATCACCGACAACGGCACGAACTTCACAGCCGAAGAGTTCAAGGACTTCTGCTCCGAGCAAGGCATCAAGCTCAACTACGCATCTGTCTCGCACCCGCAGTCCAACGGACAGTCGAAAAGGCCAATGGCTTAGTCTGCAAGGGCATCAAGAAGCGCCTGCGAGTACCATTGAGGCGCGCTGCAGGCGCCTGGGTTGAAGAGCTGCCATCTGTGCTGTGGAGTCTGCGCACTACGCCAAACAGATCCACTCAGTACACGCCATTCTTCATGGTCTACGGCGCAGAAGCAATCATGCCGTGCGACATCAAGTTCGACGCGCCCCGAGTGGTGGCCTACGACGAGTCCGACGCAGAAGAAGCACTCGAGGACGACATGGATACCCTGGACGAAGCACGCGACATCGCCCTTACCCGCACAGCCGTGTATCAGCAAGACTTACGCAACTACCACGGGCGGCGACTGCGGCCCAGAGCGTTCGTCCCTGGCGACCTTGTCCTCCGCCTCAAACAGAAGAAGGTGCACAAACTCGCCTCCCCGTGGGAGGGTCCATACATCGTGACAGAGGCAATCGGCGGCGGAGCTTACCGCCTGAAGGACTCGAAGACGGGGACAGTCTGCACAACCCGTGGAACGTTGCGCAACTGCGCCGCTTCTACGCCTAATCGACTCCCCCTTGTAACAAAGTGTACATGTCAAGAGGCGGCAGGTTCCAGACGCACTCTTTCCCTTACCAGGGTACCTGAGGGGACTGGAAGGGTTTTAATGAGGCGGCCTGCTCGCAAAAATCAATGAAGTGATTTGTGGAACAAGCTCTCCCCTTTACTTTTTTAGTCAAAAAGCAACATAAACCTAGGCCGTCACCCGACGCACTCGGGGGCTGCGCCATACAGGTCAACTCGAAATCCTAGGCCGCCACCCGAAGCACTCGGGGGCTGCGCCGCACAGGTCTAAGTCAAACCTAGGCCGCACCCGACGCACTCGGGGGCTGCGCCATACAGGTCAACTCGAAAACCTAGGCCGCCACCCGAAGCACTCGGGGGCTGCGCCGCACAGGTCTAAGTCAAACCTAGGCCGCACCCGAAGCACTCGGGGGCTGCGCCATACAGGTCTAACTCGAAACCTAGGCCGCCACCCGAAGCACTCGGGGGCTGCGCCATACAGGTCTAAGTCAAACCTAGGCCGCACCCGACGCACTCGGGGGCTGCGCCATACAGGTCTAACTCGAAAACCTAGGCCGCACCCGAAGCACTCGGGGGCTGCGCCGCACAGGTCTAAGTCAAACCTAGGCCGCACCCGAAGCACTCGGGGGCTGCGCCATACAGGTCTAACTCGAAAACCTAGGCCGCACCCGAAGCACTCGGGGGCTGCGCCATACAGGTCTAACTCGAAAACCTAGGCCGCACCCGAAGCACTCGGGGGCTGCGCCGCACAGGTCTGACTCGACACCTTGGCCGCACTCGAAGCACTCGGGGGCTGCGCCACAGGTCTATTCAAAACCTAGGCCGCACTCGATCCGCTCGGGGCTGCACCATACAGGTTTACAGAAGTCTACAAGATACAATTTACTCACTCGGGGGCTACCCCACCTCGGCATACATACACTCATATTTCCACTTGGAAAAATTGCTTTTACAAGCTAACGATATACAACAGCAGTCTACTACTCTTATTCTACAGGCTCGCCCTTTGGCGCATCGAGTGGCCCTACAAGGTGCTCACTAAAGCTCTGGACCTGCTGAATCATCTGACGCGCAGCCGCAAGAGTATCGCGTAGTCACCCTCTCCAGGCAAGCCGTCAAGCACCTTGTACAGTGGAAGATTAGGCCGGTGCATTCGAACGTACGCCAGCGCCACGTTCGCCCCGACAACAAGTTGAGTGTGCACGACTTCCTTCAACGCACTGCCTTCACGGAACCTCTCCAGCAGCGCAGCCAGTCCATTAGGCTGCTCGTTGTGCGGAAAGTACACCCTGTTGATCTGCCAGAGGGTTTTTCTACAACCTTCCAAGAGCACAGCAGCCCGCCAGGTGCGATCCAACATTCGCGCCAGTACACTACCTCTGGATTTATTCGACCAAAACTGACGCACTTCGGGTGAGTCACCGGCGGCTTCTTTCTCCACCCGCTCGTCTACTCGACTTTGCTCGGCCTTCCAGTCAGAGTTCACATCTGCATCAAGACCCAGCACTAAGAAGAGTAAAAGGATAAACAAGTCGAAGCACAGTGCTAGAAGACCAACCTTGCAGCTGCCGACTGATCAAGTCCATCTCGCCCAGCAGAAACTCCTCTCGCTGGGAGAACGGCGCAACGGGCCGTGACCTCAAGCGCTCCAACTCCAACTCGCGCTCTTCAACTTCGACTCGAGCTCAACAATCTTGTTCCTCATGAAGGTGATCACCGTTGATCATTCACACTTCGCGCAGGAGCTGGAGGAGCTCGACGGCGACGACGAGTGGGTGCAGCCGAAGAGGTGTCCTCCTCGTCGCCCGCACCAGTCGTTCCAGCGACCCTAGGAGCTTCGCCCATCTCAGACTGCCAAATTCGACAGCGTCAAGCAAGGAAAAGAACACATTCATTCAAGCCTAGATATGAAAGAAAACTTGTCGGGGGAGTATCCCCGGGTAGGGTCAAGGCTTGGCATAAGGTGGCGTTCGAAGTTGTGCCGAGGTACGGAAAGGGCTGACCTGTTTGGGCCTGGGAAGTTCAGAGCTTCATCTTGACCTGGAGAGTACAGGCCGACCTATTTTGGCCCAGAGGGGTCCGAGGTATACTGTTGGCCAGGGCCGAGGTTCACTGTCCGAGCTATGTTCTGCCGACCTAACTACCTCAGTGCGGTGGTTCGTGTTGTGGGTGCAGGAGAAGCTGTGGGAAGGAAGTAAGATCCGACCTAGTAAAAGATATTAAGCGCAAGACCCAAGGTACGGCACGTCCGTGCCAAGCTAACCGAGGTGATGGGCTGTAGGTCGGGCAGGAGTCAATGCTCCTGTCACTTCCAGCCGGGTACAGGAGCGCCTGACACGGGAGCGTCTGTCAAGGAGCATGGCAGAGGCGTGCTCCGGGTTCGGCGGGCCTGCACGTCTCTGATCGCTGGCTACGCGAGGTCTGGGAAAAGGCTACGAGGTAGCTCTGCCAGGCCACGTCCTGTCTCGGTCAGAGGGGACAGGCTAGTTCTGCCGTTAGGCTACAGGAGATGGGCAAGCCACGTCTTGTCCCCGACCGAGGTACGGTGGTACGGTGGTGACCGTTGCAGAGGCATGGCAACAGTGTTCTGCGAGGGGCACAGTGGTAACCCGGCTGGCCTATATAGTGGGCTTCATCCCCCTCCTGCTTGAAAACGGGACGAGGCGGACGGATCGATCAACAGAGGAAGAGAAAGAGATAGAGAGAAAGAGGAAGGAACCTCGGAAACCCCGGAAACACCTCGGATCTAGCTCGGAGTACCTTCTCCCTCCCGTATAGCTCCATCTTTTACCTCAAGTTCTCACCATTGTATCATCATACAGCTCGAGGAGCAGCTTGTACTTGTCACTCTGAGCTATACACTGGCTAGGATAGTGCTGCAGTAGGGGTGTTACCTCCACAAGAGGGCCCCGAAGCAGGGTACATCGTGGTGTGTTTTGTGTTCTTGTTTTCTTGGTTCTTCGTTCGTGTTCTTGCGTGTTCTTGCGTGTGCACTTCTTGAGTGCATAAACCCTCCCCGGATTCCCCCAACGACCATTCGGCCCCATCTTAGCCATACCTATGGCATCTGCCGTGATCCCACCACGACAGTTGGCGCCCACCGTGGGGCAGATTGAGGCGTTGGAGGGAGTTTTCATCCGGACGGGCTCAGGCGAGCGTGTTCTTTCCGGGCTTGTCGCCAAGATCGGAGAGTTCACCTTCATCAGCGACAACGCGGGATGTTTCGCCGGCAAGCCTTTCCCCGAGGACGGCTTCACCATGATGCTCGGCAGCTTCGTCACGTACGTTGCTGTCGAGGTTGTTCGCGGGTACCCGGAGCAGGTGCTCGTGGACGACGAAACTCCTCTCCTCGCGGCTTTAGGTCGGCGTATCACTCGCCCCGAGAGCTGCGTAGAGGTGATGATGACAGGCCCGGTTGACGCCGTGGCAAAGTAGATGCCAGCCAGTCCAAGGCAGCCGAGGTTGCTAAGGTGAGATCTGCAAAGCCCAGGCTAGAGAAGGACTTGCCTGGCACCCCAGAGCTGCGGGGCCGAGGTGCGACCCTGGTAGAGATAGTGGATACACTGGCAGACCCAGTAAATCCAGGAGTGGACATAGTAGTAACTGTGGCCGACCTAGAGGCAAAGCGTGTCCTGTTGCAGAAGGAGGCTGTAGCAATGATAACAGCTAGAGATGAGTTCAATAGAGATCTGCGCGAGTACAATGCAGCGAATGGCTTCACCCCGGTAGCGGTTGATACACATAGGGGAGCCGAGGTGCGGCAGAGAGGCAAGGGGCTCAACGATGAGATAAACAGGGAGGCTCGACCTACCACCTCGGCTAGGAGTGGGAGTCGCGTGTCAACTGGAAGGCCGGTGTATAGTTCCCCTGCTAAGAACCTCAGAGCTGCCGAGGCAGGCAGGGCCGAGCTATCCGGATTATCTGGAGATGCGTGGCGTGCGCAGCAGAAGCGAGTCAATGAGTTAGTATATGTGGCTAACCAGCAGAATGAGGCTCTCCGCAGAGCATATGCCGGGGCTGGTGATTCAGAGATAGTTTATTCAGCTAGGCCAGTAAGTCAGGTGTCCAAGGGGCAAGCCTCGTCTCCACTCGTCGGAGGAGCCGATCGAGCCCGGAGTGTCACCTCGGGTCAGAACCAGCAGCTGCAGATGTATGATCCAGTCCTAGCAGCAAAGCAGAAGGTGGGCCAGGGCAATGCTAGCCGAGCTAAGGGAAACCCCGGCCCAGGCAATGCGAGCCGGGCTAAGGGTAACTCCGGTCAGGCAAATCAGAACGGCGGTCAAGCAGCATCGGCTGGCCGAGGTAAAACCACCTCCGCCCCCGAGGTATCAGCAACAACCTCGGCAGCAGGGGCAATATCAGCGAGAGCCGGAGTATGTTCAGCAACCTCAGAACGTCGGTCAAGGCGATGACCGATATGATGATGGAGACTCGGCCATGGCACGAGCTGGATACCACAGAGTGGATGGGGCGTTGGGACCTCGGATAGGAGGTCGGATGTTAGCTCCAGGCGATGTCCGTAACAAGCTGGATAGAATCTACTTGTCTGAGCAACTGGAGGAGGAAGGCCCTCCTGGTCCGGCGTGTTTTGGACCTCGGATCATGAAGGAGCCACCACCACCAGTATCTCAGTTCCAGTTAGGTCGGAACACCAAGCCATACAATGGGAGCACCAAGCCACAAGATTGGCTGACAGATTATGTATCCTCGGTGCACATTGCGGGGGGCAATCGCCGATGGGCGGTCCGGTATCTCCCGCACATGTTGGAAGGTCCAGCTCGGATCTGGCTGAATAATTTGCCGGAGTATAGTATCAACTCCTGGATAGACTTGGAGCTGGCGTTTAACAGCAACTTTGCTAGTACATACAAGAGGCCAAACCGACCTCAGCTCCTGGCGGCATGTAAGCAAGATGATCATGAAACTGACCGAGAATTCTTAACTCGGTGGAGCAATGTTCGGAATTCCTGTGAAGGAGTGGTAGAGGCACAGGCCATTTCCTGGTTTGCAGATGGTTGTCGACATGGCAGCATGCTGTGGCAGAGGCTCCAGAGAGATATGCCGAGATCCCTAGCAGAAACAATCCGGGTTGCAGATTCTTATGCCCTGGGTGATCCGATGCAGCCAGCAGCAGAGGCAGGAGCACGTAACAGAAGGAGGGAGCCAATAAACAACCGGCTCGGACCAAGGTGTAATGACCGTCAGGAGTTCGGACAGAAGAGGAGGGAGCCGGACTATCCATACCCTCCAACCAAGTTGCAGCGGTGAACCCGGATCAGCCCGGAGCTGGAGGTGTCCAGAGGCCAAAAATCAATGGTCCGGCATTTAGTCCGAACCAGGAGCCACCCATGACCTATGAATCAATGATAGATGGTCCGTGCTGTTACCATACGACTGACCCGCGCAAGCCAGCCAACCATTCAACCCGGCAGTGCAGCTGGAACCGCAGAATCAGAGAAGAGGGGGCAAGGGCCGGAGGAATCAGAACAGGACCACCACCTCAGAGATTTCAGCCGAGGTCCCACCCTAATCTGTCCGGAGCAAATGTTACCCCGATAACCACTGCACCTCTTCCGAGGCCTGCAGCAGCAAGACCCGTGAATGTTGTGAATGTCCGAGGTAATAACAACAACAATGGTGCCGGACCAAGTCAGCAGTATGAATACCCCGGAAATGACTATAGAGAGGTTCATGCGAGCTATGTGGTCTTTGTGACCGAGCCCACTGACAAGAAGAGCGTGCAGAGGCGTGCCATGGAGGTGAATGCAGTAATGCCGGTGGTGCCGACCTATATGAACTGGTCTGAGCAGGAGATCACTTGGAGCAGAAAGGACACACCTCGGATCATGCCGAGCCCTGGAAAGTATGCCCTGGTGGTAGATCCAACGTTGTGTGGGCCTACCAACAATGTGAGGTTCACCCGAGTTCTGGTGGACAATGGCAGTGCCATCAACATCATGTACCGAGACACAATGGTGAAATTGGGCATCTCGCCTAATCAGTTGATGCCAAGCAGTTGTACTTTTCATGGGATTGTGCCCGGCGTTTCCTGTGCACCCATGGGCAAGATATGGGTGGATGTAGCATTTGGAACCAAGGAAAATTGCCGAGTTGAGAGTATCGAGTTCGAGGTGGTGGACTTGGAGAGTGCATACCATGCACTGCTTGGAAGGCCGGCTTTGGCCAAGTTCATGATTTCCACCCATGTTGCATACCTGAAGATGAAAATGCCAGGGCCTAATGGGATCATATCCATCTCGGGTGACTACAAGCGAGCATTCAGTGTGCCTCGGCGGGATCTAACTAGCCGAGTCTTTGGTGATCGCAGCCGAGAAGAAGAAGCTGCATCAAGTGGTGGCAATGGCGCAGTCAACACAGCTCGGCCTGTCCGGACTGATGAGCCCGGACTCAACTGCGGCGTTCGAGGTACCCAAGGAGACCAAGAATCCCCATTGACCCGGAGCACCCAGAGCATGTGGCCATCATTGGGACCGGGCTAGGCGAGAAATAGGAAGGCGAGCTCTGTCACTTCCTCCGTGAGAATCGGGATATCTTTGCATGGTCGGCTAAGGACCTGCCAGGTGTTCCGAGGGAGTTGGCAGAGCACTCTTTATTTGTTAGGCCAGAGGTGAAACCGGTGAGGCAACCGACCCGTCGTCTCTCAGACGACCGGAGACAAGTGGTGCTGGACGAGCTGGCTAAGTTGCTTGCAGCCGGGTTCATAATGGAGGTACTGCATCCGGACTGGATATCCAATCCGGTCTTGGTGGAAAAGAAGAAAGACGAGCCAGCCGTGGTCAAGGTGTGGCGCATGTGCATTGACTTCACTAACCTCAACAAGGCGTGCCCAAAAGATCCATTTCCATTACCTCGGATTGATCAAGTGATCGATTCCACTGCTGGTTGTGAACTGTTATCTTTTATCGATGCGTACTCTGGTTTTCACCAGATACCACTGAACCCCAAAGGATCAAATAAAGACCTTTTATTACCCCGTATGGGGCGTATTGCTATCGTGTCATGTGTTTTGGTCTGAGAAATGCCGGGGCAACTTATCAGAGGTGTATGCAGAAATGCCTGCACTCTCAGATGGGCAAAAATGTGCAAGTGTATGTCGACGATATTGTCATCAAAACTAAGGAGAAACATACTCTCCTCGAGGATCTCGAGGAGACATTTGTGAATTTGAGAAAGTATCGGTTGAAGCTTAACCCGGACAAGTGCACCTTTGGTGTCCCGGCTGGAAAGTTGCTCGGATTCCTGGTGTCTAGCCGAGGTATCGAGGTAACCCGGCCAAAATCCGAGCTATTGAGAGCATGAAGTTACCGAAGTGTTTGAAAGATGTGCAGAAGTTCACAGGGTGCCTAGCCTCGTTGAGCCGATTTGTAGCTCGGCTAGGAGAAAAAGCCTTACCTTTGTACCAGCTCATGAAGAAAAGTACCGGGTTTACATGGACCCCGCAGGCCGACGTGGCGTTTGGTGAGCTGAAAAAGATGTTGTCCACTGCCCCGGTGTTGGCGTCACCATTGCACAATGAGCCGATGTTACTTTACATTGCGGCCACAAACCGAGTTGTAAGTGTGGCAGTGGTGGTGGAGCGCGAAGAAGGTGGCAGGTCGGTGCAGAGACCGGTGTATTACTTGAGCGAGGTGATCTCTACCTCGAAGCAGAACTATCCTCACTACCAGAAGATGACGTATGGTGTTTACCTGGCGGTCAAGAAGTTGAAGCATTATTTCCAGGAGCATCCCATGACGGTGGTGTGCGAAGCTCCAATCTCGGAGATCATCGGGTGCAAAGATGCAACTGGCCGAGTTGCCAAATGGGCGATTGAGGTGTCTCCATATGCACCACATTATGAGAGAAAGACGCAATTAAATCCCAGGCGTTGCCGGACTTCTTTTGTGATTGGGCCGAGATGCAGTATGAGCCACCCAGGCCGGACTATAATTATTGGAAAATGCATTTTGATGGGTCCAAAACAAAGATCGGGCTGGGGGCTGGAATAGTCCTCACCTCGCCAAAGCAAGATCAGCTGAAGTACGTGCTGCAGATTCATTTCTCAGCATCAAACAATGTGGCGGAGTATGAGGCCTTAATCCATGGCCTCAAGGTGGCAAAGGAGATCGGTATCCGGCGTGTAGAGTGCTTCGGCGATTCCGACCTGGTGGTGCAACAATCTTCTGGAACTTGGGATGCTCTGGATGCCAACATGGCGTTATATCGGTTCCATGTGCAAAAGATATCCGGGTTCTTTGAAGGGTGTGAGTACAGGCATATACCTCGGGCAGAAAATGATGCTGCCGACGTGTTGTCAAAGCTCGGTTCATCAAAAGAGGCAGTACCACCAGGGGTAGCCCTGAATCACTTGAGAACTCCTTCAATCAAACCTTCTCCTGAATCCGAATCTATTTTCATCCCGGCGGAGCAAGAGCCCGGACCTGTTCCAATGGAGGTAGACGTCGGATGCGTTTGGTCGGACCCGGGGACTGCGTGGCAGAGCTCGGGGACTGCACACCAAACCTCGGGGACTGCTCATCCAGACTCGGGGACTGGTCGCAGGATGGTGGAGGAAATAATGGAGGAGATTATGGTGGCCGAGCCAATGGAGGTGGATGAGGACT